>OZ020222.1:30164203-30764203 GCA_963971325.1 Aphodius granarius | reverse complement strand
ATACAGTATACGCAATTACTGTGGAAATCTGTGAACAATAATATTTAGTGAATCTGTACAATATTAATTCAACTGGGTCCAATACAATATTTTCCGAAAATGCACTAATTCACTAAACGTATTAGATGTCCCACTCATTCCATTATATTTGAAACTTGAGAATCGGAATCCATTCCTTGTACCTAAACGTTTAAATTTTACACAACTATCAAAGCTCTAAATGTACGTCACAGATATAAAGCAGTCAAAAAAAATGTGAAGTTAATATTGAATTACATTAATTTTAATGAATAAATAAAATGTTAAAAATTAAAAACTAAAATTCATTATTAAATTTGATACAGATCACCATTTCATATTTTTTTAATACTTATAATATCATATTTGATGATTGAATTTTTGGTATTTAACAGTTGTCAAGAGAATAAATTTCTTCCCCGTTTGCATATTCTTAAAATCTTTTCACTGTACTAATAATAAAATGATAGGGCAATGAAATTTACTTACGGTGACAGATCATTACTGATTCCTTTATAGCACTTGAGTGATACTTAATCACAAGTTTGTAATACAAAATTTTTTATACAATTGTAGTTCTTAATCCAGTGTTAAAACACCAGCCACACACTGAAAGAGTCGGCAATACTAATGTCACATTAAAAATATACCCTGCATATGATGGAATTGTGCCTCCTACGGCGTACATCGTTCAGTTAAAAGAGGTGAGCACTTTAACTTTTCCTTCCGAAACAATGTCTATAACAGTTATTATTCAGAGAGAAGGAGCCTGGAAACAAGCTGCAAAAGCAAGTTTTTCATACTCGACCAGGTCGGCTTTCATAAATAATCTGAAGCAAGAAACGTTTTATTATGTTAGGATATTATTGCGGACAATGAACGGAGATGTATATAGTGATGACAAATATATTCCTACGGCAACCTTTGAAACAAAATGCACAGGCAATAATACCTTACTATTAAATTAATTTTTACTTTATATTAAGTTTGTAGAACTTTCCAGGGAAGATTTAAAGGTGGTTGTGAAAGGACAAACTCTTAGCGTCAAAATTAAGGTAAGTCATGTGGTACTGAGATAGTAAATATACAGTTTTATTTATCTAACTGTACAATGTATTTAACTAGGATTCTGTAAACACCTGTAAAATTGAAAACTACAATTATGAGAGAAGTAGTTACAAGTTACCAATCAGCAATGAGATTAAGGACTTGGACAAATGTGTAGAAAATAATATTAAAATAATCAAAGTAAAATCAACGTACTCATTCAATTTCTCTGTTAAATCTGGCGAAAATAGTACGTACATCAACTGTATTCAGAATTTGGACTGATTAGGTAATTGGTTATTTAATTCTTTAGATGGCGACGACATTCAATGCCCGAATGTCGAACAAACACAAAATTCTGCTATTTTAAAATGGGACTATCACAGTGACAAAAGCGTAGCATATCAAATAAAATACCGGGTAATCATACACTTACTTTGATTTAATATGCGTTCAGTAACTTACAAATCATTCAAATAAATAATTTTAGGAAATCAATCCACAAAAGATAAATTGTATACGTGGTTATAGCACTGCCTTTGAAAATTATCCAAATGTTGAGACGACGAACGTCTCTTTACATAATTTACGTCCATATACATTATATATTGTAAGGATAACGCCCATTGCAAAAGATGATTCGAAAGGAAAATTTAGGGATATCAGATTTACAACAAAAGTGTCTGGTAATTGTGCATGTTAATATTAGTTCTGTTGATTGACATTTTTCTTTCAGACACCTTGGTGGAAGAATCCATAATAATAAATTATAACTCAAGTGACAGACAATTGAATGTAACATCACAGGTAGAGGACTGCACAAAAGTTTCTGGTCCTATAGACTTTAGTTTGGAACTAAGGTGCGGGGACGACTGGTGCTTAAATGATACACAGAAATATAATGAAAGCAATTTTCTTTTCTTCAAACATTTTTCATTTTCAATAACAGGATTCACAAACTACACTTTCTTGGCAACAATCAAGAGGAACAATTCCGAAAAGAAATTTACAAAGGATTTTACTACAAATGGAACATGTAAGATTAAACTGTTTACAATTAATAGTACTTTCTACAACACAAACATATAAATTCGAAGAGTTTGAGGAGTTCGCAGAAAAACGCAGAAAATATTTTGCGTTCTAATATAGGTCAACGTCATAAAAGAGTATATTCGGACTATAGGTCATTTGCACAACATATTTCATGCAAAATTGTTTAAATTAACGAAAATATCAATTAACTTAATTAATTTTATTAATTAATTTCAACTGAGTTTTAGTCTGATGCCTATATCTAAACTAATACAATTTAAAATTATAAATGAAGGTTGAAAATCAATTTCCGCCTGCGTTATAGTGTTGCATGTGAGCTCCGGTAGCATCCTACACGCATAAAAAGGTCCTAGCTTTGTTCATGTTTGCGAGTTAATTCAATGTACACACTAGATAGACTCCTACGTACAGTTTGACGTCCACTTTACACCAAGCACCGTATTTGATCGTGTCGGCCCTGGTGAGACGGCACGATCAAACCTTTAGGCTGAGGCCGCACTACGGCGGAACCGCTGCGGTTAAAAACCGCGGCGGTTTTAAAATGTACGGTGTTAAGTGGACGCGGGAAAAAACCGCAGTGCGGCCGCTTGTATTAGTTTCCTTCACTCACAGAATCACACGGTTAAAAACCGCGGCGGTTTCGCCGTAGTGCGGCCTCGGCTTATTCGAACCTTTTTCTCTAGAAACATTTTCTTTTGTCGTGCAAAATGTTTCTGTTCCGTGCTGTTTATTTTGCTTGCATTACACCGTCATCTATTTTCTCTTTAACTTAAGCCTTTCTTGTCGGGTCGATAAATCACAACTTCACTTTTCAGCACCTGGTCCTGTTCTTGATCCTGTAATTTATAGCAAAACAGGTGACGGTATGTCGCTCCGATGGAAGCAACCTTATCCGCCCATGGGCAAGTTAAAACATTATCTAATAAAATATAGAAAAACCAGATATAGATCTGTCAAAGATAAGGACTGCGATCCAAATGAATGTCCATTATATCCGGGGTATCACTGCTGTAGCATCACAGATCTTTCACACAATGAAGAATACTTGCTAGAGGTATGGAAATAACAAAAATGCCTTATGCTTTCGGAAATGAGAAACACATCTCAATGTGTCAATTTACTTTCAGATTTGCGCTTTTAATGAAGACGTAAAGAACTGTGGCTCAGTCATACATTTGAAAGGAACGCCTGCGGAATCACGTAAGAAGCAACCTGGGTTACTACGTCACATACTTTTAATAAATTCAGATGGCATTAACAAATCATTTTCAAGTATTTCTTACTTATAGATAACTATATCGCACTTAGCCGTAGCAACCTCATTTAAAAGCAGGGAAATAAACTGAACACTTTCATTTTTTTTATTTTACATTATACTTCGAAGAAGAGTGTTTTTAAAATGATACTTTTCAGAACCACATCCCCCTGCATACATACAGCTTGTATGGAAAAACCACCAAAATTTGACGGTGGAATTTCCTCACCCAAATATAACCAACGGCCCATTGAAGAGTTATTCTATATTAATGGATGGTACGAGTTATGTTAATGAAAATATATTCGAAGAACGTCCAACATACACTCATGAGGTAAAATATTACACATGATATTAATTCTTGCTTAATTTCAGCCTTGATTCAAACTTTCCAGATTCTAAAAAACAGTGAACCAGCGAAGGTCATAAAGGTTCGTGTTTCCGTAAGCAATTCCGCCGGTACATCCGGTTTTACTGAAAAGATGACGATTAGCCCGCCACCAGCTCCAAAGCTATTGAGCACTGGAGCCACAAACTTGACGATTGGAGTACCAAAATTCGATCTTAAAGATGCCATTACCTTGTGAGTATAATTCAACCGAAGTAGTCAACAGTTTAACTGCAACTAAAAACGATATAAATTAAATTGAATTTAAATTTTAATTGTCTTGATTAAAAATTCTAATTTGCGCCATTTTGTGCTTACGAACTGAATGTTTTAAAGAACCAGTATCATTTTTTTTATTTATTGAACATAGGATGTTCAGCACTCGCGCATTTATACACACTAAGAACTAATATTTAGTTCAGTATAAGTTCCTAAAGAATAATACGTTATGATTTCGTGTGATATATAAGATTTGAAAACAAATAACTATAATATTTCTTGTAAATGCGAAGTATCTACCCATACGTCCAGCATTTCCTTTTTAGTGTGTCCTCAACTAAAACACTTATATAGTTACTATGAAAATTACAACTTAACTTATTTTAGCTCACTGTTAGCGTTTGTAATCGATAAAAAATCCATATATGGTCCGGCTGACACAGAGAAAAAAAACTTTAAGATATTTAATATAGACAACCATGGTCATCTAGGGTGGTTAGCAATTGACACTGTCCTGAAACCTATAGATGACAAACATTGGAAAATAGTAATCGGAACAGATAAAACCACTGAGCCCGTTTATACAAAAGCACAAGTACATGACCGTAAGCTAAGCTCAGACACAGAATATGATATAATTATTGTCTCTATCACCGTCTCTGGAAATGTATCTACTACCACAACCTACACGATTTCAGCCCACACTACTCTGTCTTTATACCAAGAAAGCAGCAGGAATAATTTATATTTATTGCTGTTATTTATCTTACCAGGTGTTTGTATCATTGGCTTTGTCGTTTTGAGGTTTGTCTTTATCACAAACTAAATCATATATCCAATTGACGCATTCATTTCTAGGCTAAAAGGTATAAAAATTGCGCTGCCAACTCGATTCCCGTTCAGCACCAGAGGTAATAAGTAGCAATAAGTAACCTATTAAACGTTTGATTCCCTGAACATTTCAGAAGATGCTATCTCTTCAACTGCTGTATCATACACACACGTGGAAGGAAATATTGAAACCGTACTGGAGAAAAATAAATTTGATGAAAAACATGGGGTTTGTTCATATATAATTCCTTTACTTTTAACTTTACACCACATGATATTAATCTAATATACATATTTACTAAACCACGTGCATACTTGAATTAAATATTCCCATCTCTACTTTATCGTACTTTAATGAATGTAGATACAAATATGTTTAACAGGCATTACAAAGTAAAACGGCGACATATGATCCTAGTTTGTTTTCAAGACCAATACAAATCTCGCAGCTAGAGGAATACATAAAATCGTCGTTTGAGAAAGGCCATTTTGAGGAGCAATTTGAAGTGCGTACAATCAGTGTTTAAATCAGTCGTCGACTTTATTGAGATTTTTTGTTTTTTAGAGAATCTCAGCGGGCAAAACAAAACCTTGGACTATTGGTGTTAAATCACGAAATCGAAAGAAAAATCGCGACGAAAATATTATCGCTTGTAAGTAAAACGATAAGTGCAAAATATTAGTCTAAAATCCTATGTCCAAATATTATAGATGACCATACCAGGGTTAAATTGAATGTGGAGAACAATGCTTCGGATTATATCAATGCAAACTATATCAAAGTATATTTTTACCCTATTATAAGTGTTCCGTATGTTTAAGTTACCATTTTTATGTTTAAGGGTTGCAATGGTGATAAAACATACATTGCTGCACAGACGCCCATGTTAAACACAATAGTTGACTTTTGGCGTATGATTTGGCAAGAAAACGTAAAATATCTCATTATGCTGGCCACAGAACTGGAAATAAAACAAGTAACATTTAAACACCAGCCGACATTAGTTTTATAATTTCACTGTTTTTATTACAGAAAGTAATAACCACTTATTGGCCGCACCGAACACAAAAGTATACAGTGCTATACGGTGACATCGAAGTGACATGCACAAAGAAAATCGGTTACAGAAATTTAGAAGAGAGAACATTCTTGCTGATTTGCCACGGCGAAAGAAAAACGGTAATACCAAAAGTGCCTACCCTTTATAGAAACGTTATATTTTGAGATGATTACTAACATTTGATAAAATTACAGATCACACAATATCACTTCTTATCTTGGACAACAAATAACGTATTTTCGTATATTCCATGTTTAACTTCTCTACTATCTCACTCACTTGAACTGGGAGATATGGAAAGCCCTCTTCTTGTACATTGCTCGTAAGTATCATCACAATTTTATATTATTTTATTATCATATAATTCAGGGTGCATTTTTTAAAATAGTGGCAAATTTTCAATAAACAGTGGCTTTTAATGTCCTCTGTATTACACAAATGTGATGATAATATCTTTCACAAATCTAAAGATGACCCACTAGCAACAATAATTTAACTGTCGTGGTACAAACACAAAGAACGCATAATTCGCGCATAATTCATTAATTGCACTTTAATATTCGTTATAATTTAGGGACGGTGTTAGCCGTACAGGAACTTTTATCCTTGCTCACATATGCCTTCAAATTGCAACAAACTCAGATCAAATTGATGTTCTTTTCGAGTTGTTCAAATTAAGACAACAGAGAGTAAACATGGTATATCCTGTGGAGGGTTACAAAATGGTCCACTTGCTTCTTCTGAAATCATTAGCAGTCCCTAAAACTGCACTAGATTACAATGGTCAAATCAGCGATTCAATAAATGAATTGCTGGACACACCTGCAATTAAAGAACAAATGTCGTACATTGACAGAACAATGTGGCAAGATAAATTTATCCTCAGCATCGGTGAGTTTACCTGTAGAACTATTTAACTGCACAAGCGGGTGCTAACGTAAGTTCTAATTCCAGAAATGAAATCGTCCAGCCCAAACGTGCAAGTATTAATCAATGAGGACAATTATGTATTCAGCGAGAGCTATTACGTCCAAGGTTATAAAACACCTGAAAAGTTCATAGTGACCGCATATCCACTGCCTAATACGATCGACGAGTTATGGCAATTAATCCTGCAACGAAACATCAAAACCATGATATGTTTCAACGAGCTACTAGAAGCTGATGCAAGTGATAAGATTCCCACATTCACAATCTGAAATATTGCAATAATTTAACATGCTTTCTTCTTTTGTATTTTAGAAATCAAATCCGTTTTATCCGAATGATGATCGCCGGATTATAAAACTGGAATCGGAGACTGAACTTCATTATATTTCAAAAACTGACAAGAAGGCGTTTATCATCTACCATATACAAATTATTGTCAATAATGAGGTAAGTGATGATCCTTCATCGATTTTCCTTGATCGAACAAAAATGTTCTTTTAGAGCCATGAACCAATTCCAGTCAGGTTGTTTCAATATAAAGACTGGTTCTACAATATTCTCTGCCCGGCGAATATGAACGACTTTCTCACTCTTATCAACGATTTCACAGCAACTGACAACAACGAGAAACCCATCCTCATAGCATGTCGGTTAGTTGTATTTCTATAGAGGTCTATTACTGTATGAACATGAATGCATGGTAGACACTTCCAATGTTTTAGAGACGGCATCAGAGCCAGCGGATTGTTCACTGCGATGTATTTCCTCATACAACAGATGAAAATGGAATTCCGCATTGATGTACCTCTTGCCGTCAGGGTTGTCAGATTAAGCAAGAAAGAATTCGTTCGCGACTTGGGACAATTTAAATTTCTCTACAGATCTTGTTTGCATTATTTACGTATGTTTGACATTTATTCCAATGATATGCTTAATATAAGTTTGGGAGATGCTGATTCAACTATGTGATGTTTATGATTGCTATTGTAATTGAAGTAAAGTATAGTTATTATATTATATTGTCTAATTATCATATTTTGCGCACTATATTTATATTTCTCATTTGAAATATTGCTTCGTGAAAGATTTAGTTTATAAATAAATAGATGTATTGGCCTGCCTTTGAGAGTTTTATTGTTTCCTGAGGAATGAACTAATCTTTTGGACGAATTCTTGATGTTGGATTGACTTGGAAGTAAAAAGTCACGTAATTTCTTGGTGTTCTTGCATCGGTAGCGGTTTTTGTTTGAGAATTTTTGCGTAATCCAAAATATCTAATATAAATATAAAAACTTTCCGAATACCTCGTTTCCACGTTGAAGTGTCTAAACCTTTTGCGAATCTTGAATTGAAGCAAGATGCATTCTGGATCCGAGGTTCAGAGAGAGGTTCAGCGGTGGGCTAACGTTATCTCCTCTTATGTAAAGCAAGAGTAACGCTTAATGTAAGTTATACTGGAAGAGCTCACATTTGATGGATACGAAGACGTTTAAGAGGAAAGGAGTATTTCATACTCCAGACCAGCAATGCCAGGTTGTTAATCTCGTGTTGGAAGAATGCGTATGTAACAATTTCCACCAATCTGTTAAATCATATATAATGCTCAGTATAACAAAGAACAAATTAGTGTCAGACCGAAACAGTTTTTTCTTTGCCGAAATAAAAACCGTAACCAAAATACGGCTTTTGTCTTATTTTTTTAGGAAATTTACTATCCTTTTGATCATAAATCATTTTATTTATAATGCAAAGTTACGAAAACGACAATCATATTCCCAATAAACAAACCAAAACAATACCGTAAATCTCCATAACAAAAGTCCAGTTACAAAGAGCTGTAATTACCTGGTTGTTTTGTTAATTTGAAAAACCCACTGCACTTAATAAGGTAAACTTGCGTACAAACAGATTAAAGTGTTGAAGTGGTGAACTTTTACTTACCTCAATATTAAATTTTTGAATATTCAAAAGTCCAACGATTGACGGATATCTATAAATATTGAAACGAACTGATATTACAGTGAGCTGTGGTGCATGATTCATGAGAGCGGAAATACGCATTTTTTCTTGCACTGCTTTATGCAGGAAATCAAACACTAAATGGCTGCTTTTATACCTACGAGGCAATAGAAATATCTATAAACGGAAAAACGTTAGTACGGTTAGAAAAGATGAAAACAATAGATACAACACGAATATGGTTACATTTTTATAACGAATGAAAATAAAGTAAAACAGAATAATCTGTATTTAGTTACGTTGTTATTTTATTAGTTGTATTAAATTACCACATTGAAAGCCCAACTGAGACATATTCTAAGCTCCCAAATATGGGATTGCCTTCACGACCGTGCAGTCCCACAGTTTTGTGAAAATTTTAAGTAGCAAACCGCAAGCTCAAATTCACGCATTCTTCAGTTAAACCAGGAGCTAGCTAAAAGAATTTATTATTCTATAAAACAAATTTTCCGCAATATTTTTTTAACTCCGCGTACCTACAAGGTGTAGAAGTCACCATGTAATGTTCTTGCCGCACTTACTGGATGCACGACCCACGGTTTAAATTTTTATTAATAAACATATAAAACTAAGTATACAAATGTACATTCATTCATAATGCAGCCAATTGAAGAATGTAGAAGTGTACTTCGGTCAAAACTGCCTTATGTGTAAAGTTGACAAAAAACGGATATGTGTTCAACACGAATCCGACAAATATTTTAGCTGAATCCCAACAAAAATCTACTACCTAATAAATCTACATATGTCAAGCAGTATTTAAATCAGGCCAGCAAATACCTACATAGAAGAGAGTCCGATAGAATTTTTAGTATTTCTAGTCATATATTATAATTATTGTTGCAACCGCTAAATGTACTACGTATTATTTTGTCCTGTTTATTTTTTTAATTAACTTTAAAACGCATGACTTTTTATTGATAATATGCATCAAAGATATTAGACAACATATCATAGAATCTAAACCCGAAATTTCGTAACTGTTGAGGATGTAGACGACCCTTGTGCTTAACGCAATACAATTACTTTACCTACGTTATATTTTCTGGTTTTTCTACTTTAACCATTTATTGCTAAATAAACTTAATTTTGCAATCCCTACAATAGACGATTTGTAAAATACAAATTCTAAAATGAATTTGTCTCGTAATTCAGTTGTTTGGGATTTATAATATGCGATTCACTAATAATAAGTTACTGTGATTTATTTTCTTTTCTTTTGTTTTCAATATGAACATACAACGTCATTTACGTAATAGAATTGCGACATTCTCACAATTTATCAACATAATTTTATAGTTCCAGTTAACTTTCAATGAGTAGCTAGTTCCTAACGTAACATTTTAGCGAATCAGAAGGTAAATCTTATATATGTACATATTTAATCGGTATTATCAACAACTGTTGGAAAAGATACTAAAGATAAATATCTCGAGAGTAAAGCCTGCCGTCCACCAGGTGCTATGCTATGCTGCGCTGTGCTAAGCAGGCTCCACCGAAGCTATGATGCGCTATATTGCACAGCATAGGTACCAGATGTTGTAATCAACACGTTTGTAAGTATAGAATATGATAGAATACGATACGACAACCTGCACCGAATCGCATGCGGTGGACAGCTTATACTTTTATGGTTTTCACGAAAAGCGAAAGTTTAAAAAGAATCTATAATGAAAATCTACAAAATTATATTCTATTACTAGGTCTCCGACTACAGAGTCAGTTTTAATATTTGACTGGCTGGCTAGTGACTTTTGAGCAGTAAATTTGTTTGTCTGGCATTGGCAGCACTGTTGAACATGATTTCGTTTCGATATCAGAGTTTTCAGTGTTTTCGAAATGATTATTTGCAGCGTCTTTTAAGAAATGTTTAATGGTTTTACCGCCACTGCACTATTTATTTACTGAAAAAAATTCATTGTAGCCAACATGTGCACGTTGTTGCCTACGTTGTGAATGCAAAATTGCATTCGCATTTGTTGATTATTTTATCAGGCAGATTAATATTTTGGATTATGCTGTGTTTATTATTATTGATAATTTTTTATAAGGCTAAAGAAGGAAAAAAGTCATTACTATGGCGGGTTAGTACCAGTTCCAAATGCACGCAAAGGAGAGAGAAAGAAGCTCTACGCTTGTAGCGTTCGCTAGAAACGAACATTCCGTGGTCCAGGTATAAAATATTGAGTACTACAGCAAGTCGCCGCGCAGCACATCGCAGCGTAGCATCGCACCCCATGGACGGCAGGCTTAACGCTAGTGGTTGCTGAATCTCAATGCAGTACCGTGTAGCGTTGTAATATCTTAGTTTTGATTTCCGTAGTAAATCAGGCAAAGAAATTTCGATTTACAAAATTAAATCATGTTATTTAAAATAGGTAACATCTAATACTTATTTAGTTTTTCGTATTTTATCACACAATGATTGCTGCTCAATAAACACAATTTTTCGCAATAATAAACATTTAACCTTATCACAGGAAGTAAATATGCCACAAATGCAATAAAATAACATTCGCAGCAAAGCCAGTTCTAGCAGAGCAACGGAAAATGTATCATTAAAACAAATTACAAATATCTGGGGTGGCCCTCACCCAACTTTCCGACGACATTGTTGATATTTAAACGAATGTCCATGTTATCGGCCTGCTTAAATGCTGACACACACAGTGAACCATACGTGAGCCCTTTATTACGACACAAACCGAAGGCGCCCGATAGGTATAAACTGTTATAGTGCCTAAACCGCTCATCCCATTGATCTGTAAATTTGTATACATATTTAAAGTCACTGCAGGATGAGATGGTGTCAGTTTGGTCAAAATCGGATGAATACCTAAGGAAACGTATGTGACATTTGCCACTTCCGGTTGTCAGATTGTCACCAAAAACAATCCAGTTTGTCCCCCGGTAATTCTAAATATGTATGCCAAATTTCAGCCCAATCCGTTGTTCCGTTTGGGCGCTATCGTGTTCACGGACATACATACACCGTACACACATACACACATACACACATACACACATACACACATACACACATACACACATACACACATACACACATACACACATACACACATACACACATACACACATACACACATACACACATACACACATACACACATACACACGTACACACATACATTTTCCAGAAATCATTGCAATGGATTCAGGGGACCCCAAAACGCGTATTTCCGCTAAAATCTCGAATTTTTTTTTCCGTCGATTACAATACTTTCCTTCTAGGGACTAGTCGGAAAGTAAAAAAAGATACGCTATTTTACAATATATAAGAATACGCCCATGTGTACTGATTTTAAACCATTACCCGTTAGTGGCCACCATTCAATGAATATACGAAGATTAAAATTGTAAAACCATCAAAGTATTAACGTATAAAAAGTGTGCTTTTAATCTGAAAAACAGCGCATAATTATCCCACATAAGCCAATGAAGATATTCAACTTAACAATATTTATATAGTAATTTGTGGGCGTTATCGAGAACCTCGGAACGAAATTACATGTGAGTCACAAATGCGGTTACATTTCGACTGATAGGAAGCTATAATCTAACAGGAAGAAGGTATGTTTGCTTTGTGCTGAATGGATTTTACTGTCAACATGCGGTGGTTCCACCCAGAAAGTCGACAGAAAACATCATTTATTAAAGCAGCTGTGATGATTTATTTTAGATGTATTTTCTTGTTGTCGTTAGTGATTGTGGGTGTTTCTTCCCAGACGTCCATTCCGCCAATCACGTTAGTGGTGAATGCTAATGGAAAACTACATTGTGTCATCTCGAATGATACATCCAATTCGGCGATTGCATTTATTGAAGATGGTACTAGGGACGAAATCGGTAAGTACCTATTAGTTGTGTACTGAAATGAGCTTTCTGTATGTTATTTGTATCATTATCAGAGATACTACCAAACACCATTTAAAAGTAACCCATTTGAGTTTTTAGAGATATAACAAATGTTTGATTCACCATACTGACTTAAATAACTGCTTTCCTTGATAAGTGTAGTAACTGTATCAATTAGAAATTCTTTGTTAGTTACAGAACATGATCCGAACGCAAATATATGTATGGCTAATGAAGGCGGCGACCCATTTGGATGTCTGGAAGATAATTCTCTTATAAAGAAATACCATCGAGCAGTTGCAACACAGGACTTTGTGCCTGATCGACGTCGGGAGAGTAAGTTAATCACAAAGTTGGCATCATACCACGATTACATCCTCCTATAGGTTTCAGGACCATAAAAACACAAAAAAAGGATGCGTATACATTTTCAGACGTCGTTGAAATACCTAATGGCAATTTTAATATTACTATTTCAACACGAGTGAAAGACGGGCATATACTGTTATGCAATAGCGACCCTCCAAATAAATCCCACTGTTATTGGTTTATTATAGATGGTTGGGGAGGTTCCAAGACAGCAATGCGTCGATGTGAAAACGATATATCAACGCAACCTAAGATATACCCCAAAACTTGTGACATCGTAGAAAAAAATGTTTGTATAGTGTCAACGTGTAATACCAACGTAAAGTACACTACAACGTACTTTTAGATTACCAACTTAACATCACTATCTACGTGGAGCCATCTCCGCATAGAGATGGTAGGAAACAACATTTCGTTGTACAAATTTGGCAAGAGGAATCCCATTTTAACGTACACCGACAGTGATACAATTCCAGTGCGATATATGACCTTCCGGAGTCCAAACTATGACGGGTTCTGGAAAGTTCATCAGTGTAAGATACTTTTAATGCACCATTTAACCATCAGTATTTCAATTTTGTATCTCTTTACTTACTAAGCAAACCTGACTCAAAACAATATTATGTATTATACATTCATGTAGATAATTTTGTGGAGGTTGCCGGTGACACGACCATCAACACTAGAAGACTCAACCTTCCAGCGAACAGCTCCAACGTCTGTGTTGCTGTTTACCTGAACCTCTGTCCCAATTGTAAGGCCGATATTACACTGTTGAATAGCAAATTAAATTCTTTGGATACAAAGGCGGTAGGAGAGGAAGGAAATATTAAGGTAGGAGCTATTTATTATTAACGAAAATAATTTTGGGTCAAGAGCATATAGAGTCTCTGTAAATCAGTGCTCTTGTCACCCAATGAGACAAGAGCAATGAGATTTTATGGACTTTGCGGAAGCGTCTTTATAGACGCTACATGTTGTTGACTTCGTATTAAAATACCTTTCGTAAGTTTTACCATGTAGAGATAATATTATATGGGACTGTTGAAAAAGAATAGTATGTGTACACCACATAAATAATAGAAAAATTCCAAAATATTATGATTAAGCCGAGAAGATCCCTATTTCGAATGTTTTCACATCCCCCAATTACATTAAAACTCTTTTGAAAACTGAAATACAAAATAATATTGTACATTTCTATTCAGTTTTCCTTACCTTTTTTCCAAACTGTATAAATACCGAGAAAAGGAAGTATGTATTTTTTATATAACAATATCTATAAATATAACCTAGTTGCATACGTACAACAAGAATGCATAGGTACCTACTTAATTGTTAAAAAAAACTACAAAAAATGTTTCTAAATCAAAAATTAAAATAGTTTCCTGTGTACTTCTGGTAATTTGTTAACTATAGGAAGACAACTGGGCAGAAATCCAATTGGTAACTAATCAACAACTACCGAGCGATAGCTTTAATCTTCAAATAAGAGTAAGCCAGACTCACGGACAAAAGTGGTACTTCGGAGACATACTAGAATGCAATCGAAATGGTAACGTTGTATTTACAATACACTACTCTTATACTACATTGCTTGTAATGCGTTAGAATGTCACAAAACTAGTGGTTTATTTTATTCGTGTTGAAATATTGATTCCTTTCCAAGGATGGCATTTTATTACAGAAATATAAACTTCTGTTTACATTTCTATACAATAATATAATTAGATAATTGCTAGTGCTTTTGCAAAGATTTATCATCGGCTCCAGACAAATCATTTCGAATAACCTTAATGATATTTTACAGACATAAGAAAAATCACTACTAATTCAAATAAGGAACTATGCTGCCAGATCATGAATTCTGAATGGAAGCTTTGCAAGAATGATATTACATCCAATGTACCAACCTCCACAAGTTTGTATCTCACTGTTAATAGTTATTTTTCCCTACAATAATCGTTTTTCAATTCTTTTTCGGTAATGTCGCAGCAGCAACAAGTTCAAGTTGTCCACCGAATACAATTGGAAAATATTGTTTACCATGTACATTATTTGGAAGTTGTGAGAATTATAAATATTGCAATTTCGAAACAGACAGTATTGTTCAGTGCCACTGTGCCACAAGAGGATTTAAGGGGAGCAGTTGCGATCAAAGTAATATGTTCAGTAGATCCATCAAATGTAAATAACATTAAAAAAATCTATTTTAGAATGTAGCAATAAAACATATGGAGATGCGTGCGAAGAAAGTTGTGATCGTTGTTTAAAGGAATGTTCACACGACAACGGTCAATGTATAGGTGGATGTATGCCCAATCTATACGGCGCCTTCTGCGAATTATGTAAGCTTGAAATCACTATCTTCATTAATAAATTAAATTAATAGCGCATTACATGACGTTTTATGAGACTCCAATGGAAGATGATTCACTCAACCACAATAATACATCGTAGACCAATACTGTGTTATCGCACTCAGTTATTTTAAATCTGTTTTTTTATAAATTTGTAATTTTACATATTACTGCTTACAGGTGCTCCACAAAGACTGGTTCTCTATTAATAGATATTTTTTGGCAAAAGTTAACAGTCGTTATTGTTGCCAACTACAAACATGTAACTTATATTTATACATAACTTTTATTCGGACTATTTTTTTTCTAAAATAATCCTTTCAAAGTTTCAGTATTGATGCGCAAGTTCGATGATGAAGTACTTATATAAATTTTGAACAATCAACCTCTAGTCATGGGCCACATACAACATTATACGTCATGACCCATCTGCAGAAACAAATTCATATCCTTCAGTGTATTTATAAATTAAAGGCAAGCGGTAGTGTGATGATCACACATTGTTTTGTGTTTAATTGAAATGTATCATATTAAATCAAACAGGCTTAGAGTACCACAGAAATAATTATTAAGTGCTGTAAGAACCATTTACAATAGATTTTAGGGTCAATCTTAGTACTTACAAGTTAGTATATAATAAGGAATCCAACAGTGTCGCCGGATAATATCGGATGATCCATATAAAAAACACCCGGTATAACTAAAAATAATTTTAAAATTATATATACAGTACACCCAATTAGGTAATGTGGATATCTGTGAACAATAAGATTTAGTGAATCTGTAATCTGTGCAATATTAATTCAACTGGGTCCAATGCAACATTTTCCGAAAATTTACTAAAAGTATTAGATGTTCCACTCATTCCATTATATTTGAAACTTGAGAATCGGGATCCATACCGTGTAAACTTTTAAATTATAGACAACTATGAAAGTTCTAATTGTACGTCACAGATAAAGAGCGGTCCAAAAAATGAAGTTAATAGTGAATTACATTAATTTTAATGAATAACATTTTTTTAAAATTAAAAACTAAAATTTATTATTAAATTTGACACAGATCACAAATTCATATTTTTTTAATACATATAATATCAAATTTGATGATTGAATTTTTGGTCCAAAGGTATGTATTTAACAGTTGTCAAGAGTAATCCTTTTAAAAAACGTATAATAAACTTCCCCCCGTTTGCATATTCTTAAAATCTTTTCACTGTACTAATAATAAAATGATAGGGCAATGAAATTTACTTAGAGTGACAGATCATTACTGATTCCTTTATAGTAAGTACTTGAGTGATATTTAATCACAGGTTTTTAATACAAAATTTTTTATACAATTGTAGTTCTTAATCCAGTGTTAAAACACCAGCCACACGCTGAAAGAGTCGGTAATACTAATGTCACATTAAAAATATACCCTGAATATGACGGAAAAGTGCCACCTACTGCGTACATCGTGCAATTAAAAGAGGTGAGCACTTTAACTTTTCTTTCCGAACCAATGTCTATAACAGTTATTATTCAGAAAAAAGGAATCTGGAAAGATGCTGGAGAAAGAAATTTTTCATACTCGACCAAGGCGGCCTTCATAAAAAATCTGAAGCAAGAAACGTTTTATTATGTTAGGATATTATTGCGGACAATGAACGGAGATGTATATAGTGATGACAAATATATTCCTACGGCAACCTTTGAAACAAAATGCACAGGCAATAATACCTTACTATTAAATTAATTTTTACTTTATATTAAGTTTGTAGAACTTTCCAGGGAAGATTTAAAGGTGGTTGTGAAAGGACAAACTCTTAGCGTCAAAATTAAGGTAGGTCGTGTGGTACTGAGATAGTAAATATACAGTTTTATTTATCCAACTGTACAATGTATTTAACTAGGATTCTGTAAATACCTGTAAAATTGAAAACTACAATTATGAGAGAAGTAGTTACAACTTACCAATCAGCAATGTGATTAAGGACTTGGACAAATGTGTAGAAAATAATATTAAAATAATCAAAGTAAAATCAACGTACTCATTCAATTTCTCTGTTAAAGCTGGCGAAAATAGTACGTACATCAACTGTATTCAGAATTTGGACTGGTTAGGTAATTGGTTATTTAATTCTTTAGATGGCGAAGACCTTCAATGCCCGAATGTCAACCAAACACAAAATTCTGCTATTTTAAAATGGGACTATCACGGTGACAAAAGCGTAGCATATCAAATAAAATACCGGGTAATCATACACTTACTTTGATTTAATATGCATTCAGTAACTTCAAAATCATTCAATTAAATAATTTTAGGAAAGCAATCTACAAAAGATAAATTGTATACGTGGTTATAGCACCGCCTTTGAAAATTATCCAACGGTTGAGACGACGAATGTCTCTTTACATAATTTACGTCCATATATATTATATACTGTAAGGATAACGCCCATTGCAAAAGATGATTCGAAAGGAAAATTTAGGGATATCAGATTTACAACAAAAGCGTCTGGTAATTGTGCATGTTAATATTTGTTCTGTTGATTGACATTTTTCTTTCAGACGCCTTGGTGGAAGAATCCATAATAATGAATTATAGCTCAAGTGACAGACAATTGGATGTAACAACACAGGTAGAGGATTGCGCAAAAGTTTCTGGTCCTATAGACTTCAGTTTGGAACTAAAGTGCGAGAGCGACTGGTGCTTAAATGATACACAGATCTATAATGAAAGCAATTTTCTTTTCTTCAAACATTTTTCATTTTTAATAACAGAATTCACAAACTACACTTTGTTGGCAACAATTAAGAGGAACAATTCCGAAAAGAAATTTACAAAGGATTTTACTACAAATGGAACATGTAAGATTAAACTGTTTACAATTAATAGTACTTTCTACAACACAAACATATAAATACGAACAGTTTGAGGAGTTCGCAGAAAAACGCAGAAAATGTTTTGCGTTGTAATATAGGTAAACGTCATGAAAGAGTATATTCGGACTATAGGTTATATGCACAACATATTTCATGCAAAATTGTTTAAATTAACGAAAATATCAATTAACTTAATTAATTTTATTAATTAATTTCAGTCGCCAGAGTCACACGCGTGCTTACAACGTGTTTTGCTGCAAAACTGTAAGCATGTCCATAGCACCCACATGATTGTGGATGTTATAGAATACGGCATATAACTTTTCTGGAATGATTTCAACTGCTGCACTAACTGAGTGTTTTAGTCTGATACCTATATCTAAACTAATACAATTTAAAATCATAAATGAAGGTTGAAAGTCAATTTGACAAGAAACATTTTACAATTTCTAAAGTTTTCCAGAAACGGCTGTCCGTTTGCGTCATAGTCGTGTTGCAGTGGTACCTGCATGTGAGATTGTGAGCTCCGCTAGCATCCTACACGCATAAAGAGGTCCTAGCTTTGTTCATGTTTGGGAGTTAATTCAATGTAACAACATACTGTCGTTAATGTCAGAGCCGGAAACGCTCCACGCTGATACAGTCTAAATCTAGTACTCCTACGTACATAGTTTGACGTATACTTTGCACCAGGCACCACCTTTATTCGAACCTTGTTCCCGAGAAAAATTTTCTTTAGTCTTGCAAAACATTTCTACCCCGTTCTGTTTATTTTGTTAGCATTGCACCATCATCTATTTTCTCTTTAGCTTTTCTTGTCGGGTCGATAAATCACACCTTCACTTTTCAGCACCTGGTCCTGTTCGTGATCCTGTAATTTATAGCAAAACAGGTAACGGTATGTCGCTCCGATGGAAGCAACCTTATCCGCCCATGGGCAAGTTAAAACATTATCTAATAAAATATAGAAAAACCAGATATAGATCTGTCAAAGATAAGAACTGCGATCCAAAAGAATGTCCTTTATATCCAGGGTATCACTGCTGTAGCATCACAGATCTTTCACACAATGAAGAATACTCGCTGGAGGTATGGAAATAACAAAAATGCCTTATGCTTTCGGAAATGAGAAACACATCTCAATGTGTAACAATTTACTTTCAGATTTGCGCTTTTAATGAAGACGTAAACAACTGTGGCCCAGTCATACATTTGAAAGGAACGCCTGCGGAATCTCGTAAGAAGCAACCTGGGTTACTACGGCACATACTTTTAATAATTTCAGATGGCATTAACAAATCATTTTTAAGTATTTCTTACTTATACATAACTATATCGCACTTAGCCGTAGCAACCTCATTTAAAAGCAGGGAAATAAACTGAACACACATTTTTTTTATTTTACATTATACTTCGAAGAAGAGTGTTTTTAAAATGATATTTTTCAGAACCACATCCCCCTGCATACATACAGCTTTTATGGAAAAAACATCAAAATTTGACGGTGGAATTTCCTCACCCAAATATAACCAACGGCCCATTGAAGAGTTATTCTATATTAATGGATGGTACGAGTTATGTTAATGAAAATATATTCGAAGAACGTCCAACATACACTCATGAGGTAAAATATTACACATGATATTAACTCTTGCCTAATTTCAAGCTTAATTCAAACTTTCCAGATTCTAAAAGACAGTGAACCAGCGAAGGTCATAAAGGTTCGAGTTTCCGTAAGCAATTCCGCCGGTACATCCGGTTTTATTGAAAAGATGACGATTAGCCCGCCACCAGCTCCAAAACTATTGAGCACTGGAGCCACAAACTTGACGATTGGAGTACCAAAATTCGATCTTAAAGATGCCGTTACCTTGTGAGTATAATTCAACCGAAGTAGTCAAAAGTTTAACGGCAAGTAAGAACGATATAAACTAAATTGAATTAAAATTCTGATTGTCTTGATTAAAGATCCTAATTTACTCCATTTTGTGCTTAAGAACTGAATGTTTTAAAGAACCAGTAACATTTTTTTATTTATGGAACATAGGTTGTTCAGCACTCACGTACTTAGACATACTAAGAACAAATACTCAGTTCAGTATAAGTTCCTAAAGAATAATTAATACGTTATGATTTCATGTGTTATATAAGATTTGAAGAAATTAATAACTGAATATTTCTTGTAAACGCAAACTATTCTCAATTTTTAAGAAATATATTTGTCTCTTAATATTACCTATATTTAATTCGTTGTGTATGCTATAACTTATATTCAAACTAAAGCGCACATATTCACGTCCAACATTTCCTGTTTAGTGTGTACTCAACGAAAATACTTTTATAGTTACTACATAAATTACAACCAAACTTATTTTAGCTCACTGTTACTGTTTGTAATCGATAAAAAATCCAAATATGGCCCGACCGATTCAGAGAAAAAAAACTTTAAGATGTTTAATATAGACAACCATGGTCATCTAGGATGGTTAGCAATTGACACTGTCCTGAAACCTATAGATGACAAACATTGGACAATAGTAATCGGAACAGATAAAACCACTGAGCCCGTTTATACAAAAGCACAAGTACATGACCATAAGCTAAGCTCAGACACAGAATATGATATAATTATTGTCTCTATCATCGTCTCTGGAAATGTATCTACTACCACAAACTACACGATTTCAGCCCACACTACTCTGTCTTTATACCAAGAAAGCAGCAGGAATAATTTATATTTATTGCTATTATTTATCTTACCAGGTGTTTGTATCATTGGCTTTGTCGTTTTGAGGTTTGTCTTTATCACAAACTAAATCATATATCCAATTGACGCATTCATTTCTAGGCTAAAAGGTATAAAAATTGCGCTGCCAACTCGATTCCCGTTCAGCACCAGAGGTAATAAGTAGCAATAAGTAACCTATTAAAACGTTTGATTCCCTGAACATTTCAGAAGATGCTATCTCTTCAACTGCTGTATCATACACACACGTGGAAGGAAATATTAAAACCGTACTGGAGAAAAATAAATTTGATGAAAAACATGGGGTTTGTTCATATATAATTCCTTTACTTTTAACTTTACACCACATGATATTAATCTAATATACATATTTACTAAACCACGTGCATACTTGAATTAAATATTCCCATCTCTACTTTATCGTACTTTAATGAATGTAGATACAAATATGTTTAACAGGCATTACAAAGTAAAACGGCGACATATGATCCTAGTTTGTTTTCAAGACCAATACAAATCTCGCAGCTAGAGGAATACATAAAATCGTCGTTTGAGAAAGGCCATTTTGAGGAGCAATTTGAAGTGCGTACAATCAGTGTTTAAATCAGTCGTCGACTTTATTGAGTTTTTTTGTTTTTTAGAGAATCTCAGTGGGCAAAACAAAACCTTGGACTATTGGTGTTAAATCACGAAATCGAAAGAAAAATCGCGACGAAAATATTATCGCTTGTAAGTAAAACGATAAGTGCAAAATATTAGTCTAAAATCCTATGTCCAAATATTATAGATGACCATACCAGGGTTAAATTGAATGTGGAGAACAATGCTTCGGATTATATCAATGCAAACTATATCAAAGTATATTTTTACCCTATTATAAGTGTTCCGTATGTTTAACTTACCATTTTTATGTTTAAGGGTTGCAATGGTGACAAAACATACATTGCTGCACAGACGCCCATGTTAAACACAATAGTTGACTTTTGGCACATGATTTGGCAAGAAAACGTAAAATTTCTCATTATGCTGGCCACAGAACTGGAAATAAAACAAGTAACATTTAAACACCAGCCGACATTAGTTTTATAATTTCACTGTTTTTATTACAGAAAGTAATAACCACTTATTGGCCGCACCGAACACAAAAGTATACAGTGCTATACGGTGACATCGAAGTGACATGCACAAAGAAAATCGGTTACAGAAATTTAGAAGAGAGAACATTCTTGCTGATTTGCCACGGCGAAAGAAAAACGGTAATACCAAAAGTGCCTACCCTTTATAGAAACGTTATATTTTGAGATGATTACTAACATTTGATAAAATTACAGATCACACAATATCACTTCTTATCTTGGACAACAAATAACGTATTTTCGTATATTCCATGTTTAACTTCTCTACTATCTCACTCACTTGAACTGGGAGATATGGAAAGCCCTCTTCTTGTACATTGCTCGTAAGTATCATCACAATTTTATATTATTTTATTATCATATAATTCAGGGTGCATTTTTTAAAATAGTGGCAAATTTTCAATAAACAGTGGCTTTTAATGTCCTCTGTATTACACAAATGTGATGATAATATCTTTCACAAATCTAAAGATGACCCACTAGCAACAATAATTTAACTGTCGTGGTACAAACACAAAGAACGCATAATTCGCGCATAATTCATTAATTGCACTTTAATATTCGTTATAATTTAGGGACGGTGTTAGCCGTACAGGAACTTTTATCCTTGCTCACATATGCCTTCAAATTGCAACAAACTCAGATCAAATTGATGTTCTTTTCGAGTTGTTCAAATTAAGACAACAGAGAGTAAACATGGTATATCCTGTGGAGGGTTACAAAATGGTCCACTTGCTTCTTCTGAAATCATTAGCAGTCCCTAAAACTGCACTAGATTACAATGGTCAAATCAGCGATTCAATAAATGAATTGCTGGACACACCTGCAATTAAAGAACAAATGTCGTACATTGACAGAACAATGTGGCAAGATAAATTTATCCTCAGCATCGGTGAGTTTACCTGTAGAACAATTTAACTGCTCAAGAGGGTGCTAACTTAAGTTCTAATTCCAGAAATGAGAACGTCCAGCCCAACCATGCAAGGTATAACCAATGAGGACAATTATGTGTTCAGTGAGAGCTATAACGTCCGAGGTTATAAAACACCTGAAAAGTTCATAGTGACCTCATATCCACTGCCTAATACGATCGACGAGTTATGGCAATTAATCCTGCAACGAAACATCAAAACCATGATATGTTTAAACGAGCTGCTAGAAGCTGATGCAAGTGATGAATTTCCCACATTCACAATCTGTAATATTGCAATAATTTAACATGCTTTCATCTTTTGTATTTTAGAAATCACATCCGTTTTATCCGAATGAGGATCGCCGGATTATAAAACTGGAATCGGAGACTGAACTTCATTATATTTCAAAAACTGACCAGAAGGCGTTTATCATCTACCATATACAAATTATCGCCAATAATGAGGTAAGTGATGTTCCTTGATTGAACAAAAATATTTGTACTGTTCTTTTAGAGCCATGAACCAATTCCAATCAGGTTGTTTCAATATAAAGACTGGTTCTACAATATTCTCTGCCCGGCGAATATGAACGACTTACTCACTCTTATTAACGATTTCACAGCAACTGACAACAACGAGAAACCCATCCTCATAGCATGCCGGTTAGTTGTTTTTGTATACAGGTCTTTTATTGTATGAACATGAATGAAAATGGTAGACTCTTCCCATGTTTTAGAGACGGCATCAGAGCCAGCGGATTGTTCACTGCGATGTATTTCCTCATAGAACAGATGAAAATGGAATTCCGCATTGATGTACCTCTTGCCGTCAGGGTTGTCAGATTAAGCAAGAAGGAATTCGTTCGTGAGTTGGGACAATTTAAATTTCTCTACAGATCTTGTTTGCAGTATTTACGTACGTTTGATTTATTTCAATGATATGCTTTATATAAGTTTGGGAGCCGTTGACGTTGATTCAACTATGTGATGTTTATGATTGCTATTGTAATTGAAGTAAAGCATAGTTATTATATTATATTGTCTAATTATCATATTTTGCGCACTATATTTATATTTCTCATTTGCAATATTGTTTCGTGAAAGATTTAGTTTATAAATAAATAGATGTACTGGCCTACCTTTGAGAGTTTTATTGTTTTCTGAGGAGTGAACTAATCGTTTGGACGAATTCTTGATGTTGGATTGACTTGGAAGTAAAAAGTCACGTAATTTCTTGGTGGTCTTGCATCGTTAGCGGTTTTTGTTTGAGAATTTTTGCAAAATCCAAAATATCTGGGGTGGCCCCACCCAACTTTCCGACTACCTCGTTTCTACGTTGAAGTGTCTAAACCTTTTGCAAATCTTGAATTGAAGCAAGATGCATTCTGGATCCGAGGTTCAGAGAGAGGTTCAGCGGTGGGCTAACGTTATCTCCTCTTAAGTGAAGCACGAGTAACGCTTAATGTAAGGTATACTGGAAGAGCTCACATTTGATGAACACGAAGACGTTTAAGAGGAAAGTAGTTAATATTTCATACTCCAGACCAGCAATAACAGGTTGTTAATCTCGTGTTGGAAGAATACGTATGTAACAATTGGCGACATTCTCACAATTTATCAACATAATTTTATAGTTCCAGTTAACTTTCAATGAGTAGCTAGTTCCTAACGTAACATTTTAGCGAATCAGAAGGTAAATCTTATATATGTACATATTTAATCGGTATTATATACTAAAGATAAATATCTCGAGAGTAACGCCTGCCGTCCACCAGGTGCGATGTTAGCTACGCTGTGCTAAGCAGGCTCCACCGAAGCTATGATGCGCTATATTGCACAAATTTGGTGGTTGTGAATGCAAAATTGCATTCGCATTTTTTGATTATTTTATCAGGTAGATCAATATTTTGGATTACGCTGTGTTTATTATTATTTATAATTTTTTTTTTATGGCTAAAGAAGGAAAAAAGTCAATTCTATGGCGGGTTAGTGCCCGTTCCAAATGCACGCGAAGGAGAGAGAAAGAAGCTCTACGCTTGTAGGCTTGTAGCGTTCGCTAGAAGCGAACATTCCGTGGTCCAGGTATAAAATATTGAGCAGCACAGCAAGTCGCAGGGCAGCAAGCCGCAGGGCAGCACATGGACGGCAGGCGTTGTAATTTCTTAGTTTTGATTTCCGTAGTAAATTAGGCAAAGAAATTTCGATTTACAAAATTAAATCATGTTATTTAAAATAGGTAACATCTAATACTTATTTAGTTTTTCGTATTTTATCACACAATGATTGCCGCTCAATAAACACAATTTTTCGCAATAATAAACATTTAACCTTATCACAGGAAGTAAATACGCCGCAAATGTAATAAAATAACATTCCCAGCAAAACCAGTTCTAGCAGAGCAAAGGAAAATGTGTCATTACGACAAATTATAAATATCTGGGGTGGCCCTCACCCAACTTTCCGACTACATTGTTGACATTTAAACGAATGTCCGTAAGATAATAATAATACTATATTATTAGATCATAACACAAGGCACCTCTCGATACAAATAAACATAATATTATACTATCACGTATCTGTGTTTTTCTGCTAGATGTTTATTTATTCTTCGATCGCGGGCCATGTTATCGGCCTGCTTAAATGCTGACACATACAGTGAGCCATACGTGAGCCCTCTATTATGACAAACCGAAGGCGCCCGATGGGTATAAACTCTTATAGTGCCTAAACCGCTCATCCCATTGATCTGTAAATTTGTATACATATTTAAAGTCACTGCAGGATGAGATGGTGTCAGTTTGGTCAAAATCGGATGAATACCTAAGAAAACGTATGTGACATTTGCCACTTCCGGTTGTCAGATTGTCACCAAAAACAATCCACTTCGTCCCCCGGTAATTCTAAATATGTATGCCAAATTTCAGCCCAATCCGTTGTTCCGTTTGGGCGCTATCGTGTTCACGGACATACGTACACCGTACACACATACACACATACACACATGCACACATACATTTTCCAGAAATCATTGCAATTGATTCAGGGGACCCCAAAACGCGTATTTCCGCCAAAATCTCGAATTTTTTTTTCTGTCGATTACAATACTTTCCTTCTAGGGACTAGTCGGAAAGTAAAAAAGGATACGCTATTTTACAATATATAAGAATAAATGCCCATGTGTACTGATTTTAAACAATTATCCGTTAGTGGGCACCATTCAATGAATATACGAAGGTTAAAATTGCAAAACCATAAAAGTATTAACGTATAGAAGTGTGCTTTTAATTTGAAAAACAGCGCATAATTATCCCATGTAAGCCAATAGAGATATTCAACTTAACAATATTTATATAGTAATTTGTGGGCGTTATCGAGAAACTCGGAACGAAATTACATGTGAGTCACAAATGCGGTTACATTTCGACTGATAGGAAGCTATAATCTAACAGGAAGAAGGTATGTTTGCTTTGTGCTGAATGGATTTTACTGTCAACATGCGGTGGTTCCACCCAGAAAGTCGACAGAAAACATCATTTATTAAAGCAGCTGTGATGATTTATTTTAGAAGTATTTTCTTGTTGCCGTTAGTGATTGTGGGTGTTTCTTCCCAGACGTCCATTCCGCCAATCACGTTAGTGGTGAATGCTAATGGAAAACTACATTGCGTCATCTCGAATGATACATCCAATTCGGCGATTGCATTTATTGAAGATGGTACTAGGGACGAAATCGGTAAGTACCTATTAGTTGTGTACTGAAATGAGCTTTCTGTATGTTATTTGTATCATTATCAGAGATACTACCAAACACCATTTAAAAGTAACCCATTTGAGTTTTTAGAGATATAACAAATGTTTGATTCACCATACTGACTTAAATAACAGCTTTCCTTGATAAGTGTAGTAACTGTATCAATTAGAAATTCTTTGTTAGTTACAGAACATGATCCGAACGCAAATATATGTATGGCTAATGAAGGCGGCGACCCATTTGGGTGTCTGGAAGATAATGCTCTTATAAAGAACTACCATCGAGTAGTTGCAACACAGGGCTTTGTGCTTGATCGACGTTGGGAGAGTAAGTTAATCACAAAGTTGGCATCATACCATGATTACATCCTCCTATAGGTTTCAGGATCATAAAAACACAAAAAAAGGATGCGTATACATTTTCAGACGTCGTTGAAATACCTAATGGCAATTTCAATATTACTATTTCAACACGAGTGAAAGACGGGCATATACTGTTATGCAATAGCGACCCTCCAAATAAATCCCACTGTTATTGGTTTATTATAGATGGTTGGGGAGGTTCCAAGACAGCAATGCGTCGATGTGAAAACGATATACCAACGCAACCTAAGATATACCCCAAAACTTGTGACATCGTAGAAAAAAATGTTTGTATAGTGTCAACGTGTAATACCAACGTAAAGTACACTACAACGTACTTTTAGATTACCAACTTAACATCACTATCTACGTGGAGCCATCTCCGCATAGAGATGGTAGGAAACAACATTTCGTTGTACAAATTTGGCGAGAGGAATCCCATTTTAAAATACACCGACAGTGATCCAATTCGAGTGCGTTATATGACCTTCCGGAGTCCAAACTATGACGGGTTCTGGAAAGTTCATCAGTGTAAGATACTTTTAATGCACCATTTAACCATCAGTATTTCAATTTTGTATCTCTTTACTTACTAAGCAAACCTGACTCAAAACAATATTATGTATTATACATTCATGTAGATAATTTTGTGGAGGTTGCCGGTGACACGACCATCAACACTAGAAGACTCAACCTTCCAGCGAACAGCTCCAACGTCTGTGTTGCTGTTTACCTGAACCTCTGTCCCAATTGTAAGGCCGATATTACACTGTTGAATAGCAAATTAAATTCTTTGGATACAAAGGCGGTAGGAGAGGAAGGAAATATTAAGGTAGGAGCTATTTATTATTAACGAAAATAATTTTGGGTCAAGAGCGTATAGTCTCTGCAAATTAGTGCTCTTGTCACCAATCCATTGAAATCTTATGGACTTTGCGGAAGCGTCTTTATAGACCCTACATGTTTATGACTCCGTATTAAAATTCCCTTCGTACGTTTGAACATGTAGAGATAATATTATACGGGAGTGTTGAACAAGAATAGTAGGCGTAGCGCGTAGATCACATAAATAATGGAAAAATTTCTAAATAATGTGATTAAGCCGAGAAGATCCTTATTTCGAATGTTTCCACATCCTCCAATTACATTAAAAATCTTTTGAAATCTGAAATACAAAGTAAGTTCAAACAAAAATAATTCATATTGTGCATTTCTATTCAGTTTTGCTTAACTTTTTTCCAAACTGTATAAATACGGAGAAAAGGAAGTACCTATGTATGTTTTGTATAATAATATTTATAATTATAACCTAGCTACATACGCACAACAAGAATACATATATACCTACTTAATTGTTAAAAAAAACTACAAAAAATGTTTCTAAATCAAAAATTAAAATAGTTTCCTGTGTACTTCTGGTATTTTTTATAACTATAGGAAGACAACTGGTCAGAAATCCAATTGATAACTAATCAACACCTACCGAGCGATAGCATCACTCTTCAAATAAGAGTAAGCCAGACTTACGGACAAAAATGGTACTTCGGAGACATACTAGAATGCAATCGATATGGTAATGTACTCTTATTGTACATTGCTTATAATGCATCAGAATGTCACAAAAACTGGTGGTTTATTTTATTCGTTTCGAAATTTTGATTCCTTTCCAAGGATGGTATTTCATTACAGAAATATAAACTGAAAATACTGAAATACTTGTTAATAATATGATTAGATAATTGCCAGTGCTTTTGCCAAGATTTGTCATTGTCTCCAGATAAATCATTTCAAATCACGTTAATGAAATTTTACAGACATAAGGAAAATTACTACTAATTCAAATAAGGAACTATGCTGCCAGATCGTGAATTCTGAATGGAAGATTTGCAAGAAAGATATTACATCCACTGGGCCAACCTCCACAAGTTTGTATCTCACTGTTAATAGTTATTCTTCCCTATAATAATCGTTTTTCAATTCTTTTTCGGTAATGTCGCTGCAGTAACAAGTTCAAGTTGTCCACCGAATACAATTGGAAAATATTGCTTACCATGTACATTATTTGGAAGTTGTGAAAATTATAAATATTGCGATTTCGAAACAGACAGTATTGTTCAGTGCCACTGTGCCACAAGAGGATTTAAGGGGAAGAATTGCGAAGAGAGTAATATGTTCAGTAGATCCATCAAATGTAAATAATATTAAAAAAATATATTTTAGAATGTAACAATAAAACATATGGAGATGCGTGCGAAGAAAGTTGTGATCGTTGTTTAAAAGAATGTTTAAACCACAACGGTCAATGTATAGGTGGATGTATGCCCAATCTGGACGGCGATTTCTGCGAATCATGTAAGCTTGAAATTACTATCTTCATTAATAATTTGAATTAACAGAGCATTATATGACGTTTTATGAGACTCCCATGGAAGATGATCCACTCAACCACATAATAATAAATACATCGTAGACCAATACTATGTTATCGTACTCGGTTATTTTAAATCTGTGCTCCACAAAGAGTGGTTCTCTATTAATAGATATTTTTGGCAAAAGTTCACAGTCATTATTGTTGCCACTACAAACATATGTATAACCTATTTATACATAACTTTTATTTCAGCGATTTTTTTCTAAAAGAAGGCTTTCAAAATTCTATTTCAATAATGATGATGCGCAAGTTCGATGATTATTATATAAATTTTTGACAATGTAATCAACCAACCGCTGTTATGGGCCACATAAGACATTGAACGTCACTCGTCTAGAGAAACAAAGTCACATTTTTCAGTGTATCTATAAATTAAAGGTATGCGGTACTGTGATTATCACAAATTTGTTTAGCTGTGTGAAGTTAGCAACAAAAGCCAGCAACAATTTTTTTTCATCCGATTGCAATGAAGTATACACCGTTGGAAAGCCGATGACGAGCTGAGTCTACCATAGGTATTGCAACGGGATCAATTAATAACTACTACCTAAAAAATTAAAAAGAAAGTCAAAATTTCAATGAATTTCCATATCTTTAGAACCGCATATCTTCGCCAATACTTCATTATACTTATTAAATGTAACACCAATCGAAAGCGCAAGCTTCGGTTATACTACCATAGTTTTTGCAACCCAAAATTTTGCTAATTAGTGCCTCTACCCATCATAGTTAGCGCAGAACAAAATTATAACAATTAGCGGGTGAAATAAATTAGTGAATTCCAGACACTTTTTTGCTTTTTTTGTGCAAACTTTTCACAAGATTAAATTTTATCGATATATACATCAAAAGATAGCTGAGACTTCCACCTGCCTACCATAGTTATTGCAACGCAATTTTTTAACAATTTGTGGATGAAATGAATTCATGAATTCCAGTCACTTTTTCCATCGGCTATTGATCGGCGACGAACGGTGCTATCTAAATCCTTTTGTGCAAACTTTTTGCGTGATTAAATCATATCGGTATACACATCAAATGATAGCTGAAACTTCCATTTACCTACCATAGTTATTGCAATGCAAATTTTTAACAATTAGTGGATGAAATAAATTAATGAATCCAAGGCACTTTTTCCATCGGCTATTGGTCGACGGACGGCGAACAGTGCTATGTAACTCCTTTCGTGCAAAATTTTGCAAGATTAAATCTTATCGATATATACATCAAAAGATAGCTGAGACTTCCACCTACCTACCATAGTTATTGCAACGCAAATTTTTAACAATTAGTATTAGTGGATGAAATGAATTAATGAATTCCAGTCACTTTTTCCATCGGCTATTGGTCGGCGGCGAACGGTGCTATCTAAATGCTTTTGTGCAAACTTTTTGCGTGATTAAATCATATCGGTATACACATCAAATGATAGCTGAAACTTCCATCTACCCACCATAGTTATTGCAGCGCAAATTTTTAACAATTAGTGGATGAAATGAATTAATGAAGTTCAGGTAATAATTCGACCGGCTATCGGTCGGCGGCGAACGGTGCTATCTAAATCCTTTTGTGCAAACTTTTTGCGTGATTAAATGATATCGGTATACACATCAAATGATAGCTAAAACTTCCATCTACCCACCATAGTTATTGCAGCGCAAATTTTTAACAATTAGTGGATGAAATGAATTAATGAAGTTCAGGTAATAATTCGACCGGCTATCGGTCGGCGGCGAACGGTGCTATCTAAATCCTTTTGTGCAAACTTTTTGCGTGATTAAATAATATCGGTATACACATTGAATGATAGCTGAAACTTCCATCTACCCACCATAGTTATTGCAACGCAAATTTTTAACAATTAGTGGGTGAAATAAATTAATGAATTCGAGGCACTTTTTCCATCGGCTATTGGTCGACGGCGAACAGCGCTATGTAAATCCTTTTGTGCAACCTTTTTGCAAGATTAAATCTTATCGATATATACATCAAAAGATAGCTGAGACTTCCACCTACCTACCATAGTTATTGCAGGGCAAATTTAAACCAACGTTGGTATCTAAATCAGGAGATAGCTGAAACTTTCATCTACCTACGGTAGTTATGGCAGGGCAATTTTTTAACAATTTAGTGGGTGAAATAAATTGATGAATTCCAGGCCCTTTTTTGATCGGCTATTGGACAACAGTAAACAGTACTCTAAATCGAGTAGCGTAAATGGTAGAAGATTGACAAAATCGACAAATTTTAAATTTTTTATATATTTTTTATATGCAGCAGGAGAACTTAAAAAAAATATTTGCATAAATTTATCTAAAACAAGATATGAAAGAGAAGACGTATATATGACAAAAAAAGTGTATCAATAATATCGATATGTCATCCAAGATTTCGATAACAAAAGCTTAAGGCGATATTTAGAAATGCGATTTTCATTTTCATAATTGAAACAAAAAAAAAACATTGTCAGGATTCGAACCGACTCTGCCGTGACGGGAATCACGCATTAGCCAGCGCATCCTGAGAAAATTGATATTTTTCTTCTCCGTCGACCAATTACCGATAAAAAAAGTGCCTGGAATTCATTAATTTATTTCACCCACTAATTGTTAAAAATTTGCGTTGCAATAACTATGGTAGGTAGGTGGAAGTCGCAGCTATCTTTTGATGTATATATCGATAAGATTTAATCTTGCAAAAAGTTTGCACAAAAGGATTTACATAGCACTGTTCGCCGTCGACCAATAGTCGATGGAAAAAGTGCCTCGAATTCATTAATTTATTTCACCCACTAATTGTTAAAAATTTGCGTTGCAATAACTATGGTAGGTAGATGGAAGTTTCAGCTATCATTCAATGTGTATACCGATATCATTTAATCATGCAAAAAGTTTGCACAAAAGGATTTAGATAGCAACGTTCGCCGCCGACCGATAGCCGATCGAATCATTACCTGAACTTCATAAATTCATTTCATCCACTAATTGTTAAAAATTTGCGCTGCAATAACTATGGTGGGTAGATGGAAGTTTTAGCTATCATTTGATGTATATATCGATAAGATTTAATCTTGCAAAAAGTTTGCACAAAAGGATTTACATAGCACTGTTCGCCGTCGACCAATAGCCGATGGAAAAAGTGCCTTGGATTCATTAATTTATTTCACCCACTAATTGTTAAAAATTTGCATTGCAATAACTATGGTAGGTAAATGGAAGTTTCAGCTATCATTTGATGTGTATACCGATATGATTTAATCACGCAAAAAGTTTGCACAAAAGGATTTAGATAGCACCGTTCGTCGCCGATCAATAGCCGATGGAAAAAGTGACTGGAATTCATTAATTCATTTCATCCACTAATTGTTAAAAAATTGCGTTGCAATAACTATGGTAGGCAGGTGGAAGTCTCAGCTATCTTTTGATGTATATATCGATAAAATTTTAATCTTGTGAAAAGTTTGCACAAAAGGATTTACATAGCGCTGTTCGCCGTCGACCAATAGCCGATGGAAAAAGTGTCTGGAATTCACTAATTTATTTCTTTTTAATTTTTTAGGTAGTAGTTATTAATTGATCCCGTTGCAATAACTATGGTAGACTCAGCTCGTCATGGGCTTTCCAACGGTGTATAGTTCATTGCAATCGGATGAAAAAAATTTGTTGCTGGCTTTTGTTGCTAACTTCACACAGCTAATTTGTTTTGTGTTTAATTGAATTATATCATATCAAATCGAACAAGCTTAAAGTATCACAGAAATTATTATTATTTTTGTGCTGTTTAAAAAAGAACAACTTACAATAGATTTTACGGTACTTCAATCTTAGTATGTATGTATGTACTTATAAGTTAGTATAGTATAGTTTGAGACGCTCTTTTAAATGGTAAGAACCAGAAAGTCATAATTTGTTTAAAAATTTACGAAAAGTGGAGAAACAGAAAAACACAAATACCCAAATACGAAAAAAACTGTTGTTGATCACCTTTAACAGCTGTTTTCTCGAAAACTTGTTTTCGCACTTAAGCCCCCTTTCCGTAGACCGGGACACATATAATGAGGAATCCAAGAGTGTGCCCGTATAATATCGGATGAGATGATCACTTTAAAAACAACCGGTATAACTAAAAATAATTTTAAACTTACGTATTTACAGTACACCCAATTACTGTGGATATCTGTGAACAATCAAATTTAGTGAATCTATACAATATTAATTCAACTGGGTCCAATACAATATTTTCCGAAAATGGGCATTCACTAAAAGTATTAGATGTCCCACTCATTCCTTTATATTAGAAACTTGAGAATCGGGATCCATTCCGTGTAAACTTTTAAGTTATAGAAAACTATGAAAGTTCTAATTGTACGTCACAGATAAAGAGCGGTCAAAAAAAAAGTAAAGTCATCAGTGAATTACGTTAATTTTAATGAATAAAAAAAATTTAAAAATTAAAAACTAAAATTTATTATTAAATTTGACAGCGATCACAAATTCATATTTTTTAATACTTATAATATCAAATTTGATAATTGAATTTTTGGTCCAAATGTATGTATTTAACAGTTGTCATGAGTAATTCTTTTAGGAAAGGTATAATAAATTTCTTCCCCGTTTGCATATTCTTAAAACCTTTTCACTGTACTAATAATAAAACGATAAGGCAATAAAGTTTATTTAGAGTGACAGATCATTACTGATTTCTTTATAATACTTGAGTGACATTTAATCATAGGTCTTTAATGCGATAATTTTTATATAATTTTAGTTCTTAATCCAGTGTTAAAGCACCAGCCAAAGACTGAAAAAGTCGGTACTACTAATGTTACATTAAAAATAAACCTTGAATATGATGGAAATGTGCCACCTACGGCGTACTTCGTTCAATTAAAAGAGGTGAGAACTTTAACTTTTCCTTCCGAACCAATGTCTATAACAGTTATTATTCAGATAGAAGGAGCCTGGAAAACAGCTGCAGAAGAAAGGTTTTCAACTGCGATCACGTCGTTCGACATAAATAATCTGAAGCAAGAAACGTTTTATTATGTTAGAATATTATTGCGGACAATGAACGGAGATGTATATAGTGATGACAAATATATTCCTACGGCAACCTTTAAAACAAAATGCACAGGCAATAATACCTTACTATTAAATTAATTTTTACTTTATATTAAGTTTGTAGAACTTACCAGGGAAGATTTAAAGGTGGTTGTGAAAAGACAAACTCTTAGCGTCAAAATTAAGGTAAGTCTTTCGGTACTGAGATATTAACTGTACAGTTTTATTTATCTAACTGTATAATTTATTTATCTAGGATTCTGTAAATACCTGTAAAATTGAAAACTACAATTATGATAGAGGTAGTTACAAGTTACTGATCAGCAATGAGATTAAGGACTTGGGAAAATGTGTAAAAAACAATATTAAAATAATCAATATAAAATCATCCTACTCATTTAATTTCTCTGTTAAATCGGGCGAAAATAGTAAGTACATCAACTGTATACAGAATTTGGAATGATTAAGTAATAATTGGTTATTTAATACTTTAGGTGGCGAAGACATTCAATGCCCGAATGTCAACCAAACACAAAATTCTGCTATTTTAAAATGGGACTATCACGGTGACAAAAGCGTAGCATATCAAATAAAATACCGGGTAATCATACACTTACTTTGATTTAATATGCATTCAGTAACTTCAAAATCATTCAATTAAATAATTTTAGGAAAGCAATCTACAAAAGATAAATTGTATACGTGGTTATAGCACCGCCTTTGAAAATTATCCAACGGTTGAGACGACGAATGTCTCTTTACATAATTTACGTCCATATACATTATATATTGTAAGGATAACGCCCATTGCAAAAGATGATTCGGAAGGAAAATTTAGGGATATCAGATTTACAACAAAAGCGTCTGGTAATTGTGCATGTTAATATTTGTTCTGTTGATTGGCATTTTTCTTTCAGACGCCTTGGTGGAAGAATCCATAATAATGAATTATAGCTCAAGTGACAGACAATTGGATGTAACATCACAGGTAGAGGACTGCACAAAAGTTTCTGGTCCTATAGACTTCAGTTTGGAACTAAAGTGCGAGAGCGACTGGTGCTTGATAAATGATACACAGATCTATAATGAAAGCAATTTTCTTTTCTACAAACATTTTTCATTTTTAATAACAGGATTTACAAACTACACTTTGTTGGCAACAATCAAGAGGAACAATTCCGAAATAAAATGTACAAAGGATTTTACTACTAATGGAACATGTAAGATTAAACTGTTTACAATTAATAGTACTTTCTACAACACAAACATATCAATTCGAACAGTTTGAGGTCCTAGTGAGACGGCACAATCAAACTTTTATTCGAATCCTTTTCTCAAGAAAAATTTTCTTTAGTCTTGCAAAATATTTCTGTTCCGTTCGGTTTATTTCGTTACCATTGCACCATCATCTATTTTCTCTTTAGTCTTTCTTGTCGGGTCGATAAATCACACCTTCACTTTTCAGCACCTGGTCCTGTTCTTGATCCTGTAATTTATAGCAAAACTGGTGACGGTATGTCGCTCCGATGGAAGCGACCTTATCCGCCCATGGGCAAGTTAAAACATTATCTAATAATATATAGAAAAACCAGATATAGATCTGTCAAAGATAAGGACTGCGATCCAAATGAATGTCCATTATATCCGGGGTATCACTGCTGTAGCATCACAGATCTTTCACACAATGAAGAATACTCGCTAGAGGTATGGAAATAACAAAAATGCGTTATGCTTTCGGAAATGAGAAACACATCTCAATGTGTAATAATTTACTTTCAGATTTGCGCTTTTAATGAAAACGTAAGCAACTGTGGCTCAGTCATAAATTTGAAAGGAACGCCTGCGGAATCACGTAAGAAGCAACCTGGGTTACTATGGCACATACTTTTAATAATTTCAGATGGCATTCACAATACATTTTCAAGTATTTTTTACTTATACATAACTATATCGCACTTAGCCGTAGCAACCTCAGTTAAAAGCAGTGAAATAAACTGAACACTTTCATTTTTTTTATTTTACATTATACTTCGAAGAAGAGTGTTCTTAAAATAATACTTTTCAGAACCACATCCCCCTGCATACATACAGCTTTTATGGAAAAACCATCAAAATTTGACGGTGGAATTTCCTCACCCAAATATAACCAACGGCCCATTGAAGAGTTATTCTATATTAATGGATGGTACGAGTTATGTTAATGAAAATATATTCGAAGAACGTCCAATATACACTCATGAGGTAAAATATTACACATGATATTAACTCTTGCCTAATTTCAAGCTTGATTCAAACTTTCCAGATTCTAAAAAACAGTGAACCAGCGAAGGTCATAAAGGTTCGAGTTTCCGTAAGCAATTCCGCCGGTACATCCGGTTTTATTGAAAAGATGACGATTAGCCCGCCACCAGCTCCAAAACTATTGAGCACTGGAGCCACAAACTTGACGATTGGGGTACCAAAATTCGATCTTAAAGATGCCGTTACCTTGTGAGTATAATTCAACCGAAGTAGAAAGAAAGAAATTATTTATTTGTTCTACCATACATGTGTATACGCTACATAAACACACACATAGTTATGCATGAGTAATCATCTGCTGACAATCCTCACACGGTTTCCTCCCTCTGGCCTCGCCTCGAGTGACGACTCTCCCCGGGCTATCGGTATCGAGGGTCTATTGTTTTATTGGTCTGGATCGGTGTCAGCTAAGGCCGGATCTCCCCCGACAGTATCATAGCTTTCATCTTCTTTTTAAAAGGTATCAGTTTTAATTTTTTTATCTTATTGTCAATACGGTTGTATTTCTGGACCGCTGATGTTGTCGTGCTCAGTGAATACTTGCATGTTTTATATGTTTGTGGTCTAATTTGTGTACGTTGCCTGGTATTAATGCTGTGTACTTCCCTAGTTATTGTTAGTTTTATGTTAGTTCGTAATTCATTTGTCTGTATCTTGTGAAGCAGCATGATGTTTAGCAGTATTGTCTGACGTATGTTGAGTTCTTTTGTTCTTTCAAAAACTTCTTTGGTTGGTGTACGGTAGTTCAGGTTATAAAGCATTTTTAATACCTTGTTCTGCTGTATCTGTATCATATTTGGGTTTTTTTCAGTTGTAGCTCCCCATAGCGTTGTCAGGTAGTTAATGTTTGCCATAAACATGGAATGATAGATTGGTTTTCTCATGCCCGTTGGTATTAGCTGCTTTATTTTCAGAACTTTTGAGATTGTGGCTGCGTTTTTCTTTCGAATTTGATTGATGTGGCTATTCCATTTGAAGTCCTGTGTTATGGTTAATCCTAAGTATTTAGCTTCCTTGATCTCTTGTATCTCGTTGTTATTTATTCTTAGGTTAAAGCGGATTTGTTCTTTCTTGTTATTCATTATGATGTAGTTGCTTTTATTTTCATTTATTGTTAGATCATTCTCTGCGCACCAGTTTTCTATCTTTTCTAGGTCTTCCTTGATATCTCTTTCCATAGCTTCTGCGTCTTCATTATTGTAGGCAATACAGATGTCATCGGCGTATACAAATACTTTGCCTTTGAGTTTTAATTCATGTATGTCATTAGTGTAGAGGATATATATCACAGGCGACAAATTTCCTCCTTGTGACAATCCGTGTGACGGATAAGTGGTGTTGCTTTCAGTTTTTCCAACCTTAACTGATTGGGGTCTATTCTTTAAATATGATTCCAAAAGATTTAGATTTTTTCCACGTATTCCCAATCTTTCCAATTTTTCAATCACCTTTTTTTTACATATCGTATCGTATGCTTTCCTCATATCGATGAGCATTATAGCAGCCTTCCTTCTCCTGTCGAGATGCGTGGACATATAAGAGACCAGATCTATTGTTGCAGATGTTGTTCCGGTTTTCTTCTGGAAGGCGTATTGGCTATTGTTGATAATTTTATTTGTATTTATGTGTTGTTCTATTCGTGTTTTGATGATCGTTTCCGTAATCTTATTGAGCGCTGACAGAATTGAAATAGGTCGATAGTTTGAGGGTATAGTGGTGTCTCCAGACTTGTATATCGGTGTTACAACAGCTTTTTTGAGGTATTCGGGGTAGGTTCCATTTGTGAGCATGTTGTTCGCCAGTTTTGCAATAATAGGGGTTACTGTTGCCGCATTTTGCTGTAGGATGTTGTTTGAGACCTTATCGAATCCTGGTGCTTTGTTCTTTTTTAGTCGCGTTATTATACTTTTCACTTCTTCCTCGGTGGTTTCCAGGAATTTGGCTGGATTCGCCACTCGTAGGTTCTCTCTTGGAAAATTTTTGTTTTTTCTTTTGTTTTTACATTTTTGAGCCAGGTTATGACCTATTTCTGAGAAGTACTTATTGATTTCATTAGCCATTTCTAATGGAGTTGTCGCTATTGTTCCATCTTCCCTCTTTATTTGTTGGATTTCTGTGGATTTTGTAGAGCGTTTACTTATTAGGTTGTTCACTGTCTGCCACGTTTTCTGTCTGTCGTGTTGCACTGTTTGGAATTTAGATTTGAAATAGTCTATTTTTGCCTTTTTTATTGTGTCGTTTGTTAATTTCTTCACTGTGTAGTATCTCTCTTTTGTTAGTTCATTTTCCATATTTTCTCTGTAACGCTTGAATAATTTGTTTCTCTCTTTTATCTGCTTTATAACTCGTTCAGATATCCACGGGCATTCATTTGTACGTTTTATTCTCTTGGTTCTTTGGTTGTTCGAAATTATTTTTTCCATCTCCTTAGAAAGAACCTCGAAGCTGTTTATGTGTTTATCTGCGATCTCCTTCATATCCTCTTTATTTTTTTTATTGTCTGTTTGTTTGTATTCGTGGTATGTATAGGTTCTTTTTTGTTTTTCAGTGAGCTCTAGTATTAGAGGGTAGTGGTCCGATATACTACAAGGTGCTATTTTAAGTTTTTTTATCTTATGTTTTGCATTTGTCATAACATGGTCTAGTATCGTATTTTCTCCTCGTGGGTTGGTTCTGGTATAATGCTTTTGACCCGTTTTGTTGATCAGTGTATACGCGTGTTCAGTTATTGTAGTTTTATAGTCTCGTGTTTCATTTGTTTTTTCCATTATGTTTACATTAAAGTCCCCCATTATTATATGATCCGCCCTCCTGTTCAATAGGATATTCTGGAGTGCATGTTTAACATCGGTATATGGTACTTGTGGTGGTCTGTAGACTGCAGTTATGGTTGTTTTGATGTTCTCTATGTATATTGATGCCATTTCGATGTTATTTACGGTGACTTTGTTTTTGATGTTGTACTGGTTATCCGCTCTTATGAATATTGCCAGGCCACCTCCATTTCTTCCGTCTTGTCTTGAGTAGTATACAGCGTTATATCGGTCTATGTTGTAGAGATGTTCATTTGTGGGTGAGAGCCATGTTTCTATTATTATGATCGCTATTGGGTAATTGTTCAGTGCGGGAATTGATTCAATTTCGTGGTATTTGTTTTTTATACTTCTGACGTTGTGCATATATATAGAATTCATTTTTGAAAAATGTACACAATTTTTTTTTTATTTTTATTCTTATTTTTTCCTTTCTACTTTAATTGGTCTATGTCCGCCTGATTATTAATTCGTATTCTTTCGCTATTGTCTGTTTTCATGTAGATTTTGTTGTCTGTGGTCCATACATGTGCATAGTGTTTTTCACGTTTTGCTTGTCGGCATTTGAAAAACAGTACATTCTTCTTCCAGGTGAGTTGTTCGTTTATGTAAATGTTTGCGGTCTTTCCCTTTAGGGAGCAATCGGTAGTTGTTATGGCTCCTGTTGTCTTCCGTGCTTTCAGGATATTTTGTTGTTGGTCTTTGGTTCTTAGTTCCACCACAATTGGACTACATGGCTTCCCCTCGTGTTTCCTCTTTGCGCTTATTATTTCATTATCATCAATACGCAGTCTCATACCTCTGACTATCTTCATTACGACTTCTTTTGCGTTTTCATTACGGTCTTGGTTATCGACACCACTAATAATCAAGTTGTTATTTACTTTCATTTTTTCTTGACGTTCGACAGCCTCCTCAACTTCTTCCATCCTCTGCTCAAGCAACTCTCTCACCTTGTTCTCTTCCTTCATCATTCTTTTCAGTTCTTTGTTCTCCTTTTGAATTTCATCAAATTTTCCAGACAAGAAGTCCAGCGCCTTCTTCATTTCTCGGTTTTCGTTTCTCATTTCCCTCAGTTCTTTTAGTATGTCGCTGTTCGAACAGTCATCTTCGCTGCCGCTTGAATCTTGTTCCTGTGCAGCCTTAGCTTTATTCCTAGTTTTCGTCATGATCGAATCGGGGAAAGGCAGAGACCAGTGTTGTGGAATAATACAGAGGGTATAACAAAAAAGACGCTATTACTTTTCACACCTAGGTGCCCTTCAAGGTGACTTACTAAGACGAACAAGAGGGCCTCGGATTATCGGGAATTAAGTTGTTGTAATGTTTATGTATGTTTCGGACAAGGATAGGTAACAGGTTGCCCGTTCGCGTTAAAAACCCGTTTTGCGAAAAAATCTGCTCGGTAAAATTTTGTTCACTTACTTGTAATTTCTGCATCCGTTAACCCTACTCTGTTGTTATTTTTTATACCGCCGGAAAGCCACAATTTTCCTTCACAATTTGGTATGCAACTCACTATTATTGGTTTTGTTGGAACTTGTACAATTCACTGCAACTCTCGCAACAGGTTCCACATGTGACCTGACCCGACCAGTCAAAAGAGGTAGTCAAAAGGTTAACGGCAAGTAAGAACGATATAAACTAAATTTAATTAAAATTCTGATTGTCTTGATTAAAGATCCTAATTTACGCCATTTTGTGCTTAAGAACTGAATGTTTTAAAGAACCAGTATCATTTTTTTATTTATTGAACATAGGTTGTTCAGCACTCGCGCACTTGTACACACTAAGAACAAATACTCAGTTCAGTATAAGTTCCTAAAGAATAATACGTTATGATTTCATGTGATATATAAGATTTGAAGAAAATAATAACTGAATATTTCTTGTAAACGCAAACTATTCTCAATTTTTACGATATATATTTGTCTCTTAATATCATATTTAATTCATTGTGTATGCTATAACTTATATTCAAACTAAAGCGCACATATTCACGTCCAGCATTCCTTTTTAGTGTGTACTCAACTAAGATACTTATACATATACTTACTACATGAATTACAACCAATCTTATTTTAGCTCACTGTTAGCGTTTGTAATTGATAAAAAATCCAAAAATGGTCCGACTGATGCAGAGAAAAAAAACTTTAAGATGTTTAATATAGACAACCATGGTCATCAAGGATGGTTAGCAATTGACACTATCCTGAAACCTACAGCTGCCAGACAATGGGAAATAGTAATCGGAACAGATCAAACCACTGAGCCCGTTTATACAAAAGCACAATTACGCGACCACATATTAAAGTCAGACACAGAACATGATATAATTATTATCTCTATCATCACCTCTGCAAATATATCTACTACCACAAACTACACGATTTCAGCTCATACTACGTTTTCTTCATACAAAGAAAGCACAAATAGCTATTTATATTTACTGCTGTTAATAGTACCAATTATTTGCATCATGGTCTTCATCATTTTGAGGTAATGTATCTCTGGTGAATATTATTAAAAATTGTCACCAACTTAATCTACTAATTCTAGGCAAAGGGGTATCAAAATCACCATACCAACTCAGTTTGCATTCAGAAATACAGGTACAAGAATAACAAAAATAATATAGTAACAATCAACAACTTAAGATTTATTTCGACCATCTTGTAATTTCAGAAGAACCTTCAAATCACAGTCTAGTGCCTTTAAATATAGTACCACCTCAACCACCACTTCAACATAAGAAAGTTAAGAATGATCCTACAAACGACCCCACGGTAACTACAACAATCACGTAATTTACCGACTACATGTATTTATTGCAGATTTATCAAAACACCTTTGAAGCATTACAAGAGGATGGCCAATTTTCACGTATGGTTAAAGTTTCAGAGCTAGAAAAGTATATTAAGAACTCACTGGAAAACAACGAATTTGACAGACAGCATGCGGTGAGTAGCGTTTGTATTGTCCTAAAAGGGTTTTAATTCTCATTGTTTGATATTTTAGCTCTTCCCGAGAGGTCAAACAAAGCCTTGGGTCTGTGGAACTAAACCAGAAAACAAAAAGAAAAACCGATATATCAACTTGGCCGCATGTTAGTAACTCTTGACAGCAAAAACATCTTTATTTTTTCATATTCTTGTAGATGACCATACACGAGTGCAACTTGAGATGATTGATGACGATCCAAATTCCGATTACATCAATGCGAACTACATAGATGTGGGTTATTTGTTGGGTTTGTTTGGGGTTTCAGAAAGTTTCAGTTCTCATCATTTCAGGGTTATAATCATCCCAAGGCGTTCATTGCCACGCAAGGGCCGAAGGAATCTACTTTGAATGAGTTCTGGAGAATGATTTGGCAGGAGAACGTCGAACACATTGTCATGATCGCTAATCTCGTGGAAGGCGGAAAAGTAAGGAACAAACGTACAAATCCATTAGGTCCAAAAGTTCAGATTCCAGGACGTGACGTGCCGTGTTTTTACTAGAAATATCGCATCAATGTTTCTGCTGCTTGCGTAGCCCAAAATACCTCTACCTGAGCCATTGATGAATATTATGATTCCTATTGAAAAATATACGTAAGTAATAAGTATTTCTATATTTTCAGAAAAAAGTAGCAAAATATTGGCCTGACATCAATGAGACGATACAATTTGGCGATATATCCGTGAAGTATATGAGTGTCGATACTTTCGCCGAATATGAAGAAAGAATTTTCTCTGTATCGCGAAGCGGACATCCAAGCAGAAAGGTAAGTGTTTACTTGATAACAGTGTTTATTTCCCTTTTTACTCAAATTTTGTATTTGAAATAACCCAAAGTTCATAAACTGAAATTCATTTTTCGTCTTTTGATAGTTTCAGAACATCACCATCAGATAGGCTCACAATTCATTTGACTAATAAAAACACGGCATTCCGATTGACTTACAGTAATCTCACTTCAAATGTCAGAAAGTGAATTGCCAGCAACGAGAATTCATATATTCTCATATATTCTCATATATTCTCATATATTCTCATATATTCTCATATATTCTCATATATTCTCATATATTCTCATATATTCTCATATATTCTCATATATTCTCATATATTCTCATATATTCTCATATATTCTCATATATTCTCATATATTCTCATATATTCTCATATATTCTCATATATTCTCATATATTCTCGCGGACAGACAATCAGAAACTTTTTGAATTGGAACACAATATACTATTTTATAACAGCAAAAGAAATAGTTCTCTTTTCTCGGTTATTGGTTGACATAATTTACTGATTAAAAATAATGTATCTTCAATAAAATTTTCTTACAGCGGTCATTTAGACGTTGCTTAGCAATGTCACCACAAGTAATCAAAACAAAATTTTGTTTTTAAACTTCAAGAATATACAACATCAACAAGATTTATTGTTTATGGCATTAATCAATGAACATTTCTGGACAATAACAATTTATGTAAAATAAAAAAAAAACATCTAGCAACTTAATACCTTTTCTTATTTACATATTAGATTAAGCAACTGCACTTTGTGTCTTGGCCTGACCACGGTGTTCCACTGTACCCCCAGAGCCTCGTCCCATTCCATAAGAGGATCCTGGCCATCGAACCCAGTAATCGACCAGTAGTCGTCCATTGCAGGTAAGACAACGAATTAATCATCAATCCAAAGCTAATGGCTCCTGCAGCCTCTCTTCTAACTCGTTCAAATGTTAAACTATGCCAATTTCAGTGCTGGGGTTGGTCGTACTGGTACCTTGATCCTGTGCGACATATGCCTTAGAATGGCTGCTCGGGAAGGTCAAATGGACATCCTGTACCATCAATTCAAGCTGAGGGAGCAAAGGCCAAACATGGTCGACAACGTTGAGCAATACAAATTGGTCCATATGGTGCTTCTGCAATGCCTTGTCGCACCGGATACCAGCATTATATGTACTGACAGTATGATGCTTACTGTTGACAATCTGCTCGCTTCTGATCAGATTGGGAAGCAAATGAGGTACCTGGATGAAAGCGCATGGCAGGATGATGCTATGAAGATGAACACAAGCAGACAGACAACTGTCAACATGCCAGAGAAGAACAGATTGCGCAACATACTACCAGGTATTAATAATTGAATTTATTAGGCAAAATTCAAACATTTGTATTCAGTGATATTAGTAATATATATTGCAAATCTTCAATCTGGCTTCAAATTTTTCAGACGATTCTTCTAGGGTTATCCTGTCGCCATACCCTATATCGGATGAAAGCACTACATACATAAACGCCATCCGAGTTTCTGGTTTTCAAGCTTTGTCCAAATACATAGTCACCCAATACCCACTGCATAACACCGTCGGTGACTTTTGGCGAATGATTCATCAACTAGATGTCACCGTAGTGGTCTGCTTGAATACGATCAATAAGAAGGACCCGGTAAATATCTCAGGTGGCCCCCACCCAACATTCCGTCTAGTACTTCATCAATTTCGTAAACCCACATCCACTCTGGATGCCAACCATTTCTTCATTAATATCAAGCAAACAGCATAAAAGTCATAAACTCGAAAGTTTATCACACTTTACCAATGAGTTTACAATATATTATACTTTCTAGAAGCTACCAACCTTCTACCCAACTGAGAGCTGTCCGGATATTACGCCAGTGCCATACTTGCAAGTTCAATTGGTATCTGTTGAGGAAGGCACTCACTTAGACAAACTTACTTTCGATTTGGTCGAAATTAAGAAGGTACCATGAGAAGTATCCATCATGTTGGTAATTAGTACTAAACAATGACCTTTTCAGGACCAAAGGACTACGAGAGTGACACTTCTACAGCTCAATGGCTGGAACTATAAAAATACGTTACCGGACAGTGCAGAAGGCATGTTAAACCTCTACGAAGAAACGAATAGAATCGGAAAACGTTGCGAAGAGATCCTTGTATGCTGCTAGTAAGTGAAACAACAATGACAAAATTAAAATTGTATTAAGCTGTTATTAAGAAAATTCAAAAGAAAAACTCTAAAACTAAAACGTTTAGACATAAACCCCAAAAATGTTAATATTTCAGTGATGGCGTTAGAGCAAGTGGAGTCTTCACTGCAATGTCGTTTATAATCGACAAGATCAAGCTGGAGCAGCTGTGTGACGTTTGCCTAGCTGTCAGAAGTGTCAGACACAGCAGGAAGGAGTTTGTCCGAGAAATTGATCAGTTCAAATATTTGTATAAATGTGCTTTGGAATACGTTCTCAAATTTGAACTGTATTCAAATTTCCGGTCATAATTTATTTACTTAATTCAACATCTATACTTACACCTATAATATGTTTATTTAAACTTCTTATATGTTTAACGTTTAAGTCAATTGACATCTATAATATGTTCTATTTATTAGAACATGTTAGCTGAAGTATTTGAGTGATATAAATTAAACCAACAAAATATTCAAATTTTCTGCTTATGGCTAATCAATAATAAAATATATTAATATATAAGGTTTGTTCGAGCAGCAATCAAAGGAACACGTGAATTCTTCTGCGCTTGCGTAAAGCACTAATTGTGGGGGAACTACTACGTTTACATTGTGCATGCGCACAAGAGTTTATATATTCTTTTTGCTCGAACAAAGCTATATAGATATATTATGTAATGTGATATAATGATCACAATGCTTTATTCGAAACGTCGCGTCAATATATATTTATTCTTATTTTTATAAATATTTATTCTTATTTTAAGAAATATTTAACTTTGTTACTTAATAAGTATTAAAGAAAGGTTAGTGACCTTAATTATGAAATAGTTTTGTATTTATATATATATCGCTTCAAAAAAAAAATTAGCTTTTTGCTTAATAACCAGACATTATGTGCAATTTTCTCAACGAATATAATTTAATTAATATTTAAATAAACAGACAAAAAATAGCATGGGGTGTTTATTTAAAAACTTCTTGAAAAAACGTTTGATTGTTTAATTCTGTTCAACGGTTTCTTTTTTTTTTTCGGCTTTTCCCATAGACAACGAACATATATCGTCGTCCTTACTCCATATTTGACTAAAATTGACCTTTTGCAATATGTACCTAAATATCCAAAAGCTTATCTCATCGATTTAGTTTTCTTCCATTCGCCAAAAACTGACCTATTTCTATAGTCCTCAATTGTTTTGTACTAACTTCAGAAGGGGCACCAGCGATTTTCAACACGGGTACTCCAGGATGCCTCGAGACATTAGCAGGTGTGCCTCGAGAAAAGCGTAAAATGTGAAAAAAATAGGCATCTGTGTTATGAGAAGCTTTCATTTTGCAGTGATAGCACTGCGGTCGGCCGAGATGTTGCTCTAAAGTCTAAGCTAAGGTGTCCAGAATGTGGGTGAGACAAACCGGGACAAAATCGCAGGATTTCAAGTCAAAACATAATTTGAATTAAGATCAATGTGGAACATATTCTGTAAACACGAAAAATCGCAAAATGAATAATTATGTTTTTTCTTACTATTCGGAATGTCTGTGATTTTATTGCAATTGCTTTTTGGGAATTATATTCTTTTTAGTAATAAACGACATTCATGAACTAAGACAAGTGATAATTGAGGCTACCTATTGTTTTATTGCAACTGGTTTTAGTGAATTACACACATATTGTTGTAAGAGGTTTGGACCTGAGTCTGTTTTTAATGGTAGCGTAGCAAACAGAGCGGTCAAATTCTTATTTACTTTACATCAAATTCAAACGGAGAACGCGAGAACTTTCTTCCAAACCTTGAGGGTTTGGTATCGCTAGATTTTTAGAAGCCAAAAATAATCGTAAATGAATTAATCTTGATATAATAACATCAGGGTGATTAAAAGTCAAATTCTAACCAAAACAAATATATTTACAAAATGAACAAAAAGATTAAAACCCCTTCAAATCGAGTGTACAACAATCATTGAAACTCTTGACATAATGAAAATAGAGAAAACGGATGACAGAGACATAATTAAACCATAAAAATTACCTAAACTGTTATTGGCAAATTTACATCAGCAGAGATGGCATCACGGGCACACACAGAAACAAAACACAAGATAAGGGCCTATTGCCCTAAAACACGGAATGACTACATCTTTCGACTTCTAAACCACGACCTCGACTGATATTCTAAAATATACTTCAAAACCAGGAAAGCTGTTTCCCCTCCACACACAGAACCAAAGTTCGTTATTTTAGCAAAAACCCTCAATAATAAAAACCCTCAGACCACACGGACTGTTCCACAAACTTCTAGAAAAAAATCTGTATTTATGACATCCGGTCCAAAAGGACCCAAACTATATCCTAACCAAACATCTCTTTGGTATTCTTACATCTGTTACAACCGCTTGTTCTGCCTGTCTATGCAATCTCAAAACAAAAGACAAAATTCCGACCTACCACATTGTTGACATTTGTTTTTTTTTTTTTTTTTAATTAAATTTTCATTGCTCCTAAACTCAAAAGTTTGCGTAACTAAACCAACCTTCTTGTAAAATATATATTTGTAAAGTTTAATTCACATGTCTCTGTTTATTATCAAGAAATGCCAATTTGAAGACTCCTCCCACAAAAGAAAATGACCTTATTTACAGTAGCATCATAGCTTTCTGTATTTTTCCAGAACGTCAAATTGTATCCGCCTCAACAAACGAAAGAGTCGCCGCTCTGGTGGTACAAATTTGAATTAAACAATTCGGGGTAAATAGCGCCATCTACAATCGCTTGTTCAGGCGAATGGAGAGTTTCTGGGTTTCAAACTTTGTCCAAATACATAGTTACCAAATACCCACTGCATAACACCGTCGGTGACTTTTGGCGAATGATTCATCAGCTAGATGTCACCATAGTGGTCTGCTTGAATACCATCAATAAGAAGGACCCGGTAAATATCTCAGGTGGCCCCCACCCAACATTCCGTCTAGTACTTCATCAATTTCGTGAACCCACATCCACTCTGGACGCCAACCATTTCGTCATTAATATCAAGCAAACAGCATAAAAGTCATAAACCTGAATGTTTACTAACACTTTACCAAGGAGTTTACATTATATTACACTTTCTAGAAGCAACCAACCTTCTACCCAACTGAGAGCTGTCCGGATATTACGCCAGTGCCATACTTGCAAGTTCACTTGGTATCTGTTGAGGAAGGCACTCACTTAGACAAACTTACTTTCGATTTGGTCGAAATTAAGAAGGTACCATGAGAATCCATCTAGTTGGTAATTAGTACTAAACAATTACCTTTTCAGGACTTATTTGTAAAGTTTAATTCACATGTCTCTGTTTATCATCAAGAAATGCCAATTTGAAGACTCCTCCCACAAAAGAAAATGACCTTATTTACAGTAGCATCATAGTTTCTGTATTTTTCCAGAAAGTCAAATTGTATCCGCCTCAACGAACGAAAGAGTCGCCGCTATGGTGGTACAAATTTGAATTAAACAATTCGGGGTAAATAGCGCCATCTACAATCGCTTGTTCAGGCGAATGGAGAGTTTCTGGCGAGTTTCTGGTTTTCAAGCTTTGTCCAAATACATAGTTACCCAATATCCACTGCATAACACCGTCGGTGATTTTTGGCGAATGATTCATCAACTAGATGTCGCCATAGTGGTCTGCTTGAATACCATCAATAAGAAGGACCCGGTAAATATCTCAGGTGGCCCCCACCCAACATTCCGTCTAGTACTTCATCAATTTCGTGAACCCACATCCACTCTGGACCCCAACCATTTCGTCATTTATATCAAGCAAACAGCATAAAAGTCATAAACCTGAATGTTTACTAACACTTTACCAAGGAGTTTACATTATATTACACTTTCTAGAAGCAACCAACCTTCTACCCAACTGAGAGCTGTCCGGATATTACGCCAGTGCCATACTTGCAAGTTCAGTTGGTATCTGTTGAGGAAGGCACTCACTTAGACAAACTTACTTTCGATTTGGTCGAAATTAAGAAGGTACCATGAGAATCCATCTCGTTGGTAATTAGTACTAAACAATTACCTTTTCAGGACTTATTTGTAAAGTTTAATTCACATGTCTCTGTTTATCATCAAGAAATGCCAATTTGAAGACTCCTCCCACAAAAGAAAATGACCTTATTTACAGTAGCATCATAGCTTTCTGTATTTTTCCAGAAAGTCAAATTGTATCCGCCTCAACGAACGAAAGAGTCGCCGCTATGGTGGTACAAATTTGAATTAAACAATTCGGGGTAAAAAGCGCCATCTACAATCGCTTGTTCAGGCGAATGGCGCATTTCATTGGCTATTCGCCTCAACGAACGAACGAGACCCACTCTGGTGGTAGAAATTTGAATTAAACAATTCGGGGTAAATAGCGCCATCTACAACCGCTTGTTCAGGCGAATTCCATTTGTGTTGACATTTTTCGATCATTACCATACCATACAATCCTTTCCGCCTCTTTAATTCAAATAAATAAAATATAACACAGCTCTATATACAATATATATTTCTATGCAAACAACTGTTAAAATTGAAGTATACAGAACTCCCAATAAACTGTCTAACAAAGAATAGAAGAACTATAGTTATAATTGGTATAATGTCGAGAGGTCAGGACAAAAGGATTAAGATCAACGGGCTAACTGAATGATGAGTGCGGCGCACATCTCAAAGAATTCCATGGTGTGGTGGCCGGTCGACTTGTTCAACGTCGTCAACGGTCCCGTCTGAACCGGCGTCGGGATAGACGCTGTAGCAGCAGAGTTCTGTTCCGATTCTTCATTGCTAAGACTCTTAAAATCTAATAAATAATTTTTATTATCCACCTAAAAGAAAATAATAATATTATCAACCAATAATAAGTTTCTCATTTTTTAATATGTAAATCAATGATTTTCATTTAATTTAAGTAAAAGGCAGATATAGAGCAGGACAAAATTACCTGATATAACTGCAAAGACATCATGGCGTAGCGACCGTGCAACTTATTCTTCTCCCTGACGCGCACATGGTACGAATTGATGACCTTCCACTCAAAGTTCAGATGTTTCATGGCACTGTAGACCTCCTTCATGATATCATTCGGCTTGCTCTGTGACCTTATTCCTAAATGCCATTTCGCCCTTTTCACTAAAAAGAACAAATAATATAAAATTAGACAAAATAAATACATAAAAATCAAGGGAAAAAGAATGATATAAAAATTACCTCGGCCCCGTTCGGTGGCCCCAATTTGCCCAGCAGCAATCACCTTGTCCCTGAGAGGAGCAATCCGTTCCGGATGCGGCTTTAACGGGCTCGAGCTGAAGTCAATTGGACTAGGTGTGATATTTACAGGTGGGGGACTCCCAGCCACAAAGAAGTCCTTCATCTCCGCCTTCGCAGCCTCATCCGCAATTCGCTTATTATCGATTATCAAATGATAAGCGATTGCCAACTGATCATGCGGATCCCCACTAAGCAATGCCGCATGCACCTCATTATCTTTCACACCAAATTTATCACAAACCTAAAGAAAAATTAATGAATTTATTAAAAATTAATTAATTAATCTATTGAGAAGGATTAATTAAATAATTTTTAATTAATTAATTATTAATTAACTACATAAAAAACTATTTAATTAATTTATTGAGAAGGATTAATTAATTAATTTTTAATTAATTAATTAGTAATTAACAATATAAAAAATATTTAATTAATTTATTGAGAAGGATTAATTACTTAATTTTTAATTAATTAATTATTAATTAGCTATATAAAAATTATTTAATTAATTTATTGAGGATTAATTAATTAATTATTAATTAACTATATAAAAAATTATTTAATTTATTTATTGAGAAGAGTTAATTAATTAATTTTTATATTAAGAAGAATTAATTAATTTATTGAGAAGGATGCCGGTCGCATGCAAAACCGGATTTATCCACTTTTAAAAAGTCGATATATCCAGTTTTGCATTATTAATAATTAATAATTATTATTAATTAACTATATAAAAAATTATTTAATTAATTTATTGAGAAGGATTAATTAATTAATTTTTAATTAATTAATTATTAATTAACTATATAAAAAATTATTTAATTAATTAAAAAGTATTAAATAAATTGATTCATTAAAAATTAATAGGAAAATAATAAATTAATATTCACCTCGAATACTGCATCAGTATCGATCACAGAGGAATCCTGTTCAACGGGTGACGGGAATAGGTAGGCAGGGCAGTCCTTCTGGAACCAGTCGTGCTTCTTGATGTCCTCAATGCTGGCCCTCTTCATAGGGTCGATCTGGAGCATCTGGCATAGCAGATCGACGACGGACTTGTTCAGGTACTCGGGTATCGGGAAGATGCCGGACTTGATCTTACGGAAGAGGGTCGGGACGTGCTCGTCGTCGAAGGGTAACGTGCCGCACAGCAGGGCGTACAGGATGACGCCACACGACCATATATCGACCTCGGGGCCCGCATACAGTTTTCCAGATATAACCTTAAGTTTAAACAAAATTTTAAGTTATAATAATTTAATTGGTGGCATATTTCTCTTACATCATGGTTCAAGTTATCAGTTTTGTTTTATCTGTCATAAGTGACAGCTGTCAAAATTTAACAATTGAGGAAAACTGTATAACCAATAGGAAACATGTTGCCATGGAAACTCAAACAAGTTATTTATAACGTTAGCCATACCCTAACCACAACAGTGATGTAAAATAAACAAAACTCATTCCAATGCATAAAAAGTATAAAAACATGTTTCATTAAAAATGTAAACACAATAATTACTATCATTATGTCATTTCATAACATGCAAATTAAGCTAATTTATGTATGACATTCAAAGGATGTAGCTAGATATTATGCCTCTATGTATTTTTAGCTCTATAAAAATAAGTTTAAAATTACCTCAGGCGCAGCATAATTTGGAGATCCGCAGCTGGTCCTCAAAAATTCTCCATCCATCATCATGTTTGACAAACCAAAATCGGCGATTTTCACGTGCATATTATGATCGAGTAGCAGATTCTCTGGTTTAAGATCACGATGCACAATCATATGTCTGTGACAGTAATCGACGCCGGAAATAATCTGCTGAAAGAAACGCCTGGCTTCGTGTTCTTGTAATTTCCCATGCTTGACAATATATTCAAATAATTCCCCGCCGGAAACGTATTCCATAATCATGAAGATATCTGTCGGTGTGCTTATGACCTGGTACAATTTAATGATGTGGGGATGCCGGAACAATTTTAAATTCTGAATTTCCCTGCGGATCTTACCGACAACATCCAAACTCTTGATTTTCTGCCGGTTCAAGATCTTTATCGCGACTTTGTGCTTCGTCAATTGATGTTCTCCGATCTTAACCTTCCCGAATGTCCCCACACCGAGGGTTTGTCCCAAAATGTAATGCCCTATCTTCACCAGGGGCTGTGGGCCGGGTGTTCCTGCCTTTTCGGACATTTTGATGTTTTCTTTTTCGTTAATTTTTCGATCTATATTCTCCGAGTTGACTTGCTGCTATTTACATCTTTTTCGGTTAGTTTTTCTTATCAGTTCTTCGGTCGTTTTAAGTGCAATTTTGTTTTACTGCGTATTTATCATCCACCATCACGTTTTTACCGTCGAGGTAAAATCAATGCTACTGTTATAATCTTGTGTTTTTTTGGAGCACAAAATGACCCCCAGAATGAGGGAATGTGTAAAATATGTGACAAAACTGGGTTAATATTGCACGAAATAAGGTTAATAGATTATGAATTGCTGATCATAACATGATTTTAAAAAATTGCTTTATTTTTCATAAAAATTTGAATAAACTATTCTTTTGGAGTGGGGAAGAGAATTATTTCCGAGCTCGTTAAGTTAGGTGCACTCTAGTTATAAAATGACAGTGACAGCTGCTGTCAAAGTATTGTACTGGTTTCAATAATCGTTAATAAATTGATAACAAAGTTTCTATTGTAGATAACAATGGCTAGTATTGCAACAATAGCGTTGAACAATGTTTGAGTGTTAATTAATTCCTTATTATCGATCACCGATAGTTCGACACAGTGTTGCCACCCCTATTACAATTGTAATAGTTCTATTACTCTGACATAAAATCTATTACCCTATTACATTTGTCCAAAATCTATTACAATTTCGCACTAATTCATTTTTACCTTTTTTCTATTTCGCTGGCGTTTATTTACCGCAACTTGCATTTACATTTATTTTTTATGTTGGTGTATAGTCTATGGTTGGCACATAGTGACGACACTGACGACGTAGTTGTCGTGCTGCGAATTGGCAACCCTTGAGCGCCGTCGTTTCTCTGGGCTCCACAGGTCGGCTTTCCGCGTTTGTTAACACTTTGAGCAGTGTTCCATGCTTATTTCAGTTGTGTTGTGCGTTTTCTTTTGCGATTATGGATAGGTAAGTAACCATTTGTGTTGAAGGTGTATTTACCACCCGTGTTATATACATATACTAAAGTGTAAATTATTAGTTTCTAAGAAAGTTTAGTATAGAAATAGGAATGTTACAAATTCTGGATTGTTTTAAATACATATTATGTAGGAATTTCATAATCAATCAATTTATTGAGTAATGGTGATTTGCGTTTAAGTACCTGCACAGGTTCGAATCCATGAGACTCAAATTTTTTTCAATATCTTGTGTTCCTTTTATTTTTAACAATTCCTCATGTTCCTTTTGTCTTGCATTTTACCTTATTTAAACTTTACCTTATTTATCCTTTATTTTGGATATTATATTTGAATGTTGCGAATGTTTTTATATATTGTTCAAGAAATTGTATTGTTATTTTTTTAGATTTTTGATCAAGAGACCCAGATTAACTGAGGAGTCCTCTGGGCCATCCGAGCCGGTTATTGCTGCCAGATTAACTGAGGAGCCCTCTGCGCCATCCGAGACAATTATTGCTGTCAGTAATGCCGATACTACCTCAAATATAGGAGTAAGCTCAGCACCAACATCTACAAGTGTAAATATTGAACCAAAACACACTTACAAACATACTTACAAATCATACAAGCAGCAGTACAAAAAGGAGTGGGAGAAAGAATTTGATTTTGTAATAGAAAAGGACGGCAAAGCATTCTGTAAATATTGCATAGTGTACATAGTTGGTGGAAAAACACACCTTTCCCGCCACGAACAATCAGATGGTTTGTTTTACCTTCATTAAGTATCATCAGACAAAAATATATATTTTTGTTATTTTAGGGCATAAAAGAAAGAAGTTGGCTGTCCAAACTACTCCAACTTTAAGTTCTTTTGTGAAAAATGATGAAAAGCTCATCTTTGATAGAAAAGTGAAAAGTTTGGAAATAAAACTGGTGTCGTTTTTTGTTGAACATAATGTTCCATTGAAGGCCATGGACCACTTCATACCAATGCTGAAGAGCGGAGCTCCTGACAGCCCAATTATAAAAAGCTTGCAATGTTCGAGAACAAAAGCAACAAATATTATTATTAATGTTTTGGAGAAAGAACATTTCTCGAACATTGTAACGGACTTGAGAAAAAACAGATTTTCTTTAATCGTCGACGAAACCACAGATGTGTCCACTTGTAAATCATTAGCACTGGTAGTCCGATATGCCAAACATGACTGTTTAGTTAAAGATTATTTCTTCTCGTTGCTGGAGGTGAAATCAAGTACTGCTGAAGATTTATTCGTAGCTATTAAAACGGTTCTCGATGTGAACAATATACCTTATAAAAATTTAATTGGTTTTGCATCTGATTCAGCAGCGGTAATGATGGGAGGTTTGAATGGGCTGCAAGCAAAACTAAAACAGTTAAATAAAAATTTATTTGTTCTGGGTTGCACGTCCCATAGCATGCATTTATGTGCCTCTAAGGCATGTGAGAAACTACCCAGAACTGTGGAGGAATTTGTACGAGATGTTACGAACTACTTTTCCAATAGCTCCAAACGAATCATTGAGCTTCAAAAATACCAGGATGAAACAGAAACGGCACAGCATCGACTACTTAAACTTTCCTCGACAAGATGGCTTTCTTTACAAGTACGAGTGTATAGTTAGTATTAAATTTAAAAGTTACTATCCAATTTTTATTTTTAGAATGTTATTGACAGAATATTGGAACAATGGGACCCTTTGAAAATATTCTTTTCTAAAGAAAAGGAAGGGACTGGAGTTTTGCTTAAAGCATCACGCATATCTGATGCCATGTGCAACCCCGTCTTCCAAATTTATCTTTTATTTCTGTCATACGTTTTGAAGATAATTAATGATCTGAATGTAGAGTTTCAGAGTGAATCACCAAAGATTTATCTTCTACATACTCGAGTTGAAAGCACTCTGATGTTAATTTTAAAATCTTATATTAAACCAGCTGCATTGGAGAGATCCAATGCAATGGATATTAATATAAATAATCCTGACAACTATTTGCCTATAGAAAATATATATATCGGACCAAGGGCTCAAGTAAAAATTTCAACTTCAAACGTAGTGCCAACAGAGTTAAATAAATTTAAATTAAATGTTTTGGAATTTTATATACAGTTAACACGTGAAATTAGAAATAGATTCAAATTATCTGACGATATAATAAAGTTTCTATCAGCATTTGAACCAAGAAAGGCAATATCTGGAGAAGTTGACACTATATGCCACATAAGTATATATTTTCCAAATATAGTTGAAGACATAGACATTGACCAGTTGGACATGGAGTGGAGACGTCTACCAGGAACTGTCAAACAGTTAAATTTTAAATCTGAAAACATTGAAAATCTTTGGCAAGAACTCCCACATGTGAAGAACTCTGCCAACGAGCCAATGTTTTTGAATCTGGTAAAAGTTTTTAACTGCATATGCAGCTTACCACATTCTTCGGCTACAGCAGAAAGGATTTTCTCACAATTATCTATCATCAAAACAAATCACCGAAACAAGCTACATATCCAAACTTGCTCTGCACTGCTGAGCAGTAAAGAATATATTGCATTATTGGGAGGCTGTGTGCAGATGATAGTACCACCTTCTTTACTATCACGGAAGTGGAAGGTTATTTCCGACAAAGTAAATGCGGCAGGACAGGCTGAAGAAGATGTCATGGATGACATGCTGAAAGTTTTGGATTAGATAGTATTTAATAGGTTTGTTTGAGCAGCACCAAACTAAGAGCATAATAACTTATTCTTTCTCCTTCGTTTTACTGCTGCTCAAACAAACCTAATATATTTGGTTGTTTACTAGTTATTATTTATTAGTAGTTATTTATTACCCTTTTGTGATCTCTTGAGCAGATCATACTCATATTTTTTTCATATTTTTTATATTGGGTTGGACCCAATATATGAGTTACTATTTATTTTAAGTTGTCTGATCTCATGATACCTATTGTGATATCTAATGGTTGTGTTTGGTTTGATAAAAGTATATTTTTTATTATAAGCGAATGTTGTTTTTTATTTTTACAGGCACTATAGTCTTACTTATTGTACGTTAGGTGATCTCGCGATAAAGTAATAATAATAAAGTAAGTTTTTTTTATTATAAAGCCTTTTTGTTGCCCCCCCCCCCGGTCAACTAATCGCGACAAATCTATTACCTATTACAACGACGTTCAATCTATTACGCTAAAAAGTTCCAATCTAGTACAATTTTTTTTTAGTAGGTGGCAACACTGGTTCGACATAAGCAGTCGATCCTCTTTGTTTACATTTTGATTCCAAAGTATCAAAACACATATTCAAAGATCTTTATCACGAAATTGGTAAATCTTAAAAACGTTAATAGATTGGTATGACAGATGTTAACGAAAAAATAAATGATTTCGTCGTTGGTGATTTGTTTTTGTTTTTCAACATAACCAAAAAAAACTACAAGAATTCAACATCAAAATGCATACGGAAGAGTTAAGAAATGCCTTGAATAACGCCATTCAGACCTCAGGTTCACATAGTGCAGCAATCACTCCTTCTTCTGTTGATATTAGTAAGTTGAAAACACTGATAACTCCCACTTTATTTTTTATAACACTATATCTTAAAAGTGACAGATGCTAGATAAAACAATTGTTGTTTATTCCTTTGTTTAGCGAACAGCATCAATTCATCGTCGATAGTTTGCCCTGAATATGTAATATCGGAGAGTTTGCTGGCGGGGCAGAGATTGAACGGTAGGATGTCGAACGTGCGCAGATTTTTCTGTCTGTTTGTCACGTTTGATCTTTTGTTTACGTCGTTGATGTGGTTGATCTGCATCATGGTAAGCATAGCTGAGAAGACTTATGTCAAGTTAGTCTACATTTTATTTTTTAGTTGACTGGAGAGGATATATGGACTGCAATAAATAAGGAAGTTTACCATTATAAAATACATACGTCGTTGTTCGATATAGTGTTAGTTGCGGCTTGCAGGTTTACAGTATTATTATTATTTTACGGATTCTTACAAGTAAACCATTGGATCGTTATTTCGGTTAGTTTTATAAATATTGGTGGTATGAATTTACATCCATGTTTTTTTTTTTTAGTTGTCCACAGCAGGGACTTGTGCATTTTTGATTTATAAAGTTTTTGTGTTCAATGTAAGTTTAAATTTTCTAGTTGTCTACTTTCTGTGATTTTTTTAATTTTAAAAAGTTTTCATTGTCAATTTTAGTGGCAAGACTCTCCTCAACCAGTTTTCCAAGTGCTTTTAATTCTTACATCATTTGTTCTGTCATGGGGTGAAGCCTGGTTTTTGGACTTCAGGGTAATTCCCCAAGAGACACAAGCAAGACAAATCATCATATGTAAGTAAATTATCGCTGCTACACACGTATATATACGTGCTACTAACGTGCTACTAACGTAAAAATACGCAGTGAAAGAGTTAAAAGAGTTTTTTTAAAGCATATTTTTAGTTGCCCTAGTTATTAGTTTTTTAGACGACTTTGTTATTTATAATGCAGTTGCCATTAAAACTTATCTGGCTTATTCTGTTTTAAAAAATTTCAAATTAGTTTTTTTTTACTGCTCCAGCAAACCTAATAGACATTTTAAAATTTTTATTGTGGAAATATTTTTTTGCCAAATATTTTATACCACACCGTTACTGCATATTTTATATTTTTCTTACATCTGGAGAAAAACTTATTCATATTTTTCAGTGCTGTGGTGGTTACAACAAATATTTTTATCACATCCTTGTCTTTCTTTTTATTATTATCGTTATTTGTTGGAAATGCACATATATACAACACCAGAGGGCGAGAGACAGTACATCCACAGTACATCTTCCTGCAACCAGACTGGCAACAGCAGAATACCTGAGAAGGCTATTAGCCCTTTACAATAGATGTTTGACATCGTTTTGCATACAATAATGTACACTATTGAAGATTTTATGCGTCATCAGCATTATAAATATTATCATTGCCATTATTATTTTTGTTATTGACTTGGCCTGTACAGGACAAATAACGTTATTCTATTCTTTTATTCTCTTCTATTCTATAATATATATTTTTCACTTACAGCAAGTCCTGACAATGAAAGGACACCTCTGCTACGCAACTACATGCAGGGCCTTCGGGGCCACCCATCCGAATACACTGAAAGTGTCGCTAACTTCCATTCAGTCCAAGGTTCCCCGTCTGGCTCACTACACAGATATGGCGATGGCTTCTCAAAATTTCCAGCAATCTTTTTATCTTATGAACAGGTATAATTAATCATTTTCTCACTATTTTTGCTTATACTTTAATTTCCATTGCAGACGGAAAAATATAAAAAGATTGGAGAGAATGCCATGAATGATTCCTGGTTCTTAGTCAACAATGCAAACTGGAAATTATTAAAATCCAACGACAAAGACAATATTTTTGTTCAAACGACGGCAAGCAATACAAAAATTTACAAGTTAACGGTAATAATGTATTAATCAACTTTAATCCATAGAATATTAAAATTGATATTTTCCAGGCTACTATTCCTGTAGCGGCAAATTTCCTATTCGAAGAATTGTACTACAAGGTGGACACGATGACGGAATGGAACAAAACTCTTGTCGAGTCGCATAAAGTGCAAGTGATTGACAATCGCACTGACATTACGTATCAGGTGTCTTCTGGTGCAGCAGGCGGTGTCATATCCTGTCGAGACTTTGTCACATTACGACGCTGGGATATGAAGGATAACTCCCATGTTATTGCCAGCGTAGGCGTTGAATTTCCTTCAGTACCTCATAATGCCAAATACGTTAGGTAAGAAAATATATCTTGTGTTCTGTAGTTCTTGGTTCATGACTATTTTTTTATTTTTATTATTTTTCTTGTTCTTTTCTTATTTTTTTACATAAATGCTTATCTGATATTTTTTTGCATTGTCTTTTTAGCATCAAATCATCAACGAATTGTTTGATATCGTCCATTTTGTTATTTATTTCACTTTTGGTATGTGCATTTAAATATCTCCGCATACATTTCTCATTTTGCATGTTGTGGGAACAGAAACAGTGGTTCAAATGTTGTTCATTTCATTATCTAATTTGTTGCCGGAATCTACATCAATGATATTTTTAAGCTTTGAACAATCTCTGTTTAAATATGTTTTCAATAAATTTTCAGGGGAGTGAATGGTACAGGTTGCCTAGTGATGAGACCTTACAACAGAGATTCCTGTCACTTAGAATGGGTGCTAAACTCTGACGTGAAAGCGAAAATACCTAGTTTTATTCTAGAGGGCGCTATCGTCAGCATGATGTTTGATTACATCAGAAACCTGCGGGAGCACCTGCTCAAGAGACTTGACAGACTGTAGGCCCAACCCAACCCAACTGGGGCCTTTAGTTAAAAAAACGTGTTACAAGTACAATTTTTCCCGTGTATTTCGTATTTTATAAGGTAGATTTCTACTGTTTTACAAGTGCATTTATTTTTTAAAGCTCTGGTGCACATAACTTTTGTGATATAATACATTTTAGTTGTTCCTGTGAAGAACGGACTTGTGATTCGAATCTACTAGAATAGGATTATTATTTCATCGAAATTGCGACTATATGAAATTATTATGCTTATTTAATTAAGTTAATCGTCCAAATTAATTTTAACATCTAGTGTAATGTTTTCGAAAAAAAAAATCCTATTTTATATGTTAAACTTACCATAGATAAGTGAAGTAAAGAGTGATGGCAGGATCCAGTGCATAGGATGTTATAGAGATAGAGGATATATATACGAGTAGTAAAGTGAGATGTTATATCTTTGCTATGCCTTTATTATATTTTTAAGTATACGAATAAACATTGTGACCATAGAAAAATTGTTTTACTTCATTATTGGTGGGTGTTCTCCAAGACAGATTCACTTATCCTGGTTGGGAAACCACGCTTGACAAGCCTCACTTGCTATCTCGCACATTGATGATAAAGCTTTACCTGCATTATCATAATCTGAAAATAAGAATTTATTAGTTACAAATAAAACAGTAGACTAAATAATAAACTTGTGTTAGGTCTGGAGGTTGTATTTTATAACTATAAAGCATTTAATTCTCTAGAATCGGTTGCCATAACATAGCAGGTAGTCTAATAATAAACCTGCCTTCAGTTAGGAATGTTGTATTTTATAACCAGAAAGAATTTAAAATTTGTATAACCAGTTGCTATAATACAGCACATATTCGAAATAATAATCTTGTCTTGGGTCAGGAATGTTGTACTTTACAACAAGAAAGAATTTAATTTCCTACTAGAACCAGTAGCTACAAAAGAGCGGGTATAATATATATATATATATATATATATATATATATATATATATATATATATATAATAATAATAAAATTAGGTGTGCAATTTTAGATGAAAAGCAGTTTCTTTTTTTTCCTTTCCACAAAAAATATGTAAAGTCTATCTAATTGAGATTCAGGGTGCTATAACTTTTAAAATAGCTTAAGCTTAAGAATGTATTGTGGAATAAAATAAATATTTGTAAAAAGATTGCATACCTGCGGATGGTGATCCCCTTTTTCCAAAAATGGAGCCATTGAACGGTGGTTTCCTGTAAGTGGCCTCCACAGAGTGAAAATAACTGGTCATGACGAGAGTGATGACAAAAATCGTCAAAACTTTGAAGAATCCGGTTTGCATTTTCCTAGAAACAACAACAACAATAAAATATCTAATAAAACACAAGATAAGTATATGTGAGAAAAAAATGGAAAACTTACTATGTTTATAAGCTTGTACTGGCGGTCCTATTTGGATGAGATGTGGAAATGATGTGCGGAATCTGCGGAAAACCGCAGCTTATATACCATTTTCCGGACGCCACGTCTAACTGGGAGTCTCAAAGTGAATTATACCCCATTTGGAAACTTATTATCCACGGTAATTGTATCAAGTCGCCGCGAAGCTGCGCGGGGACAAAGTTTAACCAGAATTGTCAAGAATTGTTAACAAATATCAACAGATACACCTTATTTAAGCAAACAACATTAACATTATTACATTTCACAGTGTCTCATTTTATATCGAGTAATAGAATTATTAATTTTAGCATTACCAAGGATCGATCGTATTTCATTATACTCATATATGTTGTATCTTTTTGATAATTATTTTAGATAAAAAAACATGTCCTCCATGTTTCCCATTTTCATTTTTGATATTAAAAGTTTTACCTAAATTAAGTTTGAATAAAAAAAAAAACATTATTCTTTCCATATAAGTTATTATTTTATTTATGATCTGGTTTGTTATTTGATATAAGAATAAACCCAAGGGACAATCGTCAATCAGAATTGGTTATCTCCAGCTGCAGTGTGTGGGAAACAAAATGAAGCTATAACTCAATTTTGTCCATATATGCCACCCCTAAAAGGTTTTTAAACGCAGAGTTAAATGGATTACGGGCGATACTAACTCTCTGCGATAGGTGTTGTGTCAGTCTCATTTCAGATCTAATAACAGCCATGCTTTTTTAATACACCGGTCCGTCATCAAAAACTTTAAATTATAATTTCTGTTACAACTTCTGTTATTCTGATTTGAAAATTTCCGCGGAAGGTTGGGCAATTCCCATCCGCTTGAACGGGCGAATGTAGATGGCGCTTTTTACCCCGAATTGTTTAATTCAAATTTCTACCACCAGAGTGGGACTAGCTATATATCCGCCTCAACAAACGAAAGAGTCGCAGCTCCGGTGGTCGAAATTTGAATTAAACAATTCGGGGTAAATAGCGCCATCTACAATCGCTTGTTCAGGCGAATTGAAACTGTGACGACAGAAACGAGATTTTAATTGGTAAATATTTGTTATGGTAAACAACTTATGTAATTGTTGTGTATATACTCTATATTATTTAAATAAATAATTTATGCAGTGTACTATATCTTTGATTGTGCTGCACAATCTAAAGTATGGGAAATTTTCATTAGCTTCTCTTTGAGACACTGCCAGTCGATACGCCATCTGTACCAAAGTTTTGACAATTGGCCTAACTTTGAGCGAGAATTTTGAAAAGCAATGTTTCTCTGACGGAGGGTTATTAACCAATATTACTGAATTCTTAAACTATATGATTTATTTACTAGTTTATATACCTAGCACTCAACAAAATTAATAAAATTAATATTTAATTTTTATAGTGTTTATTTACAATTGTACTATATAACAATGAAAATACTACAGTTGGTGAACACTGTGTGAAATTTTACCACATGAAGACAAAACGTGAACCGTATTTTGCAGCTGGTTTCTCGACATCGTCGGGCAAATATGGAGTTGCGTCTGGATAGACGGCTGGTCCCTCATCAACTGGTTTTGGTCTCACAGCCTTATGCACTTGAACACGGGCAAATTTATCGTATGGTGGTCTTTCCATATTTAATTTATCTTTCATGCATTTATCAAAGACACCCTGAGTCTTACGGCATCTGCAAAAAAGAAATATAAGAAATTTTGCTTTCAAAACTCACGACAAATATTTATTATTATGTTGAACTTGGCATGTTATTGAAAAGTATGGTACATACGGTGCAAAATGTTGGTAGCTACTAGATTTATCAACGCAGTTATAGTACTGCGTGAACTCATCGGAGCAACTGCCCTTAACCTTCTGGAAGAATTTCAACGCACAATTGGTGACTGCCTTTCCCTCGGCAATACACTTCCTGGGGTCCCCAGTCTCACTTCTGCATAGCATAAACTCCTAGAAACAAAACGTTTTGAAATACGGTAAAAGATTAGATAATTAACCTCACATTATTTTCGAATTCGCAAGCGTTGCCTAAATGGTGGCCGGCAGCCTTTAGGATCGGCCCGGAGACGTTTATTTCTTGCACGGTGAGGTCTTCCTCCGTGGGCAGGTAAGTATCTTCAGTTATGCTCATATTTTCTGTTATTTATTACCTAAAAATCCGTGCACAAACGTCAAAAACAGGACAGGTCGATCACGACGCCATCTGTGATCGATGAGGCCAAGCGAGATGCGATACAAGCGCGATGGATAAATTCCCGTTGGATAAATAGCGTATGCTTTTACCGACGGACTCTATCCGGTTGCCAGTTCGAAAATGTAAACAATTGAAAACTACATCGGTGCGGATCGGTAAGAAGCTTGTCACTTCGTCGGTTGGAAGAATAAGTGTAAAATAATAATTATAACTCTAAGTGTTCCAAATTTGCGATGGTGTGGATTATATAAGCTTTTAAATGAAATTAATAAATTTTTGCTTCAGTCACTATCACATAAAAGATATGTAATTATAGCTGCTTTCCATTTGCACATTTCTGAGTTGATATTAGCTGAGCTGAGCTAATCTAGCGTAGCGTTCCTTTTGTTTTGGTGAAGTAAGACAAGCTCAGACAAATTACCTTCCCCTTGCCCTTGGCTAGTCATGCGAAAAGGTAACTTAGATCGTCTGAGCTGTCTGAGCTAACCTAATAGAAGAAGAAGAAGGAGAACCTAACCTAAATCCGCCATCGTGCGTGCGTGCAATTTGGTTTTTGTTTATTTTATAAACTGTAAGAAGTTTCGGCAAGATGGATGAAGTTAACATATTTGATGTGTGTGACCTGAGTACACATCTTCGCTACGAAGTGGAATTAAGTCACGAGGACGGTATACGCGTGCAAAGAAGCGGTTCTGATGCCTATGTTTCTTATTTGTACCTTAACATTGATATTTGATAACACTTGTTGTCAGGCAAGTGGCGCCGCCACTCGCTGACATCAAGTTTCACGAACTTAGTTAGATAGAATGGCACCGAACGCGTTCCTTTTGCCAACATAGCTTAGCTTAGTTGAACTTGGACTAAGCCAGACGGTGTTAGATTAGCTCAGCTAAGATTAATTCAGAAGTGTGCAAATGGAAAGCAGCTTATGTATGTCTGTACTACTAATTTGTAGTAGTTGTCGCAAGCATGTCTAAAAGCTTCAGTCGTACCTACTAGAATGTATATTAGTACTCCTCAGGATTTATATTTTAATAATATAGTTACTTTTATAGATTACATAGTTTTAGTAAATGCTAAATGGTTGTGGCTATTTCATATGTACCCAATTATAGGTGCATAGCTATGAAATAAAAATGGGACCAAAACTCTCTCAGATTTTTAATCTTTCATTATAATACATTGTGTTATATTTAAAGTGTGGTTAAAATGAAAATAATTTTATCCTTAGTGTTCCCGTTTATTTCTTAACTACTGTGCTTACTTTTTGCATAGGTATGTACCTATTTGTTGTATGTGTAGATGGTGGGGGTAATAGTAAGACAGAAATTGCAATAATTACCCAGGAAGTGAACAGAGAAAATACTTAAACAAATTGTATGCGCTCTTGAGGCCTTCCCTAACTGCTCCGGACAACAACACGAACGCGAACGCGGTTAGTTATAGCGGTATATGGGAAACATGCGAACGCGGCAATTTGGGTTCCGCCATATACCGCATTTGAATTAAGTGACCGCGTACGCGTTCGCGTTCGTATCTGTGTTCGTGCCCGCTGCAGTTAGGGAAGGCCTTTTTAGTTCAGGAAGCCGCCTCAACGAACGAAAGAGTCGCCGCCCTGGTGGTAGAAATTTGAATTAAACAATTCGGGGTAAATAACCAATGAAATGCGCCATTCGCCTGAATAAGCGAGAAACCCACGCTGGTGGTAGAAATTTGAAGTAAATAATTCGGGGTAAAAAGCGCCATCTACATTCGCCCGTTCAGGCGGAGTGAGTGAGAACAAGGGCAGATGTGAAATATTTAGGCAAGCCGAAAGAAACTCTAAAATTGATTTTATACCCAAAGTAAAGTAAATACTAACAAGAACATTAATTGTCAACAAATAGCAAACAATCGTCTGCTACTAAGAAAAGAAGAAAGCAAGAGAAGAACAGAACATAAACTTTTTCTAATTAAAATATTGTCACGGCGCCCTACCATAAGTAAAAGGATGACTATTACTCCTACGTAAGTATAAGATAAAAATATATAATTTTGTAGGAAGTCAAAATGGCGGGAACAACCGCGACTCCCTAACATGGTAGCATTTTGGCCAAGCGCGGTTTAAGGGCTTTAATTACTGGTCAAAATTCTAATTCATCAAATCTATTCCAATTTATTCGAAGGCAAAACTAACTGGGTTCTTTTTCTTGAACCTTGTGAACACATTTTCTGACTACTAACTGACGCGTTTAAGTATTTAACATTTAATAAGGGCTGATAAAGCAAGACTACTCAAATGAAACGAAACACTTATCAAAACAATAACATCTATTAACAATAATAATCAACAATCCCGTTTGATAGGTTGCATAGAAAAATCAATGAAGCTTTGAACATATTGACGTTTAAATTAAACCTAAGAGTTGATTTAGACAGACACACTTTTAGCAGAAATATGAATAATTTAATTTACAACGAAATGCGAGACGAGTTGAAAAGACTTACCAAGGATAAACTTAAGCGCCTAAGAACGCTCCACAAAAACGTGTACTTTACATGACGGTGGTTGAAATGAGAAGAGCGAGATCTGTTCGTTTGCATCCCTCGACCCCAAAGGAAGCCGGAAGCATTTCTTCTTAGCCAATGACAACTCTTCAATTTTAAACTTATAACACGCGGTCAAATCCTAAACCAGATGTTCAACCCTAGCAAAAACCTTTGACATTCCCGAATGTTCTTACAAATATCTCGCTTAATTTGATCATATCTTAATAAATAAATAATGGGTTTCCGACCCATTACAATTTGGCGGCGTGCCTGTGAAGAGCACGCGGCGCACCGTTTGGGAATCACTGGACTGGGGCAATGCTTCTCTAAAACGACACAAAATTAGCTTTGAAATATAATAATTGTAATAATAGATGACAATTAATTCTGGTAATGCGATGACATGAATATTTGCTACTTAACATGGTTAGAAAACAAATCATTTAACAAGTGTTACTGTCATTTGTCTTTGGAGGATGATAGCTAAGCATTGAAACTTAGCTACACTAACACTAATAAAATTCGTCGCTATCTGACACAATTATTTGCTGCCTAACATGGAAACAAAGCAAATCATTTAGGAAGTGTTAAAGTCACTTGTCTTCAAAAGATGTTATATAGGTAGTTAATTTTGAAACTTACTAATAAAATTTGTCGCCGTCTGACACGAATATTTGCTATCTAAGATGGTAGGAAAAGATCATTTAGGAAGGGTTGATGAAGTATAATGTTTGTCGTTATCTGACGCGCCAATTTGCTGCCTAACATGATAAGAAAACGAATCATTTAGAAAGTGTTAAATTCATTTGTCTTATCAAGTTGTTACATAGCAATCATTAAAACATGGTATGACAGATAGTATTTAAGATCGAAATAAAAGACAAGGAGTATTACATAGATTGATATTTTATTCACAATGAAATAATAATAATAACAGCGTAACAGTAGTTAATGATAATTGTCGCTTAAAAATATTGAGATATTCACAAGTATCACAGGTGGTATTGGTCCCGGTACAGGGCCTATGCTCAGACGGAGCTCTCTTTGTGCGGGGGCGGGGTCTGGGTGGCGCAGTTCCGCGACTGCAGGATTGGGGCCCACGTCACGTGGTACGGCTTCACGGGCATCTGGGTCGCCGAATTTCTCTTACTCGACGGCCTAGCCGTGATCGTGTAGGGAGCAGCACATTCAAGAAGGGTTTCTGAAAGAAGACAATCACTTTATTCTACAAATATTTTATAAATGTTAAATGACAATTACCACTTACACACCGTTTTGAAAATATTTAAAAACTAAAAACGTTTTAAAACCGATTTGAAACTAAAATCGCTTCTTACCGTTGCTTGGGGGTATGAGGTCGGGATTCTTGTCATCCGAGAGCGTAGTGTTGTCGGTAAAGGATACCTGCGGATTTAGGGGTATCTCGTCCCTCTTGGGACTCCTCTGACGCCTTTCCCTTACCGGGCTATCAACTTTAAACCGCCTAATGGCGAAAACAATCGCCCCGATCGCCGCCGCGACGATCAGCGTCGATCCTGCCGCCAGGATGATGTACAACCACGGTCCTGACACTTTATCATCAACGCCGGGACTAATCGATCTTCGCGGTTCCTTCAAGCCAGGCGCCGGAAGCGTCCTGAACTCGACGATTGTCGGCATTTTCGATGTACCTATTATGGATTTGAAGAATATAATAATTGTAATATAATAAAATAATTAATCAACGCTTACCTTTCACGTTAATAGCATAAATAGTAGCAGTATAATCTTGAGCTGGTTCCAAATTATTGACGGGGAACTCAGGAGTTAGTGACGACTGATTTGCCAGTTGATTGTCACCAAAACTTAGTACCATGACGAACTTCTGCTTCAAACCACCGTCGAAGCCTTTCTTACATGATATTACCACCGAATGGTGCGTCGTGTTAATCGCTGAGCAACTGTTAGGTCCTTCTGGAGGTCCTGCGCGGACGATCTGGTACACACAAGGCGCTCTTTGCGAACCTAAATGATTCGTCGCCCAACACTGTAGCGTGCCATAGTCCTGTGGATTGGGATTATCGATAAGAAACTGCTTAAAAACTAAAAACGTTTTGAAAATAGTTTAAAACAGATTTCAAAACTACAATCGTTTTGAAAACGATTTTACTACTTTTGGCACTTATAAAGAAGAATGAAAGAACCTTCAATAATTAAAGTAAACAAAAATACGTCTAACGATTTTTGTAAATTTGCAATCCGTACCTGCAAAGCCTTTGGTATGTAAGTTAGGACGCTGTTCCCCGGTTCCGAGACGAATTCGCTGAGGTCCTTTGAGATCCCCGGGGTGCTGTTGAAACTCCATCGGAACACCGATGCGGGTGGCTCGGCGTCTACCTGTAAAACAAGTAGAAACAAGTTAATTTCTCGGTTTGATCTTCGGATGCACTGTATAGGGATGTTTATGGTTACCTTGGGGGTGGAGGCATTACAGATTAAGTTTTCTGGGGGTGCATTGTTTATGTTTGAAGTTTGTTTTGGGGGATTGTTAAATATTAGCAATTCCGAGTTGTAATTCTTTTTGGTAGGAAAAGAAAAAGTGGCGATGGTTTGGAAATTAAAGAATTGCAGAATGTTTATCTTCAGTGTTAATTTTTAATTTCTGACTAGTGCCCTAAAAGGAGAGTAAATGAATCGACGGAAATAAATTGGGATTTTTCAACGAAAATACGCGTTTTGGGATCCCCTGAATCCATTACAATGATTTCTGGAAAATGTATGTGGATATAGCTGTGTGAAGTTAGCAACAAAAGCTAGCAACAATTTTTTTTTTCATCCGATTGCAATGAACTATATACCGTTGGAAAGCCCATGACGAGCTGAGTCTACCATAGTTATTGCAACGGGATCAATTATAATAGCTTCTACCTAAAAAATTAAAAAGAAAGTCAAAATTTCAATGAATTTCCATATTTTTAGAACCGCATATCTTCGCCAATACTTCATTATACTTATTAAGTGTAACACCAATCAAAAGCGCAAGCTTCGGATATACTACCATAGTTATTGCAACACAAAATTTTGCTAATGAGTGCCTCAAATAAATTAATCAAATATGAGTATTTTTAACATCCAGGACCATATGTAGTCCCACCTAAATTAAGTTAATCAAACGTATTCGCTTTGTGTGATCATATCGATAAATACATCAAAAGATAGCTGAGACCTGCCTCTACCCATCATAGTTAGTGCAGAACAAAATTATAACAATTAGCGGGTGAAAAAAATTAGTGAATTCCAGACACCTTTTCCATCGGCTATTGGTCGACGGCGAACAGTGTTATGTAAATCCTTTTGTGCAAACTTTTTGCAAGATTAAATCTTATCGATATATACATCAAAAGATAGCTGAGACTTCCACCTACCTACCATAGTTATTGCAATGCAAATTTTTAACAATTAGTGGATGAAATGAATTAATGAATTCCAGTCACTTTTTCCATCGGCTATTGGTCGGCGGCGAATGGTGCTACCTAAAAACTTTTTCCAGAAGTAAATCATACCGGTTTAGATAGCTGAGACTTCCACCTACCTACATACGTCAGTTATTGCAGGGCAAATTTATAACAATTAGTGGGTGAAATAAATTAATGAATTCAAGGCACCTTTTCCATCGGCTATTGGTCGACGGCGAACAGTGCTATGTAAATCTTTTTGTGCAAACTTTTTGCAAGATTAAATTTTATCCATATATACATGAAAAGATAGCTGAGACTTCCACCTACCTATCATAGTTATTGCAACGCAAATTTTTAATAATTAGTGGATGAAATGAATTAATGAATTCCAGTCACTTTTTCCATCGGCTATTGGTCGACGGCGAACAGTGCTATGTAAATCCTTTTGTGCAAACTTTTTGCAAAATCAAATCTTATCGATATATACATCAAAAGATAGCTGAGACTTCCACCTACCTACCATAGTTATTGCAACGCAAATTTTTAATAATTAGTGGATGAAATGAATTAATGAATTCCAGTCACTTTTTCCATCGGCTATTGGTCGACGGCGAACAGTGCTATGTAAATCCTTTTGTGCAAACTTTTTGCAAAATCAAATCTTAAAGATAGCTGAGACTTCCACCTACATACCATAGTTATTGCAGGGCAAATTTATAACAATTAGTGGCAGGGGCGGACTGGTCCATAAGAGCTACCGGGGCTCACGTGGGTGGGCCGGTGTGGCGATGTGGGGCCGCTGGGCTACTCCGATAACCATAGTATATTTTACCCCCCCCCCCAACACTTCACCCCCACTTATTAAGTATAATGAAGTATTGGCGAAGATACGCGGTTCTAAAGATAGGATATTCATTGAAATTTTGACTTTGTTTTTAATTTTTTAGGTAGTAATTATTAATTGATCCCGTTGCAATAACTATGGTAGACTCAGCTCGTCATGGGCTTGCCAACGATGTTCATTGTAATGTAGTTCATTGCAATCGGATGAAAAAAATTTTGGTTGCTGGCTTTTGTTGCTAACTTCACACAGCTTGTGGATATGTGTATGTATGTCAAAGAAGCGTTAGAATGAAATTTGGTATATTTATTTAGAATTGCCAAGGGGCGAATGTTTTATTAAGGAACGGCTGGCTGCGTACATGGGGGAGAGTAGAGTATAGAATTATCAAATCAATGTTAAAAATTGAATTCACCAGTTGACCTATTTGTTTTATTTCCAGCTGAGTTCTTTCTCATGGCAATAAATGGTAATACAGTAGATAATATAGATGTATATTACAGGGAGAATACCCCTGACAACAAAAGAGATTTTTCTGTACGCAAGTACCATACGGAATAACGTTAGAAATCCAAGAAGTTACTACCAGGCGCCCAGATAAGAACACCCCTATGAAAGAAACGCATCTCAAAGAGGTAAATGTAAAGATAAAGCTGTATTACCGCCACGCCCGATGTATACAGATAAATATAGATATGCACGTAGATATATGGGCAAACCGCTTGGTTCAGAAAAATACGGTCCGACATAAAAATACATTACAATAGGATGCAATAATGCTATATATAAATTCACGTCGAGATGCGGCCGCGGCCGTACGTCTGCGGTATGGTTGGTGCACAAAGCGCTGTGAACGGACAATGCAGGAACTTGTCTAGATATCCAGAAAATATATCTCTTCGGCTTATCAAATAAATTCTTTAGGTAGCTGAGGTAAGCTTGCTGCGCCAAAACTACCTTTGCGCTTTACTACTGTACCGTCTATATGGCATAAGTGATGTCGTTCCAGTATATATTTGAATTATAATAAAAGGTCAGACACTTCTTGTTCTTGTTTTCGTATCTGACTTTATAGAATATGGAATGAACACAAAATATCTTCCATATGTTGCAATTTAAAATGCCAGGAGTAAGACATATCGCATTTTTCTCATACAATAGATTCAATTATAAACTTTCTAACGGCAGAGAAGAGAAAATAAACTTCCAAACGACCATTAGAGAATATTGATTGCGGAAAGAGTGGGGTGGATTTTCAGTAAACTTTCCATACAGTACCAAGTACGACAATCGACACCAGATAAAGGCCTTACTTGAATTATTCAGCACCGATAATAACGGCATCACCATCTAAAATATTAAGGGAGTCCTAAGTTTTCTAATACAATGAATAACTTATTACTGAATAAACTGTTAGAGTTGCATATTGTTTTGGAGTCGGTTCGCAAAACCAGTTTGGTTTGTGTTTTAACAACATTTATTTATAATAAATCAATTATTATACTAAAACTTAACACTAGCAACACTTAACACTTTTAAACTAACTCTCTGTCTTTTATTTAGTCAATTTTTAATTGTCATTTGGATCTAAAGCACTTCTTACATGTGTCCCGCAAGCTGCTCTCCAATCTTCTTCTGGTCGGTGCCAGACTGTTCGTTCGTTATCTAGACGTGCTGTTGGTTATTTCGGCAAATCACTTGACCTTGGGCCACATTGTGATTTATATGACTGAATGAGTAGGTATCCAAACTCCAAAGACAAGATGAATTTATCCATTTTTTTGTTGCTGCAGGAATGCTTTCGTACAAAAAAATTAAGAAAAATTTTCTCCAACAAAAAAAAATCTAATTTAAATTTTAACATTACGAAAATATGCAATCTACGGCGGGGTAATATTAATATTACCAAGAAAGAAAATCCGGAAAAAGTCGAGTGGCTGGTAATTTATCGTCTGTAAAATGGGTAGGACGTAAGCCTGGGCCCTTTTAACAAATGAAAAAGGGCCCTAATTACACTCTCCTCTCCAGTTATAAGTAACGGCATTTTCGGGGATCTCTCCTTCACGTCTCCAGAATCTCGGTTACATTAATTAGAGCAGATAGGCAACTCCAAAGACCCTCTAGTATATGGATTGTGTCATTTGTGACTTCCATTAAATGTGGTACATACTTTGTAAGAGCTAGCGTGGATACTTTTCTTTTGGAATAGAAAGATTTGCAATTGAATAAATGAACCAAGGAGGTATATAAAAATAATGTACCACACGAGGAATATAAAAAAAAGATAAGCAAAAGACAAAAGAAGGAATGACGCAAAAGAAAGAAAACTGCAAAGGAAACTAAAAAGGAAAATAATGCAGAAGACATAAGAAGTATGAAGGACAAACAGTAACGAATATATAAGAAAAAGCCAATCAAGAAAGAAAGAAATAAAAAGGAAGGCAACAGAAAAAAGACAGAAGGTAAAAGAATGAGAAAGGCAAAATAAGGTAGAATAAAAACAAAAAGAAAAACACAAAAAGGGAGAAGATAAAAAAGAAGAAGGCAAAAGAAGGATGAATGTATGATAACGAGGAATGTACAACAAGAAAGAAGGGAAATGAAAATATCATGGCTCGTTGATACAATGAAGAGTCTAAACCTTCCGCAATTCGTCAACTTACTAGTCAACCTACTAGTCTGTTATGGCTACAAATTCTTACCTTGCATTCAACTCTTAAGGGCTCATCTTTAGCGGCGCCTAGTAGCTTTTTGGCGGGTCCATCAGAGCAAACCGGTTCATATTTGACCTTCAAATGGAAGGGAGGACTCCGGGACGTACCCTCGCTGTTGTTGGCTTCGCAGCAATAGCTTCCGGTGCTGAATCGACTCACCCTCTGCAAAAGGGGAAATCGACTTGGTATAGGCAATTATTAAAAAAGTTTTTATTATTATATTTCGTGGAAGGCTCGAACAGCGCCGAATCAAAGGCGAGGGAGAAAATTTGGTCAATTAACTGCTTAGACAGTCGATAATAGAGCGGCCTTTGAAATAAGAAGAAGAATGGGGAAGTTTTAAAATTTGGGGTTGTTTACCGAATTTTCGAAGGGAGTAGGAGGCGAAGTTTTATCTGGCAGTAAAAATTAATTGCGGATATGTTTAGAGAACGCAATAATATCGATTATCGTAAAATTTTAGGATTATTGGTTGAATAATAACATAAATACTCGCTGTTTTTGATCATTTAAATAAACTATAGCATTAAGTGGAAGGAAGAAGCCAAACGTTAAAAGGAGCAAAAAAAATCAAAACTAGGAACAATACAATGGAAGCAGACAAAAAGCAGAAGAATGATATGGAACGATTTAAAGAAGGAAGAATGCAATAGAAGGAAGAATGCAAAAAAAAGACGAATGCAAAAGAAGTGAGAAGGAAATAGCTAGAAGATGGAACATAGATGGATAATAGAAGGAAGAAGGTTATTAACTTTCTTAGATAATCGACAACAGATATATAATGGAATCAACATCGAAAATATTTGCGGAGTACCTACAATAATCCGTCAAAGGTTCATATTATTACGGAGTTACGCAGTTGTTATTGTTACATTAAAACTTAACACTAATGCTATTTCAATTTTATTTATGGTTCCCCTTATTTAGGAAGAAGAAAGCAAAAGAAAGACAAATGCAAAACAAGTGAGAACAAAAAATATGAACAAGCCAAAAAGATAATAAGAGAAAGAACAATAAAAAATAAAGGAAAGAAGATTAAGGAAGAAAAAAGAACTTAGGCCAATCACAAACGATGGGGACTTTTTCCTAAAAACGGGAAAAACGGGGGAAAGTCGGTTTGAGTTTTAATGCTTATGCAAACCCTAATACTGCCCGATTGCTTATTACACAACCTTATTCTGCAGTCACGTCATGTCGTTCCTGCTGAAATTGAAACGGATCCAAGTGGTTATAAAGTACAACCCCCGAGAATAAAAACCGCACTAAAAGATAAAAACCACTGTTGCTGTACGTATGTTCGGTAAACATTATAAACATTAAAAAGTTACTGCCACCGTTGATCGCCTGTTTATTGAACCCACCTTTTTTTATGGAAGATCGTAAAGCACAGTCGTTTTCCCTTTACACGCACTTCGCGTTTTCTCTGATAATCTCCACACACTTGACGCAAACAATGACATTAAACATAGACTTGGTTATGTATAACGATAATGGAAAAACTTATGGAGAATATAACATTTTCCTCAGTTTTTTATTTAACCAACAAATCCTTCCCGGTTAAAAATTTAACATAGATGTCGCTGGAGAAAAGCAGGATGGGTTGAGACTGACACACGTCTCTGCCCTCAAAGGGATTGCACTGGAAAATGTTAGAAGCCATCCAATTCCCGACGAGCTTTGTAGAAACGAGCTGTACCCACTTTCGGAGTCAGCTGGCCATGCTGGAACCGAAGCGCAACGCGCTGCTGGTGTGCCTCTGGCACTCGACGCCGAAATTGTATTAAGCGGTTAACTCCTCGCCCGGAAGTCGACCGATACACGGTGGATATACGAGGACCGGATTTAATTTATTTAAAGTGCTGTCTACAGTTAGACGGACAAACAAAGTGATTTCAGGAGGAAGCCAACATACATTGCCCTCAGCCAATGTATGTTCATGTCTTGTCTTTTGGTTATCCCATGAAAAACAATGGAACAACGCAAATTGCGGCGCGATCTCGCGCGATGCGTTGTTCCATTGCTTTTCACTGGACACAGAATTTCGCGCCACACGCGTAACGTCGCACGCGCCGCAATTTAAGCCTAAAGTAGTACCTCGGTGTTGTTATTGATTCCAAACAAAAATAAATATTTCATTACAAAAAAATTCTAATAAAAACTATATACAGGATTGGCGTGTTGTACATACCTGAAGAACGAGTGTTTGATTGCTTACAATGATGCCATTCGTTGTGTTGCTTTGTAATCGTTCTCCGTCTCTTAGCCACCATACTCGATACACCTGTAAGCAAAAAATGAGTTGTCATGTTCTATAGAAATGTTGAACACATTTTCATTTATTATCCATGTGGACAGGAATTCGATGTAAATTATATTTTGATACAAAAACGTGCACAAGTAAGCATGTACTGAGGATACCAATATTTTTTAGGTAGAAGATAGCAAAATAAATGTAGACAAATTTAATATAACAGGTATTCAATTTGTGCTGGTGAAAATGTCTCAATTTACAAATTTCCTTTTCCGAAAACGTTTTCGTATTTGAGATCTGAAGAGAAACATATTTAGTAATTTAAAATAATTCCAAAATATGTAATATCCAATCACCAATAAGTTGATAAAGTACACATGTATTACTTTTTACCTATCGTATGTATAGTTTTGGTCTTGTATAGCAATCAGAAGCCCAACTTTCCAACTACCTCGTTGACACAATGAAGCATAAACGTCGGTTGCCACTGACGTTTATAAAAATTTGTCAATTTGCAACCACTACTGTAGTCTGCAGTAGTGCAATCTGACTACTGTCAGACTACTTTTAATTTTAATTGGTATACAAATGTCAAAAGTCACTGGAGTATAAGCTGATATCATTTTGGGAAAAATCGATTAAATCCCTAAGAAAATGCGTGTAAAATTGGTCATTTCCGGTTGTCTTTGTATGTTTCTACAGTGCTTTAACATACTTATAAAATATTGCAAATACCTCTAGAAAAGACTGCCACGATCTTTCACAAGACCAAATTTCAGGTCTTACAGTTCGTGTCGAATAAATAATTAAAACGCGGGCACGATTCTCATTTCTCGGAAGAGGTGATTAACGTTCGCTTTGTTCCTCGCATTTCTATCCTCCTGGTTACATGATTGACGCGCCTATCGGGTCAGCCCGTTCATTTATTCGACGCCGACGCGATCCTAATAATTAATTGACGTAAATCAGATATCGTGTCTGTGCGCGGGTTTTTTGAAAAATGATCGCATGGACGTGGTTGAAGCGCCACGGCTGCATGTAATAGATTTTCGGGTTGAACGTTGAAGCACAATACCGCCTAGCGTGCCTATTGTCATCATTTTGTTGTTCTTCCCTCTCGTTCCATGTATATATCGCTAAGCGGCGATCATAAACGCTCAATTTGACGGCGTTTGTTTTCATTCCGACCGTAATTGGCTTATCTGGCGCGTCATACACGCTGTAAACGCCCACGCATAAAATTGACCTCGTTTCCGCGTCTCGATTAGTGATTAAAAGTCAATTTTGCTGTTATGAAAATTATATTTTTACTTTCCGACTAGTCCCTAGAAGGAAAGTATTGTAATCGACGGAAAAAAATCGGGATTTCAGCGGAAATACGCGTTTTGGGGTCCCCTAAATCGATTGCAATGATTTCTGGAAAACGTATGTATGTATGGTCGTGAACACGATTGCGCCCAACGGATCGGGTTGAAATTTGGTGTAAATATTTAGAATTACGGGGGATGAACTGGATTGTTTTTTGTTACAATCAGACAACCGGAAGTGGCAAATGTTACATGCATCTTCTTTGGGATTTATCCAATTTTGACCAAATTGATACCAATTCACCCTCCAGTGACCCTAAATATGTATACAAATTTGTAGACCAGTGGGATGAACGGTTTAGGAGTTATAATCATTTATAAAAGCAAGTTGACAGCATCCACAACCTTCGTCGCTGTGTTGCAAACTGTCACATTTTGACAAACGTCAGTGCCACTGACATGACATGACATTAAATGTCATTACGACAAATGTCATTATGTCATAGAAACTGACGTTAGGTAGGTGCCAGAGTGGGTATGGCTTCACAAAATTGAATAATTGTGTTAGACACTTCATTGTGCAAAAGATATAGTCGGAAAGTTGGGTGTGGGCCATCCCAGATATTTTCCAATGCATGCGAAAACCGTACCGGACGTACCGGTATCGTATTTTTGTGTTAGATTATACGGCCATGGATCAAATCTGGATTCAACAAAATTCCCAATTTTGTAAGACAACGACGGGTATAATTTTTTTCATTCTTCCTTTATTAAAACTTGAAAAAAAAAAAAATAAAATCAACTTGACCTTGATGAGTTCTTCTTTTTGTTAGAAAAGTGCAGTGGATTCGCAGTATGCAATTCTATCGTTTTTATTCTCTTTATTGAAAATAAAACACTAATACACAATTACATATCTCAAAGTTTTTTTTAAATTACATTGAATTTTAGAAATATGCAAACATGTCTAAAAATTATAGCAGTAAATTGACTCCAGTAAAAAAAAATAGCTATTATAAATTTGTATTGTATTAGGTGCTATTAAATAGATTATTTTTTTTGTGAGAAAGGAGCCACAAGCATAGCAATTCCTTGAACAAAATAAAATTACCTTTTGCATGGGTATCATACAATATTTTTTTCTACAAACGTAATCAAATACTTTGCTGTAAATCAAATATAACTAACATGAGTATATAAACATCAAACTTAGGACACTTTTAATGCTAAATAGCTGTTAAATTATACGATTACTTTGAATATTATTGTCGAAAAATTTATGATTTGTACAAAAATGCTATATATGACTGTCTATGGGTACTTGCAGCACAATATATTACTTAAACAAGACAGTTTCTGTTGTAACATGAGTAAATAATCTATCAACAAAATTCAATCTCGATTGGCAATTTTATTTTGTTCTGAAATAAAAGAACAGTAGTAGAACTGGGGAATCCAAACTTGTCGGTTATCTATCGTTCCTAAAGGTTATGGGGATAGAGAGCGCTCAGACTAACGTCGTTAGCGGTTTGCGCATGTAAGAGAGTAACAGAATCTCAAGACGGCTTCGCATTGTTATGTATGAATACTGTGGTGAGGCCGTATGGTGGCATTTTCAACGTAAATGAAAATAATACAAGATTCAGTATTAGTAGCATTAGTAGCGCCATCTATTTTCTAGTGACTTCGGTTCTGCGAAGCTTTGGGTAAACGCACAACGTTTGAATTTGACACGGGAGCCTTAATATTATATTGCCGACTTATTGATTTTAGTTGGAATACAGAGTTCAAATTCAATTTCATTCTTAATCTCAATTTGAAAGACGATGAAAACTCTTTAATTTCCGTTTACGGTATCAAAATCCAGTTCGTTTTAATTCGCTCTAGGTTGGGCAGGTGTGAGGATTTTTATTAAATCTTTGACAATCTAGTTAAGATAAAGCTATTATTGAAATAGAAATTCCTCTTTTATTTGAATAAGTGTTGCCGGCGCCGCCACCATTATTGCAACTACGGTTCACTTCTAAATAGCCAAACTTATTCGCTAAAATCCTTATTGTAATATAATATCTCTTGTGGCAAATTGTCTCCTGATCCTGGAGGATACTTCCTTTGAAGTATATATTGTTGTGCAAGTTACCGAACTTGCTTATTCTATTATATTATACTATTGCTTCTCTCCTACTAGTTTCCATTCAAGATGGTTTATAATTTCATAGTGGGATATAGTTGAATATGTCCCTGCGGAAAATCCAGTGTCGTGCGGTAAGGGGGAGCAAGGTGCCTCTCCTTGATACTTTCAGCAAACAATGGGCAAACTGGAGCGCAGCACACTATATGTGGAACATACGTGCGCGCCTTGTTAAGTGGTTAGCTGTGGTTACATGCTGTTGTGCAGATACAAGTTATGCTAAAGGTGGACCCTTAAATTAAAAACTTTTGCCTACTAAATTATGTAGGACAGTAACATGAAAACTGCATTAACGGCAGCACAGTGTGTGATAACAAGGAAGCATATTACCGTGTTGTTCTTTTATAGTTGATTTTTTTAATTAACGATGTGTTTGCTTAAGTTACGTTTTGTACCAGTGGGGAATATTTAACTACAAATTTTCTTGTAGGTATGTCCTCTTGTAGGCAAAAAAATATCTGTGTTTGCCCTTACCAGACCACACAGAATGTTAGGAAGTTATCTCAGCAACTCTCAGAAAAAATCTATATTTGTAACACAAGGAAGTCCTCAAAAATATTAGAGTTTCCTTTAGTAGCCAATGTTTTTGCAGTCTTGAACCAAAGCTGATTTCTGCTCAGCATTACGTTGGTTCCGTTAGTAGATAATAATAAACCATCTTATAATACTTTATCAAAATCATACTATGCAAGGTGAAACAATGTCGGGTTTCATTTTGTATTCGTCGATCAAAACAGTTTATTTCCTTAGACAACGAACTTTTTCAATTACCTTGCGACTTCCTGGCTGTATACATAAATTCTTGAAAACTTCTATTTCGCGAAAATTAATATGGGTTGGATGAAAGAACAACAAACAAATGCACCTGAAATTTTCCTTAACATGAACTCCTTTATGTATTAAAAAACAAACTAAACTGCACGAACAATTCCATTAATATTCAAGTTAACAATCAGATTAATTACTGTGATTTGTTTTTCTCTCTCAAACCCGTTATTTCCAAGCGATATCAATATTTCTGCCAAATCCAATCAAATCTAATATAGCTCACTACCCTCGATCAGTTCTAAACAACTTCCTAACGAATGACTTTTGATTGATTCACTCTAGATATGCTATCCCTAACGTTATTCCCAAACCTTATGAAGAACTTATATACAAGAACATATCATAAAACTTAGTAGAATCTTCGTCTAAAATTCATCTATGAAAAGTTTTATAAAAGTACTATACACAGAACTATACCACCGCAGCTAACGCCATGACATTTAAATGTTCCATAACTGAGACTAGGTTAGCATCTAGAATGGCTGTGGCTTCACTAAATTGAATTATTCCAGAGATTTAGAAAATTCAATGTGGCAACGAGGTGGAAAAAAGTTGTGTAGGGCCACCACAGATATTTAAACAAATATTTAGCAAGCTTAACAAATTTCGCAACAACATAATTCAACTTTACAAAAAATACATTATAACCCGGATGAAATCAACGCCATTGCGAAGTAATTACTAAGGAAGAGAGAAAAAATTATGTTGTTTTTTGTTTGGTATATAATTTGACAGAAATAAATAGAGCAGTGCTTCCCTTGAGAAAAACTCCATAATATAAAATTATATCTCACCTAAAGTCAAGTTTATTTTTGTTTGGGTGATATAGGTTACTGCAAAGTATGATACATGGTGCTTTATTACAGCTGGTGTAGGTGTCGTCGCGGCCATGATGGATGGTCAACAGGTTTTCCCGGGGAAAAACAAATTCAGCCCACGTGCCTCGACTGCTTGAGTAGCAGTCTGAACCTCCTTAGACATTTATAACGTAAAAAGTAGGCTGTCTCTTAGATTGCAGACATAACGGACACACTGAGGCATACTTTTTCTCCTCGTCATATTTTTAAATATATCATGAGTGCTTCTTTTCCAACCCTCTAGGGTAGCAGCGTTCACTACGACTCTTTGGCTGAACTGCCATAAAAGAGTGAAATTAAGTATGAGGTATAAATTAGAGCGGATTTTATTACAATAGAAATAGTTTATAGTTTTCAAATTTGGACACCGCTTAACCTACTACTATATTCACAATTTTGTAAATATGGAGCTATCGTCCGACGATACACTAGTGGAACACACTGTGTAATAACTCAATTAGGTCCTTTATGAAGTAAACCGCTAGAATAAAGCGCGTAGACGACTGGAAACAGAAAATTAAGCTGAAGAAACAATAACGCGACAAAAAGACACTTGTAAAGTTCTGAGGAGGCATCGTGATGGCTTTGATTTTGGAGAGACCATTGAACCAGATACAATGGCCATTATGAAGAGGCATTATTCCTCTTTTGACGCTCAACGAACCGCATAACCCACTTTAACTGAAAAGTTTCCATTTTCTTGCAACCGCAGCACAATACATTATCTCGAGAAGTATGTACATTAAAATAGACAGCAATATTATATATTATATAGATAATATAATATAAAATAATTCAATAATAGAAGTGTTGATCTCATGTTTAAGTAATAATAATAATAATTTCTGGAAATAACTATGTTAAAGATTGCATTAGATAGTAAGCAATTCCAAGAATTTCTCTAAAATTTGCTGAAAGAATCGTCAAAATCCACCAAAGAATACAAAAGTTATTGAGAATCAAACATTGCCAAATTTTCCCTAGTTTCTAATTTTGAAGTTACAGCATTAATTAACAAGGGTCAAATTGAGCCGTGCAATGTTATCATCTAAATGTAGGAGCGTGAGGTAGATTGCAGTAATTTGTCACATCTGTTTTGATGGTATGGGCAAAACGAAGGGGAGCTCACAAAAAATATCCCGACATTTGGGTTACCGCGGGTTTCCTTCATCAACGGTGGCTGTAAACGTGGTCGAACGATTTTAATTACAGTGGGTTGCGGTCGTTCGAGCCGCCACCACTCACGCCAGATATTTATCCAACGCCCACTGGAGGTGAAATCGTTTCGTTTGGTTGGTTTGATGTCGTTTAATTTGGTACGTGCCGCTTGAGTCCTCTGGAGACCGCGACCGGAAACATTTTTACTTAAAACATCTCAGATTTTAGTTTGGTTTACGTTGACCAAGTCTCTCTCTCGCTCTTGAGTTTTCCGCTCCAAGTACAGATGATAATTGAAAATTTAATGTGTTCAACTCCTGAAGTCTTTCAGTACTTTAATACTGACTTGTTGTTTTTCTGCTTTGTGTAGTTGGAAGTGTATTTGATTTGGAAGCTGGTTGTGGCAAATCGGCAAAAACTAGTACATACACAAAATTTATTCGATACAACACAATATCTTTGAGTGAACAATATCACTTGTTTCTATATCCGCAGAAAGATCATTTGGTTGGTTCAAGTAAAATATAAAATTCTCAGAGTAAGAATATGATGTTCTTGATGTTCCAAGTATTACGTTTTCTTGTTTTGAGTATGAAGGAACTGCTTGAAAGGAATTACGTCTGTTTTAAGCGATACCAATACTTTTGGGTCAAGAAACTGTTTGTTCGTTGAAGCATGTATATTTCTCACCCAACAAAATATTGTTGTTGATGTAAAACGAACTCTTTTTCTTACTCGTTTTATATGTAGAAGAATAACATTTTCTTCGTCAGAGCAAAATATACGCAACATAAACATACTAAACTCTTAAACCGGAAGAATAACTAGCCGTTGAAATAACTACATATATTGAAATTCTTATTACAATAAAATATTATTTGGATAGCAAAAATATCCTCTTTATACTACACTATATATGCACGAACATTTTTTCTTGATATCCTAGAATACAGTTCTCCCTATATAGCCTACATTCCACTACAATCCTGGTTTTCCTCATAATCCTTGTAAGTCACCCATGAAATAAAACACTCATGTATAGATGTAAACAAACAATATACGAACACCCAATATCGTCGAACTTATATAGCGGTGATGTGGGGCGCGCGAGAAACTGTTAGCGCCACATGTAAAGTAATTGCACAACTTTCTATGTATCTCACAGAGTAAGAATCTTGGGTCAAGAAACTGTTTTTTCGTTGAAGCATATATATTTTTCGTCCAACGAAATATTTTTGTTGTAAGACGAATGTCTACTTTTTTTAGTGAAGAATAACTTTTTCTTCGTCGGAGAGTGCATGTGTATTTTATTATTAAAGGCAAAAACCGGTACAATAAAGAACATAATTTTTACCTCGAGATATATGAACGTATTCATAACATCAGCTACTTTACGTGTATCTTCCATAATTAAATACAACCCGCGTTACGCTATATTCAGTGTTTCCATTCAGTCGTTAAAGCAAAGTCAAGCGCTCTTCTTCCGAGGGCAACGGTAAAAAGTTCATTACGCGAACTTTATGTTTAAACAACATACATCAGCTATTTCATGTAAAGGGGCCAACGTAAAGAGGAGGTACGAGTTATGTGAGTCGACATATTTGTTCTCCGCAGTGCTTTTCAAGCTCGTTTATGTAAACTTTTCAACTCGGATATTCCCGGAGGAAGACATGAGGCACGTACTCTTTGGGGTAATCATTCCATCGCTGAAATGCGACCGTGGTACATTTATTCAGGCCAAGCCAAAGTATCGAATTAACCGGGGCTTACTTGAAGGGAGGACCAAACTTTGCGTCATAATCTTGCCGATTTTGCAGAGACAGCAGGATGTATATGGGTCTACAGGCCCACTTCAAGCTGCCAAAGATTTAATCAGCTTACGCGATGAAATGAAACCCTGACGAGATTTATTCTGTGGTGCTGCACTTTCGCATTACTTACGGTGAAGTGAGGGAGAATTTAAATTGATTTAATGAGGTGTGTATTTGTGTAAGCAGCTTTTTGGAAGCATCAGCTTTATTAGTTACCATGTTTAAAACAGAGGATTTAATAGGTATACGATAAATGCTCATTTTGCTGTGTATCTTCTTTGAAAATTACCATATCCAGGTGAAATAAATGCCAAAACTTGTCCAAGGTCTTTAATTGTTCCACGGGGTCTTCCATTAAGAGACCACACGATTCCACATTTGCTGTTTGATTTTTAAGCATGGTATATATTTCCGTCAAAAAGGGGAAACCTCTAAATAAATTTACAACGCATCAATCTTCTGCCACAGCGACTGACATATTTTAGCGTATGATTCAGCGATATTTTAGGTTAATGTAGACATAAAACCCCGATCAATAACCTAACTCAGCCTTATAATCATTTATCATTCCCTTTCGCTCTAAAGTATATCATCCTAAAAATTGACCCAAATGACTTCAGAAGACAGAAAAAAAAGGAGAGTGTGGAAATGTAACGGATAAAAAGAGTAAACTACAAAGATTTGTAAGAGAATCAAGAGAACTAATTAAGGCAATTTTTAGGCGAAGAGTAATAAGAAAAATGTTAGGAAATGTCGGAAGTTAGTAGATGAGTTAGCTAGTTGAATCTATGAAATGTCGTGGCTGTAAAAACTGACTTAATTAATTAAAAACCAGGAGTAGAAGAGCGGAAAAACTCAATTAATAAAATCTTTTGAAAGAAATACCTTTTTTGGAGTGGGGGTGTCAACTGTCAACCAGTAGGCAAGGGGCTCTAGAGCGAGAAATGAGGTTTCATCTTAAGAATGAAATTATCTTCAGCACTAAAGTAATTTGGTTCCGTATAAACTGTGGATTTTAATTATTCAAGATGCATTTTCTGTTGAAATCTCATAATAGTGCAGTCATGCGAAAGGTGAATGCAAAAGTAACATTGCCAATCTTGAAAAAAAGAACTATTCAGTTTGTTCAACCTTCTATACAATAATTATTTTATTCCCTAATAGCACTGTCGACAACAGACCAATCCATTCCAGACATCGTTAAAAACTTACATAATAAATAACGAATGAAACCTTTACACTCCATTTGAGTGAAATCTCTCTGGCGACAAACTTTTGAATGGAGAGGGCAAAAGGGATAAATCCCGTCGTTATTTTGACTGGATAAGAAAGTAGCTAGCATAAAACACTAAATCAATATCGTATCTTTTTCTGGTGACGCGTAAAGATTTCTTTTTAATGTTCCATCGGCTGACAAATGCCTTGTCGACTTTTTATGGCCGAAAACTTCTTTAACTTTTTCTATCTGCCTTTTAAATCTGCCCACCGCCGCCGCCACTCCACCGACAACAATAACTTGAAAAAGTTTGCGACGAACAAAAGTGAATGGTCCTTGGCCTTGATGGTGAGGGTGTATCAAATCTTTTATTGTACCTTAAATACAGGCAAACTCTGTGTGCTCTTTTTCATTTTGTGTTTCACACAAAAATATATAATCGATTTTACGTTTAAAACTTTTATTTTACTTTAAGTAAGCAAAAATCCGGAGTGGCCCCCAGCCAACTTTCCGATTAAATTGTTTACACAAGTGTCTAAACACTTTTACGGCTATTCAATTTCTCAAATATTTAGGAGCGTGTTTTTTTTCCTGGGCTGAGTATACAGTATACTGATTCGTCAATCATGCACAAAACCATCACCCAGATCCAGTAACCTTGTTATTTATTATGAACCCTTGTGGAATAATCCAATAACTTCAGTTCATTATTAGCATTTGATGTTGGAAATGAGGCGTGTCTGCTTGTCTGGGGTAGAATAACACTGCGACGTGCCATATCGAAGGGGAGCAATCAAGGTAGCTACCCTCTTTTTGCCACCCCCTGTGTAGCGCCTATCGACAACAACCAATGCCAGATCAGATCCCGAGTGATTTATTATTTAACTTCCTGTTAACACATGTCGGCCATGATACGCAAAATCATTTCGCTCATCGAAGCAACAACAGATAACTTTGGTGTCGAATGTCAACGGCAGACAGACGTTTTCACATTGTAAACAATCACTGTGCTTGAAGCCATCTAAAAAAATCGGATTTGGCTCACGAAGCGAAAAGCGGCATCAATGGAAACCGGAAATTGAATACACGAGTTGATTAAGCACGATTTTCAATATCTAGCGGATCAGAGAGGCAAGCACCATCAGTATAATAGTGAATCGTCCGCATCAAAACGCTGATATACCATTAAATCCCCAATCGCATTAAGCCCTATTTTATTCACGTAAATTAAATGGATTTTGGGTTGTATATATTGTTACATCCACATGTATGTATATCTGGAAACACGCAGTCGAACAGATCGGCTGAAATTTGGTATAGATATTTAGTATTACTAGGAGACGAACTGGTCTACCTTTGGTGACAATCTGACAACTGTAAGTACCAAATATTACTGCTTTTTCTTAGTGATTCAACTGATTTTGACCAAACTGATACTGGCTCATCATCCAGTCACTTCTCTAGGCAGTGGGTTAGGATCTAGAGCTGTGGCTTCTCAAAATTGAAGAATTGCGTCCCAGATATTATGTTTTTTTAAGTAGCTTTAATATAAATTCAGCTTGAACGTTTTATGCTTTCTTTCTGACATATTACTTGAAAATAGTACTTACTGAAAAATAACATCAGTAACCAACAATATAATTTTATCTGATTAATTGTTTTATTTATTACTTTTATTTGTATCCTGTTGGTTTAAAATGTATGCCGTTGGTTTGGAGTCTAAAGATATATTAAGTGAAATCGGTCTCGCTTTGTCAATAAAATAAACTCGAAAAACAATTTTGTTATTGTTGTACTTTAACGTCAACTTGTGCTTAAGTGCATAAATAAAATAGTGTGATAACGTCCCACCAAGATGAACGAACATTACCATCGCTATAAAATCAATAATTTACAATTTGTTCCGAAATCCGCCATTAATTTCCTCAGTTAAGAGGCAAATTTCCTTCCACACATCGGATATATCCCCATCCAGAATATTGCTCGGCGAGAATTTCATCTGCGGTGTTGCGGGAATTTGCCCGAGTATAAATTTTCGGCGTTACACTTCTTGTTTAATATTCAACGCGGCTCGGGGGTTTTCATTAACGCAAAGTAACGCGCGTTGCCTTACATTATCCGCCTCCGGCAGAAGTAAAAGTTCAGGCAAGACGTCGTCGGTCGTCGTCGACATATTTTAATATTTAAACAACAATTAAAAGTCGCCAACCTGTTTCGCATCGAGAAAGCACTAAGTTTGCGCGAAACCAGAAATAAGTAAAGAAACACTCTATTAGCTAAAAGGTTAAATTCTGGTTTGGAACACCGTACTGCAACCATAAGCTTTGTTCGAGTAGGAGTGAGTTATTAATGTCACTTAATTGCAAATTCCTCAAGGCGCCTTCTATCATCACAAACTGTACACTTGAAAATGTTGCCAACCGTACGTACTACGGTTGTAACAAAATCTAATACTTTATTATCTTTTATCAAATTATTCAATAATGAGAGTTAATGTTTATCATTTTATATTATATTATTTCATATACTTAGCTATTATTATAGGAAAATAAATATAGTAAAAGTGTTGCTATAGCGATGGCTGTGAATGCTTACAGCGTCTAAACCGTTAATACAACTGATCTATAAGTTGGTATACATATTTAAGGTCATTGATGATTAGCTAATATCAATCTAGTCAAAACTGGATAAATAACTAAGAAAATGCATGGAGCATTTGCCACTTCCGGTTGTCAGATTTTCTCCAAACATAATCCAGTTCGTCCCTAGGTAATTATAAATATGTACGTACAACAAATTCCAGGCAGATCCGCTTTACAGTTGGGTGCTAGCCTATGCACAGGCATACATACATATAAATAGATATTTTTTAAAAACATTGCGATGGATTAAATGTTTAAGGGGGGCTAAAAACGCGCACTTTCCTTGAAACCCCGTTTTTTTTTTGCACCATTCATTCCACTGGGATTGGTATTTAAAGTTTATTTCTTAGTTTATTTGTAAATCCTTTTGTAGACAATCGTACGCATATCGATTTCGCTAAAATCGCCTACATGCTATATCCGCTTTCAGAGCGTGGTGTTCTGTGAATTTTCTTAAGCTGTGTGAAGAGGGTAGTGGATGAATGCATTGTCGTTGTCTTGTTGCCCTGAGTAATGGTCGCAGTTGCGAAGGGCTGCCGGGTATCCGATTTTCCGGACATGGACCTAATCCCGGTCCTTGTTTTGATTGAGTTTTGAACGGCTTAACCCCCAGAGTATACCACTATCAGCCAAGCTATCCCGTCCCTCACTATAAACTTTTAATTACTCTGATGCGATAAATCATCATCGGTTCGTCACATCTCACCCGAGAAACGGTTAGATAGACTCGTCATATGTCTGCACGGAAATATTTAACTTTTCCAGTTTTCCTTTTAAATTATTTTGAATTAAAGTTTTCTTTCAAGCTTTCTTACTGGTACAATTCAGTTTAAGAAAACTAAACAAAATGCAGACTTTTAACGACCTTAATGTAATACACGTTCCTCACGACCGTAACAGAACTCTCATAATCAGATCTCTTCCTTTGATTCTAAACAAATATTGCTTGGGAGTAGAGTACCCATTAATTGATTGTATAAACTTACTTGCTATACTCAATTAATTCTTGATGTGTTATTACCTTAAACTGTTCACAAATTCTAATTAATATTTTTAATGTCAGAAATTCAAGTTAAGGTACATTCAAACTTGAATTGCACATGCGTTTACATCCCGTATGAAATTATTATATACAGTGGAATACACTAAAGCGACTTATTCACGTCCTTATTCCAGTTTTGAGTGCATGAGGTAAGCACACGGCGCGCATCGGTGAATAATTGAAGGCACAGTTTATGGCAGATGCAGCGGTAGCCGTGCGGCATGACTACACACTGTTCACCTATATCATTGTGTTGTGTTACGATTATGGAACATTTGCCTGGAGCCTTAAAACGGTCCCTGCACCCTTAAAGGCGAATAAGTTTCCCTCGCTAACATTCTTTATCGCTCTCGCACACACCGCACACCGGCTCCTCCGCCATTTCTGCAGGCAAAGGTACAAGAAATATAAATTGAAATGAGCGCGCATTATGTCTGCCGCACTCTATGCTAATATTTGTCGTAAATCTAGAGAGAGGTAAGTGTTTTAGAACTGCTGTCTTAAAGTGTGTTCCACGGGCGTACAGCCAAAGCCAGCAAGCTTCAACCAAATCGCTGCCACCACTGCGAAACGCTGTTCTTTATTATTGCGACAAATTTGCTTTGTTATCTCGCATTTTAATCAAATTAGGATTGTGTTGATTGTGTAATATTTTGATGCATTTATGGCTGTTATTTACGTCTTTAATATAATCAAGAGGCGGCAATCGTGGTGCCTGTGAGAAAACTACGTAGCCGCATTCAAATAACTTCTTTAAGAATCTTGTTTGATTTTTTTTTAAATAAATAAAAATTTTCACTAGGGAGTTTGGCGGTGATATAAGTATGCGATTAATTATGTAACATTTGTAATTTAGCAAAATGTTGCCCCTAACAATTCTTAGAATATTTCCTAGCAACTACGATGGACGTCATAGCAGTTCCCATCCATGCAAACAAATAAACAACGCGAAAGTAGAGAACGGTAGAGCAACTTACCCAAGGATTTGCCGTCAGATGGCACTCGAAGTAAACGTCGTCGCCTTCCTTGATGTCGCTGGCGTCCAATGCATGTCCTAGCGTCAGCGTGACCTTCGGCGGATAGAAAATCTTCAGCATCCATGTGTCTCGCAGCTCGCTGAGCGGTATCCGTTGATTGGAGGCCTTGCACGTCAATGTCAAGCCGTGATCGGACGCCACTGGCGTGAACGACAATGTGCTCGTTGTCGTGTTACCGTCGGTGCTCACCTCGACGACACCGCCCTCTAGTGAGACGCCGTCCTACGAGAGACGAATATGCCGTGTTAGCGTTTGGTTAGCATAATTTTTGCGGGAGGTTTGAGGATATTTGGATGGAGTATGGTAAAGAAATATCTGTAACACAAGGGAATTTCAAATTTTCTGATACAACAAACAAAAAATTATTTGTTCTAGATTATATTTGCCTTACACAACTTAAAACTGAAAGTGTATTTACTGTAACAGGTCTAGATTTACAGACAGATACAGCGATACTTAAAAAAAACGGAGAAAACTGCAACAAAATATGTTAACAAAAATAAATTCAAAGAATATGCAAATGTACTGCTTTTAAGCTGTATTTTGATGAATCGACAAAAAGCCACAATTCAGAAGGATCGTGGGGGAATATCAAACTCATTCATAAGACCCTCAATATCGTGACATACGACGTAAAGATCCTTCCATTTTAAAATATGCTTTAAAAGGCTCGTTACGTTTTGTAAATGAAGACACTGTCACACCTCGTGCAATAGATTCCCTTCCTGTAGCCTAGAACCCAATAACTCGGCCCTTTCTTTCGATACACCGAAGGATTTAACCAAATCATTCAGTTCGCACTGGTTTATAAGGTGAGCTGTTTCTAAAACTTCAAATGGTGAATCATCAAAACTTGCCTGATTTGACAAAGTAAAATCAGACACTCAGGCAAGTTTCTTCAAACAGGCGAAATTTATTCTGTATCAAAAATCGAAGGTGATCTCCATGGGGGATAGGTCGCGATGCTGATGGCAAATTTGGATATTTTATTTTATGCTTATTCTTCTTCGAATATCCGGAGACGGTTATCGTGCAAAAATTGCAATCATCTGCATGATTGGAAGGCTCTCGCCACAGCATGGGAACTACAAACGGCATTTTCTTTTACTTCCCTTTCATCCACATTAAAAGTCCGATCTAACAGGAAATTCATCATACAGTGTGTCCAGGAAAGTCCGCACCATATGGGAAAAACTTTTATTATCCATTTCTCAGAAAATTTTATTCTTTATGAGAGTTGGCGGTAGGTCTAAAATCAAGAATACTATTTGAGAACAATTTTGTATCTGCTAGTGATTTGAGATGATTCTCCTTAAACGGTTTCTTAGATATTTGTTCAAATTTCCTATAATACTCGCTATTTTGATAGTGTTTCCTGCGCATCTTTAAAATCATTGCAAAAATTACCATTTTCTTGGTGTATTTATCATTTTTCACCCAGTAAATATCAAAATGTCATGCGATACGCAACACAGGTAGGTAAAATAGCTTCCTTTGACTTATTATTGGTCATTGTGGGTGTGCTGATAACACAAATTTACCAGCTGTTCACTTATTTGAATGGTATACACCTCAAAAAATGACGAATCCGAAAGGAAAGCATAACAGCGCCATTAAATTGTTTTATTAGTGGGTATACTCCATGCATTTCCTTAATTAATTCAAATTTCTATGGTTTACCTGTACCTGTACCAAATAAAATTTTTCGATAATATTAATATATTCTAAATCCAAAATAGTAATATTTTGAACAATCTGTTATACGTATGCACAAAAGGTTAATTCAAGCGAAATATGTGACTTCAAATAAACTAAAGCTTGGACCTGTCACAACACTGATGACTTGATCTATGAAACTTGATATTAGGTCAACAAAAATATGTGACCACTGTTCTGGTTTTTTTTGCTCCACAGATTACAATGTTTTTTTGAAGATTATAACTTCTATGGTGAGGGGGTCTTAATGCAAAACCTGTACAAAATGAAATGCATGAAGAAATACATATAATCTTCAAAACTGATATCATCTTTAGTGTTTTTGTTGCTAGAGGTTATTATTATAAACAACATTGACAAAAACACATCTTTTATTAAATTTTATTGCATGGATCCAATTAATAGAACATTTCCGCATGCTATTTCAATTAATTCGCTCATTATTAATGCAAGCTTTCCATAAATGAATTGGACCGCAATAGTTGGCCGACGATCAGATTCAGATTGGCTCTCGGTTGACATACGGCCGTAATTTCAGTTGCATTATTCTCGGGCAGACGTTACGGTCGCGAGAACAGATAATATTTCACCAGATATTAATTACAATACACATTTATTTGTTCGCGCAGCGACGTACTAATTGTTGATGAATTTATGCTGGCGACGCGTGATTTATGATAGCGAAAGATTTAATATGCCCGAATTGCCGCGCCTACCCGCATAATTTATCGTTTATTAGTTCCTAATTTCGACCGAATTATAACCACATTTTGTGTCAGATGCGGACATATGAGTTTTCAGTGTTTGTAGGTGGGTACTTTATGATTGCTTAAAATGATTATATGCGATAGCGTAGTAATATCATTGGTTCAAATCGGTTGACTCTCCATTGAAAATGGATGTTACATTTGCCAGTTCGGGTTGTTAGATTGTCACCAAAAACAATCCAGTTCATCCCTTGGCACTTTTAAATATATACTTATGCTTTCGTGTTCACAGACATATAAACATTTTCAAAAAATAATTACAGTGGATTCGGACCTCAAAACGCGTATTGATGCTGAAATCCCATTTTTTGTCGATATTGGTAAAAAATAAGACTAAATTTCAATATGGTGCAATTCGGGTTAAAGAATTTACACCCGAACAATTTTAGAGCAATTTATGTGTCCAATTCTTGTGTTTAAATCAATTTCGGAAGGCAAACTGCGGCAAAGACTTGGATTTGCTGGAGTAGCGATTCTCAGTTGGATTAATTACAGCTATTTGTGTCAAACCATCGCAAAGTAGGTACCGGGTGCCGCAATGCTGGCCAATTACATTGAATTTAGAGAAGAATTACTTCCGGAAGGCCAGGCGGCAATAGTGGAAACCCATGACTCCTGCAAAGCAGATGAAACGGCAGAACGTTCTGGTGTAGGGTATTATAAAATTAGTAATTAGTAATCAAACGATTTATTATATTTTCTCTGCACTTTCTTGGATTTAGATAAATTTTGGTACCAGTAAACGTGTAACTACAGAATAATACAGCATTTTTGCTTGATATGATATTACTAGAGTGCGGAGTCTAAGCATTTTGCTTGGACTGTTGTATAGTAAGTAAATAAACTGGGGCTGTAGAAAGTACAAAGGTTATTCCAGCGCTATTCAAAATATGGCCGAGCTTCGCCACTCAAGTAGCAGAAAAGATCAATGTAACTCGCTACGCACGTTTTATCAAAACGATTATTTTTATGCCTCGGCCACGGAATGCTCACTCCTGGCGAAACGCTACAAGCGTAGAGCTCCTTTCTCTTTCCTACGCCTGCATTTGGAACAGACTTTCACCCGTTCGATCTTGACGCTATGAGCGAAAACGCCCATGCGTCCGATTTCGTGGCTGAGGCATTCGAGCATTTGAATTTGTAAAATAAAAGCACCTTTCCCAATTTCTTACACTAATTTCAAATAAAAATTCTCAAATTTTTTTTTGCAGAAAAGTAGTAAGTGTTGTACCTTTTTGAAATCCTAACTTAATGGCCCATTTTTGAAAATTACTTTCCGAAGGTAGTACAGTATACATACTTTATCGGTAATAAAGAGTCAAAGTTAAGTGACAATTTTTTTTCAAACCACAACTCAAACTCCCTTATTTTTATCGATGTCTCAATTCTTTTTTTGATCGATTTGTAACTGCGATTAATGGTACGGTTATTTAGGATCATATTCGCAAGAAACCGCAAGATAATTAGGAAATTTGTTGCCACAGTAACTAAAGATGTGGCAAAGGATGCAGATTTTCTACTTTTTTGAAAAATGCCTAGTTATCACTGAACTAAGTGGCAGATTCTTTTTTACTATTTTTTCCCAGAACATATATAAACACGCTGTATATAAGATAGTGCTTTCTGTGGCACATCAATGGGTTTCTGTCCCAAAAACTGACGACACACGCAATTTTGTGAAATTGTATGAAGCTATTATTCCCAAACAGCATAATTTTCATACTGTACATGTTCTCCAACGTAACAACTACTTGAGCAATAAAATGCATACACTAAAACGACTCTTACATACACCATCTGCATTTAGTCATTTTTTGGCGTGAGCTTAACCAATAGGTTTAACCATTTTTGCTAATCCTCTCGCACTATCGCGATTCGTTTGCGCTCGTTTACATAGATTCCATTTCATTTGTCTAACTAGGACATGCCGACGGCGATGAGTCCGTATGCTAACAACGCCGGCCACAAACTCTACACTAAACTGCAACTGAACATCTCGACTGACCGGCACATCAATGGGTTTCTGTCCCAAAAACTGACGACACACGCAATTTTGTGAAATTGTATGAAGCTATTATTCCCAAACAGCATAATTTTCATACTGTACATGTTCTCCAACGTAACAACTACTTGAGCAATAAAATGCATACACTAAAACGACTCTTACATACACCATCTGCATTTAGTCATTTTTTGGCGTGAGCTTAACCAATAGGTTTAACCATTTTTGCTAATCCTCTCGCACTATCGCGATTCGTTTGCGCTCGTTTACATAGATTCCATTTCATTTGTCTAACTAGGACATGCCGACGGCGATGAGTCCGTATGCTAACAACGCCGGCCACAAACTCTACACTAAACTGCAACTGAACATCTCGACTGACCGTTTCCAATTATCCTCGGCATTACCCTGCACAGAACGCCGCGCCGCTCGCCGGGACGCCAATGCCCGCTGCGCAATTTAAACATAATTAAGAACACAGACTCCCTCGCAAACTATCGCGGAATTTGCGATAACTAACCGTGTTGATGCAGCCAAAGTACACCAGACTGACAAAAGCCAAGCTAAGCCAAACCCGACCATTGTTGCTACTCTTTGATGTTAAGACTAAGTGTAAAGTAGTTATTGATTTACTGGAGTTATGGATAATGGACATTTCGGCTTGTTTATTAACGAAAAATTAAATTGAGTTGGACGATTTCTCTTTTGTTGTCTGATGAGATACCTTAATTTGACAATGAATGTTAGACTATGAAATCAATTAAGTACCTACATCTATTTTTTCTGTTTTAAATTAAAAAAAGGAACATTTCCAGGAACATTAGCCATTACAAAGATCCTTTTAAACCATAATCGAACAATTATGAATACTTTTCTCTTTCACGTAGATCCGATCGTAAAAATTTTATCTCCATATTTCCTCCTCTTTTTCCCACTTTAACAAGAATTACCTTGGGGATAAACCTCACCCTATACCTTACACCCCAACCACCAATAATCAATTTTTATTATTTTGCGAGACATGTTGTCGCCGACATTACGGTTATCTGACACATTACTGGCGCGGCCATCATGAATATTACAGGGCAGGACGTCGTTCGGTATATGTGCGCTTTCAGGAACCCCGCAGGACTAGCGGCCGATATTTCCAAACCACCGGTCCAACAAACGAATACGAAATTGATATTTACTGAATTGTTTAAGTCTATCAGTCTATCTACAAATAATACCTTCTGGTGCCGCCAGTTAGGGGCTGATGTCAAGATTAGAACCAAAACATTTCGCAGGGGATAGCGCAAGCTAATTCTCAGATTTTAATACTAAATACCAAACTAGACACTAACAGTTTATATAAAGAAATGTAATCTTATGTTGACATAATAAAAGCTTATCTTAACCATATTTTTAAACATTCTTATTGTGCAGACAAAATTGTCAAAATCGAGATAAAATTTATTTGCTAATCGACAAATTCAAGGGTTAGGGCCAGAATCTGTTCTCTGAAAGACTACATTAAACATGGACACATTTCTAAGTTCTCTCAGCAATTTAGGGCAATCAAAATTACTATTCAAAATATTATATAAACACGTCAGGTCTTGGATGATACCCATAGAAGCAGATTTGTTCGGGCGTTTGGCAAATGGTTTGAAAATCATCGCTCACCCTGGGCAAATCTGAATCGGAATACTGCGTTGGCCAACTCTGGCATCGTCGATAACGTTAGCCTAATTTAATATTATGTAACACACAGGGTCGTTGCCTTCCAGTGGTTAAAATGCAACGGGGTCTGTTCGACCGGAATATCTGCCCGGATAATGGACTAATCGACTCCTAACCGCCATTCACAATTCGCACGGTTTAGGTAGCAGCTAATTATTTGAGGGCAATTTTGTGCCGATAATATTATGAATGGGTTCGGAGTTTGGGCTTAGTAATCCGTTTTTAAGTTGATCAATAAATAAGCCTACTTAAAAATTATGTAATTTTTATAATAACCCCTGCCATGTAGGAAGTCAAAATGGCGGGAACAGCCGCGACTCCCTAACATGGTAGCATTTTGGCCGAGCGCGGTATAAGGCTTTAATTACTGGTCAAAATTCTAATTCATCAAATCTCTTCCAATTTATTCGAAGGCAAAACTAACTGGGTTCTTTTTCTTGAACCTTGTGAACACATTTTCTGACTACTAACTGACGCGTTTAAGTATTTAACATTTAATAAGGGCTGATAAAGCAAGACTACTCAAATGAAACGAAACACTTATCAAAACAATAACATCTATTAACAATAATAATCAACAATCCCGTTTGATAGGTTACATAGAAAAATGAATGAAGCTTTGAACATATTGACGTTTAAATTAAACCTAGGAGTTGATTTAGACAGACACACTTTTAGCAGAAATATGAATAATTTAATTTTCAATGAAATGCGAGACGAGTTGAAAAGACTTACCAGGGATAAGCTTAAGCGCCTAAGAACGCTCCACAAAAACGTGTACTTTTACATGACGGTGGTTGAAATGAGAAGAGCCAAAGATCTGTTCGTTTGCATCCCTTGACCCCAAAGGAAGCCGGAAGCATTTCTTCTTAGCCAATGGCAACACTTCAAATTTAAACTTATAAACACGCGGTCAAATCCTAAACCAGATGTTCAACTGAACACCAAAACTTCGATATTCTCGAATATTCTACCCTGTGTACATCGCGCTTAATTTGATAATATCTTAATAAATAAATAATGGGTTTCCGACCCATTACAACCAACTGAATAATAAAGTACTAAACATTTATTCAAAATAACGTTTGGAATCTCTCATTTGTTTCGAATATTCCTAATTTGAATCTCTCCTACTCGTTGGTGATTGCTAAAAGTAGTCATTTGTTTGCAACAGTGCCAAATCTTACCCCTCGCTCATTATTCTGGAACAACTCCCACTATAAATTCTTCTTCTCGACTCGGCGTAGAACTCGACCTCATTTTTATTATAAAGAACACGAGCGCGCCCTTGTTTTGCACAGATTGGACGTAATGAATGCCTTAATAATGAAGTCTAGATTTTTAAAGTAACTTCGGACCCTGTCGAGTCCGGAGACGCGAGGATGAAAAACAAGGGAATTGTATGAATGGAACCATTCGAAAATTTCTTATTAGTCGACTTGATTGTTGCCTTTGCCGCCTTTTGTTAGTGAAAATGGAACTTTTTAAATCTTTTTTTCCGGCGTCAAATAACATAATGTAAGGATTTCGGCTTGTTTTAGTAACTGTTTGTTTTTTTTTTTTCAAAAATAAAACGTTTAAGTTTTAGTTGATAGAAAACAATAAAAATTATTACGTCATAAAATATTCTCACAGCTGATGATTTTCATCCAGCTGATAGATTAAACATAACATCCCAAAAACCTATAATCGTAAACTTTCCCGAATATAATATAATACATGCATATTAAGTAATGGCCTATAAAATTTCGTACTTTACACAGATACGTATAATTTGGGTTTTCACCCTACCGTATCAGGGTAAGTAGATATTAGATGGTAGGGTGAAAAAGCAAACCATAAATTTTATAATCTGCTCGAAGCACGTGATCTTAAAGGCGAGTGAACGAATCACCAAGCTAGATATATATTACGAACCGGAGATAGACAGGGTGAAGAGCGAGGGGTAAACTACCCCATGGTCGTTATCAAAAGAATATGTTATACCCCCTTTGTTTAACAGGAGATTAATTCGCCGCTGCATTGAGTACCGAAAATGAATCTTCTTTTGTGCTTTTGGCAACAAAAGCTCCGTTAGGATTACGCAATGTGGTTGCAGGAATTTTCTCTAAAGGGAGTTATGTTTCCAGTTAGAATGAAAAGAATACATTTTTTTAGCTAGTAGTCGAATAATATTATATGTATTAGAATTTTTCAGGATTTATTTTTGGAAAATAAGTGTTTCAATAAGCACTAAAAATTAGAACAAAAAATCACAAAAGAGAGTACTTTACACATTTTATTCGAAAAAATAACATCTGCAAAAGTTCACAAAAAATCACGTCTTAAAAATTTACTCATCTATTTTCTATATAGAAGATGTCAAAGCTGTGTAAACTATTGATCACATTTCACGATAAAACGAATACTACCATGCCTTTTGGCCACAAAAGAAACATAGTGGAGCAAAAAAAAGTCCCGCTACAGCCTAGCAAATTACTGTTATTATTGCCGATTAGAGTAGAAAAAAGATAATAATAATAATAATAAGCAATCTGTGATTAAATTTGAAATTAAATCAAGTTTTATTAAGATCGCGACCATTGACTGGATTTACTAACACGAGTTAACTAATTCAGATTAATGCAAAATATGGTCGATGCAAGGGTGCTTTTGAAAAATGTGAGATTTAGTTAAATAATAACAAACAATGTTAAAGACATGGATCAATTTATTTTTTGACTAGTACCCTAGAAGGAAAGTATTGTAATCGACGAAAAAATATCGGGATTTCAGCGGAAATACGCGTTTTGAGGCCTCCTGAACCATTGCAATGATTTCTAGAAAATGTATGTATGTGGGTATGTGTGTATGTCCGTGAATACGATTGCGCCCAAACGGAACAACGGATCGAGCTGAAATTTGGTATATATATTTAGAATTACCGGGAGACGAACTGGATTGTTTTTGGTGACAATCTGACAACCGGAAGTGGCAAATGTTAAATGCGTGTTCTGATGAATTTAACCGATTGAGACCAAAAGTCATACCTACTCATCCTCCAGTGACTTTAAATACGTAAGTATACAAATTTGCCGATAAGTGGCATGAACGATTTAGGAGCTATTAGCTTTTATAGAAGCGGTTTGACAGAATCCACAGCCTTCGTCGCTGTGTTGCAAATTGTCAGATTTTGACAAACGTCAGTGCCGCTAACATGACATGACATTAAATGTCGATATGACAAGAGGCATTATATCATAGAAACGTATATAGGGTCCAGTTACGTAGGGTCCAGAGTGGTTTCACAATACATTGAATATTTGCAAATGTGATCACACCTCAATGTGCCAGTGATGTAGTCGGAACGTTGGGTGAGGGCCACCCCAATTATTGATTTGTAATATTTTGATAAACTGAATAGGTTATAATATAATTTATACCTCATTTTTTTACCAAATAAATTTAAAATTATTTGAATCTAGAGTGGAACAAGGAAACCGTTTAACATAAAATCTTTCAATAAAAACCAACGGATGTCATCAATAACTATGTTAAAAATGAGAGAAAAAAAAAACAAAAAAAAAACAGCGCCAAACGTTTTCTTTTGTCGTGGAGATCCTTATGGAATTTAAGCTGTTTACAATAAAAGAGTTCTGGTAAAATACAAACTGCACTCTATTGTAATTTCTCACAAGCAAAGAGTAGGAGATTAACAGTTTTTACCATGAATTTCAGGGATTTTTCACCCTTTTTAGCCCGGATGTTGTAGTTCATGACCCTAGAATTTTCCCCAAACCGCATTTAAAAGCACAAACACAAAACATCCACAAACAAAATTTTGCTAAAACCCCAGTTTTAGTTTGACCTAAATAAATAGGCGCGCGTTCCAAAAAGCTTTTGTAGGAAGGGGGGGGGGGGGGCAGTGACAAACGTGAGAGTGAGCTTGGTGCGGGATCAACGTGGCAACCTCTGGGGCGCGACTGTGTCCCCGTTGGTAGCCGAAATCAAGGATATGTACACCATTAATCTTAACAAAGCATCGCCTCTCTCTTGGCATCGCTCTTCGCAATTATGTAAGCAAACAATAGTGCCATTTAAAAGCGGATCCCGCACCAAGCCGCGCGCACCGTTTTAATTTGAACGTTTGTCGTCGTCTTCGTGCACTTCGCGAAGCTGCGGAGCCGCATTCACCCTCCCACTCGCCCCGCTCCATACACGGCACGGTCTGTCTTTGTCGCTGGTGCTATTAGCGCTAAGGCAACTGTTGACTGATAAAACAAGTTAATTCTCCATGACGTCATCGTTTAATCCTTTTTCGAAAATTTGTGACTGGTGAATGGCAAACAACGAAACGTTGCTAAGTGCTACGTTTCGTTATTTATGTATTGACTATTGCGTGGAACACTGCAGGACTTTCTGTTATTTTTTGAAGAAAGACAATATAAAATTTGTTAGAGTGCATCCACATACCATACCATACGAAGGACAGAGTCAGACACAAACGAAGATACACCACCGAGCTATGTGAAGTTAGCAACAAAAGCCAGCAACAAATTTTTTTCATCCGATTGCAATGAACTATACACCGCTGGAAAGCCCATGACGACCTGAGTCTACCATAATTATTGCAACGGGATCAATTAATAATTACTACCTAAAAAATGTAAAAGAAAGTAAAAATTTCAATGAATTTCTATATCTTTAGAACCACATATCTTCGCCAATACTTCATTATACTTATTAAGTGCAACACCAATCGAAAGCGCAAGCTTCAGTTATACGACCATAGTATAACTAGATTTAGCAACCCAAAATTTTGCTAATGAGTGCCTCAAATAAATTAATCAAATATGAGTATTTTTAACATCCGGGTACCATATGTAGTCTCACCTAAATTAAGTTAAACAAACGTATTCGCTTTGTGTGATCATATCGATAAATACATCAAAAGATAGCTGAGACCTGCCTCTACCCATCATAGTTAGTGCAGAACAAAATTATAACAATTAACGGGTGAAATAAATTAGTGAATTCCAGACACTTTTTTCATCGGCTATTGGTCGACGGCGAACAGTGCTACGTAAATCCTTTTGTGCAACCTTTTTGCAAGATTAAATCTTATCGATATATACATGAAAAGATAGCTGAGACGTCCACCTACCTACCATAGTTATCGCAACGCAAATTTTTGGATGAAATGAATTAATGAATTCCAGTCACTTTTTCCATCGGCTATTGGTCGACGGCGAACAGTGCTAAGTAAATACTTTTGTGCAAACTTTTCCAAAAGTAAATCATACCGGTTTGCACATCAAAAGATAGCTGAGACTTCCGCCTACCTACGTTAGTTATTACAGGGCAAATTTATAACAATTAGTGGGTGAAATAAATTAATGAATTCAAGGCACTTGTTCCATCGGCTATTGGTCGGCGGCGAATGGTGCTATCTAAATCCTTTTGTGCAAACTTTTCATCTAAATCTTATCGGTATATACAGGGTGACATAGAACAAACTACAATGCATAGCACCACGCCATAGAGGGCCAAAAAATAATAAAAAAGTTCCTATACACTAATGTCTGATCGCTTTTTGTTTTCAAGTTACGGGCTGTTGAAGTTATTTAATTTTTCTGTTCCAAACGGCTGTATCCGTCAACAAATGTTGAGAAAAGAGAACAATTCGAGCATTTGCGCTAAGTTTAGTGTTTGTTTGGGTTTATTAATAATTTTTTCCATTAAAATTAAGTCTTTATTTGTTAAAAAAAAAATTGCTGTTTTTTTTAAAGGTTATGTAAGGTACCAATTATTTTACATCGTCATTTAAGGAGTAAAGTGTTCTACTGAAAAAACAGGAAAAAAATGGGGTTGTGATTAAAAAAAATAAGGATGCCCTCATCGCTCCGAAATAAGTGACGTGATGGATAAAACTTTTACGTCATAAGGTGGCTATTTAATAGTTAAAATTGACGTGTCCGAGCGTTTTTCTTGAAAACATTAAATAAAGATATTATGATTTTTTTTCCAAACTTTATCATTACTTTGTATTTGAAAGCTTATTAAAAACACTACCTAAGCTACTTGACTTTAGCTTGCTTTGATAGTACCATAGGTTTAGTTTCATGAAATCAAAGCCTTTTACCTCTACTGCCTAATTAAAGTAACCCTAAATAACATTTATGAAAAAATCTTCAACAGCCGCTAACTTGAAAACAAACAGCGATCGGACATTAGTGTATAGGAACTTTTTTTATTATTTTGCGGCCCTCTATCACGTGGTGCTATGCATTGTAGTTTGTTCTATGTCACCCTGTATATGAAAAGACAGCTGAGACTTTCACCTACCTACCATAGTTATTGCAACGCAAATTTTTAACAATTAGTGGATGAAATGAATTAATGAATTCCAGTCACTTTTCCCATCGGCTATTGGTCGACGGTGAACAGTGCTATGTAAATCTTTTTGTGCAAACTTTTTGCAAAATCAAATCTTATCGATATATACATCAAAAGATAGCTGAGACTTCCACCTACCTACCATAGTTATTGCAACGCAAATTTTTAACAATTAGTGGATGAAATGAATTAATGAATTCCAGTCACTTTTTCCATCGGCTATTGGTCGATGGCGAACGGTGCTATGTAAATTCTTTTGTTCAAACTTTTTGCAAGATTAAATCTTATCGATATATACATCAAAAGATAGCTGAGACTTCCACCTACCTACCATAGCTATTGCAACGCAAATTTTTAACAATTAGTGGATGAAATGAATTAATGAATTCCAGTCACTTTTTCCATCGGCTATTGGTCGGCGGCGAATGGTGCTATCTAAATCCTTTTGTGCAAACTTATTGCAAGATTAAATCTTATCGATATATACATGAAAATATAGCTGAGACTTCCACCTACCTACCATAGTTATTGCAACGCAAATTTTTAACTATTAGTGGATGAAATGAATTAATGAATTCCAGTAACTTTTTCCATCGGCTATTGGTCGCCGGCGAATGGTGCTATCTAAATCCTTTTGTGCAAACTTTTTGCAAGATTAAATCTTATCGATATATACATGAAAATATAGCTGAGACTTCCACCTACCTACCATAGTTATTGCAACGCAAATTTTTAACAATTAGTGGATGAAATGAATTAATGAATTCCAGTCACTTTTTCCATCGGCTATTGGTCGGCGGCGAATGGTGCTATCTAAATACTTTTGTGCAAACTTTTTGCAAGATTAAATCTTATCGATATATACATGAAAAGATAGCTGAGACTTCCGCCTACCTACCATAGTTATTGCAACGCAAATTTTTAACAATTAGTGGATGAAATGAATTAATGAATTCCAGTCACTTTTTCCATCGGCTATTGGTCGGCGGCGAACGGTCCTATCTAAATCTATTTTGTGCAAACTTTTTGCCTGATTAAATCATATCGGTATACACATCAAATGATAGCTGAATCTTCCATCTAGGTACCTACCATAGTTATTGCAACGCAAAATTGATCCCGTTGCAATAACTATGGTAGACTCAGCTCGTCATGGGCTTTCCAACGGTGTATAGTTCATTGCAATCGGATGAAAAAAAATTTGTTGCCAACTTCACACAGCTACATCACCGCATACAAAGTGAGAAACACCGCTGTAATATAGACGGTTGTGTTAGTAGGATGAAGGTTTTAATAATTCCTAATCTATATACATGTATAAATCTAGCTACTATCAGAATTATAAAATTCCAATCTATTTTATTCTGCTTTTGTTAATCGAAACAGTACAAAGCGATTCGGTTTGGTATCCGAGTTTATCTGTCATGTTGTATACCGCGTTGTTGAAGGTCCTCGTATCTAGACAGAAGAGCTGCGATAAAACAACTGCACCGCGTATAAAACGGTTAACAAACTTACGAAGCAGACCGAATGGCTCGTGCATTATTTGTAAAAATTATGACAATTATAAATAATTAGAAAATTTAGATTACTGAGAAATCTGGAAGAAATCTGTTTAATTATTTCATTTAATTAATTAAATAAAAAACTAAGCGCTCTGTCGGCGTTCGGGTTTCAGAACATGAACGTTGTACAAGGCTGCGGCAGATCACCAGTTCAGCTCTTGCTGAGCACAAATAGAACACGGGTCACACAATACTTTTCGACCAAACAAAAATCATCTGCCGGGAATCACATTATTATCCTCGTAGAATCTGTGAAGCGGTCGAAATCTTCAAACATCCCTCCAATCTCAATACAGTTGACGGTTGGTATTTGCATCACACCTGGAAAGCCCTTATGCAAAAGACATATGAACAGTATTTTTCTATTTTGCGAAGATTTCTTTATCAAAATTGATCGTACATAACAAATTAATTTGATACTATAGAAAATTCCGATTAAATTCATAAATATGATACGACCATTTTCCTGAATCTATACTTCTTTATTTGTAAAAGCTTTTAAGTTTAATTAGTTTTATTAAAATCTTAACTCATATGAATTGATTTCATATTAAAGTAATTTAATTTTATAAATTAAAATAGGCAGTATACTTTGCAAGTTTAAACATTGTTTAAAATAGAAATCATTATGTTGTTCCTTTTGCTGTTATGCGCGTTTTGTTTACATAACTTTTATGTTTTCATGCTAACTTGTAGTATCCGTTTATAGTAGTAATAAGCTTATGTGGAATCTTGTGCAAGAGCTTAGAAATTCTATTAACACCAGTCCTTTAACCAGTAGTTCAATTAACATCATCACGTCCAAGAATCGTTTAGATATCACTTATCCATTAGCGTACTCTCTGGTTAAAGTTTTGCGCACCAAACCATAATAAAAGCGGTCGAAACGAACCCATTTTCAAGTGTACCAACCATTACGGAAGATCGTTGCAAGCACTGTTACCAACACCTGGTCTCAATTTCGTATTGCAACACCCGCACTAGAGCACAACTACTTGCCATTATACAAAATGCGATATTAAAACGAGTGGGCGGCTTTCTTTTATGAAATTCAGATTGTGCAGCCGGCAGATGGAGTGTGGCGCCCTCTGCGTCCTCCAATTTTGCGATAGGTGCAAACCCCGTGACCTAAAAATCAGAAATTCCACCGGTAGCACTTGCCTAGGTGGACGAAGGTAGAATAACGGTTGAAATTAAACCGATATATCATCGATAAGTTGCGAAAGATGGGTTTTAGCGGTGGGTTTTGAGGCGGAGGTGAGAAAATGTAATGTTGACGTGACGGGCTTAGGTGTGATCGGGTTAGAATCTATCCTAATAATGTGTATTAAATTATACCAACAGTTTTATTTTTCATTCACTACATAACACTAGAACAGTGCATTCACATAGGGACCACATCAAAGTCGCCGGTATGCACAACACATGTTCTTTCTATATCGAATAATAGGGTAACCGAATCTACATATAGGGAGAGCAAAGATAACAATAAAAATAATATCAAAACCAGGTTCTAGCTTTGACGTTGCCTTAACATAACAGTGAGATGGATACAAGTCGTTTGTGTCCCACAATATTAAATCACAGTCAAAGGGCTTTGATAACCACCGCATCTCCCTTACATACAGATCGCTCACCCTGTTCTGTTTCTTTCGTTAAATCGCTCCTTATTTTCTCTCAAAGAGGATAGACCCCGTAGACGGTTTGTCTCCATTTTCCGTGAGGGTCATAACAATATCGTTGGCGAGTAGCCAACCAAGTCTTATTGATTTTGGCCCACTACCCCAAACGAACTATTTGTACAGGATACGCCAAAAGAAGGCTTTATGTGGGATACACATTTCGTATGGCAAGTATCTATACCGATAATTAATTTTTTCTTGTAACTCTAGTAGTTTAAGAACAAACTATATTATGAGAAATGTAGTAAGACTTTTGCGTTTGACTGCAAAACCATACATCTTAGAGCTACGAGTTTATCGGAAATGGCTTTCTGGGACAATTTACCATCGGGTGCCTTAAGAATCGCACGTTTTATGAAGTCAACCTTTTGGGACAGGCTATATATTGTATACGGATGCAAATTTCAGATCGAGGATGCGTGAAATTTAAAAGGGGTAGAATCGAATCGTTCGTAAGTGGAATGGCGGAAAGCGTATGCATACATACTGCCAGAACTTTCGACAATTGAGTTCTGTTTTCATTTCCTCTCAACTTGGTTCAGATCTTCGTATATGGGCCGTATACTCTCGCTAGCATTGGAACAATAAACGTGGATATTCCCGTGAATGTAAATTTTATGTTAAACGGACGCAAATATGCCGGTTATTGTCCTTGGTCCCCGTATCCAGTCTTCGCTTCTCCTCGGTCTGATTAAATGCTAAATACGTTTTGGGCCTCCCTTACTGCATATTTTCAAAGGTTACGATATATAACTTGATCCGTATTTCAATAGACATGACTGATCCATAATCTGTTTTGGTAGTGTGAGTATAACCGCATCTTTAGTTAGTATAAACGCATCTTTCATCATTCTATGTCATTTTAAGACAGAAATATTTAAGAAGTTTACCTTTTTGGCAGTAATGACAGCACAGTCTTCGCAATAGTTTCACTAAACCTCGCAATATTTGTTCGCTATTTTTATTAATTGTACTTTTGAAATAAATAAACTTCGTTACTGTGTCATATGGATATAATCTAACTACTTATATCTGCTAGGGCTGGTTTATTCACCTACACCTAAAGTCCTGTATAGCTATGTGCCAAATAAGTTGATTTGTAGCCCCATTTTTATGCCATTAACACAGAACTAGTATGCAGAAAGTGTAGAACGTGAATAAAAGACTCAAGTGATGAGTTCTGTACACCATTATTAGTAATCTATTACTGGAATGAGTTGTAACACACCAATAAAATTTGACCTATCTCACAAATAGCTATACAACACTTGTAACAACACGTGTAGGTGAATAAACTAACCCTTATTCTCGTAAGCTATATTAGAAAGATAAAGTGACATATATCAAATAAAATCTGTTTTTAGCAAAAAGGTTACTGAACTATTTCTACCGTATCACAAAATACCGAATTGCATCCATACTTTGGACAGTAATTCACTTATTTGTAGTATGGGTATGAATAAAATGGATAAATAGTTTAGATGAGCTGAAATTTATAAAAAGTAGGAAGAAAATTATCTATGCCCAGTTTGTTGTTGAAATACCCCCAACGTGCAACTTTTTTTCTATCCGAGTTTGACCAATAGGAAGCACATTGCTATGGAAACTCAACTAACAAGTTATATAAACTCACAATAGTGAGGTAAATGTCGTACAGGAAACTTGCCGCCTTCTGCAATAACTCAATTTCTGCCACTCTATACTCTGGGTCCCAATCTAAGGTCAGTTAGAGAACATAAATATCATATCATGTTAGTGGCTACTGACAGTTATCAAAACATTTCAATTCGAGACCATAGCGACAAAGGCTGGGGATTTTATCAGATTGCGTCTATCAAAGCTTATAGCGCCTAAAGCGTTCATCCCATTGATGTGTAAATTGGTGCACATACATCTAAAGGCACTGGAAGATGAGCTGGTGTTAGTTTGGTCTAAATTGGTTTAACCCTAAGAAAAGGTATGTAACATTTGCTACTTCGGGTTGATTGTTAACAAACACAATCCAGTTCGACGTTCGTAACTCGGTAATTATAAATATGAGTACCAAATTTCGGCCCAATCCGTTGTACCGGTTAGGCGTTATCGTGTTCACAGGTATACACACATATTTACAGACATTTCCCAGAAATCGTTGCATTAGATTCAGGGAAACTCAAAACCCAAATGTCTATACCTACAACCTATAACTGCTACGCCTCCTTAAGAGCGTTACAAACGTGGTAAAGTGACTAAATCCCCACAGTAAACGTGGGAGTATAAATTTTTGTTTAATATTGTTAAAATTGCTTTGAACTATTGTTCTAAAAGTTGTTTTAGGAATAAACTTTATATGAAATAATTTATCTAAAAACTTCATTTCTTTAGCAATATTATAACGAGGTAAAAAGGTCTTAAATTATTATAATAGTCAAATTTAGTAGTGGGTATGTATGTATATCTGTGAACACGATAGCATCCAAATGGAACAACGGATCGGGCTTCGGGATCGGAAATTGGTATGCGTATTTTGAATTGCCAGTGGACGAACTGGATTGTTTTTGGTGACAATCTGACAACCGGAAGTGGCAAATATTACATGTGTTTTCATAGGGGTTCATCCGATTGAGATCAAACTCATAACAGCTCATCCTCCAGTGACGATATATAATGTGTATACAAGTTTGCAGATCAGTGAGATGAACTGTTTAGGCGCTATAAGAGTTTATAGAAGCAGTTTGACAGAATTCACAGTCTTCGTCGCTGTGTAGTGAACTGTCAGATTTTGACAAACGTCAATGCCACTGACCTATCATTACATTAAATGTCAGTATGACAAATGTCATTGTGTCACAGCAACAGACGTTAGGAAGTGGCTATGGCGTCACAAAATTGAATAATTGCAAAAGTGTTTTAGTCTAAGATCCCGATCTAGATCGACCTTCCCTCATCCTTTTTCCTAATCAAATCTATATTTCATACAATGTAAGGTATAAATGAACACAATGTCCTAGGGTTGCCGCCCCATATCCTGGCAAGGCTATTTTTAATTAACCATTATTTAAGGTAAATTGGTACTAGTAATTTACCCTCATCGTTTTTCCTAATCAATTGTATACCGATATGTAGGTTGCTTTGTTGCGAACATCATGGTGTAGGGTTGCCTTTGCAAAAGTTGGCATATCTTAGGGTTGTCGCGATTTTAAATATGAATAGGTGAGTAAAAGGGTACGTTCACATGACAAGCAACTAGCGCGCGTTTACACTATCGCTGTGCTATCGCCTACTATTACGACAGACAATGAAGTAGAATAGCAGTTACCTTCGTACTTACCAGTTATCAATATTAGTTTGGCGTTTTTTGTAAGTCTTTGGCTCTCGATTGGTACCAAATTTTTCAAGAAAAAGAATGACCGGAACTATGAAAAAAATACCTTAAATAATATTTAATTAAAAATAGCCTTGCCAGGATATAGGGCGGCAACCCTAGGACATTGTGTTCATTTATACATTGTATTATATAAAAAATAGATTTGATTAGAAAAAAGGATGAGGGAAGGTCGATCTAGGTCCGGATCTTGTACTATTTGGACAATTCATTGTGAGATATTTTATTATAAATAAAACAAAATAATTACTTACTCTTCAATTAATAACTCTTCAAACAGATACATAATATGTTAAAAATATATTCTTTTAACCATTTTAATAGTTAAATAAAAGGTTATTATTATAACCATGGCTGTAATAGCGTTTAATAACATTCTATTTCTCGAACAGATACCCGTGAAACTTTGTATATTCTACGTTATAGCTTACAAGCGGCACTGAATACACAAACAGGCGTAACAAATGTGTCTTGGTATTGCTTCGGTTACGCCGGTCCATATATAAAACGCCACCGATAAGATATCATTAAGCACATCACGTTTGTTTCGGTGGGAGGGCTGGTGTTTGCCCTCCTGACGAGACGATTTGTTATAGGCCCGTTCACCCCAAGCTAAATCTCCGATGTATCAGTCGTATTGGTAACTTCATTTTTCTCGGCGTTACGAAGGCTCGTATGCTAAACTAGAAATGACGGAGCAAAGACTCTTTGGGTGATTTATAATGTTGCCGGATTCTAGTCCTCATGATACCAGAATAATGGGGAAACACTATAAAAGTGCTGGTCGTCATCCCGCGTTATTGGGCGCGGGCGGAGGCAGTCATGATAGTTTGTTTTCGTCTCTAGGATATTTTGGAAGTTGTTTGCTTGCTGGGGTAATATTTGAACGGCTAATAATGTGTCAAATGTCAGCCTCGTCTTGATAATGTAGAAACGGTCGCGTTTGCTGTTTTGAAAAGAATGTTCAGAAAATTCTTTAAAATCAGGTATAAAAAGGGAACACAGGAAACCAACTTGAAACAATCTAACATCGATTAATTAAAGCTACACCTGCCTCGAGACGTTTAAAATTAATTCCATCAGCCGGGGTTTGGTAACTGGAACGTAAACTTCACTATCGCGAAACTGGGTTAGTTATTTTAAACTAAACAACTTGTGTGTCCTTATTTCTCGGCTAGTTAGAAGTGACGTTGGCAACCCGACTCCTCCATAACTCCCCGAAGAGAGGAACTGGATGAACTTTTAATTCCGTTCCCTAAATTTGACACGGGGCCCCACTCCAGTTGCTCGTCCGCTCTCTCTTACTTGTAATAAAAATGTTTTCAAGAGTCGGCAGAACTCCGATCCTGAACCCCAACGTAAATTTAATGAGAAAACTTTCCAGTGTATTACGTGTACTTCATGAAGCCGTCTACACGGGCAAATGTTGGAGCATAGAAGGGTATCCTTGTAATGCGTCATGCGTTACTCAAGATGTAGACATAATATTACTGCTCTACATAAAAGACATGAAAAACCTACAAAACAGACCGAAGGTTTGTTGCGGTGTAGTTTTGCTTCTCGTGTCAAAAAAATGTATTGAAAATATATTTAATGAGTTTTTATATTTCTACCACGTACTAACATAAGGTGAACTTTGATACAACTACTTGATATGACACACTTTGAACGCCATGCTCATCTCTCCCAAGACGGTGGAAACTTGTGCACTTTTCTTGGTACAACATAACACACACACAGTGAGTTACAATTTAGCAACAGAAAAACGGTAGAATCTCTTATAACTTCATACAAGTTCAAAGTTTTGCTGTAAATCCTTCAACACACCATATACTGACACATCTCGACATGATAGTTCGTAGTTCATAGTCTCACTAAACACATTATTTATCGCTAAGGAATAGAATAAGTTTTGAAACTTGTTTTTTCTTTTTTCAGAGAAGGGCAAAGATGAATTGCGACAAAGTACGACGCCCACTTTAACACACTTTTAAAATTAATTTCGTTGCTCGTGTCGGCGAATTGTCGCCACTTGGATGCCGACTCGGATGGGTTTTGTTTCGGTTGTTAGTTGTTGCGATCAACATAACTTTCCACTTTGCAGGGTCGTTTCGGTGTGAGTTACGGGTAAAAGTCACGAGATGGCGTTGAAATGGGCGGTGAAATGAGTGGAGGAAACAGGGAACACGTCAATGTTTTCGGGGTCACTTCTAGAGGCAAACTTTGTTTCAGTGAAAGTTAAGCTGCTTTTCACAGTTCTGGCATTATATGCCACATAATTCAAAAATTGAATATTGAAGAACATTATCCTCGATTTTTTATATACAGTGTGTCCAGGAAAGTCCGCACCATATGCGAAAAGTTTTTATTATCCATTTCTCAAAAAATTTTATTCTTTATGAAAGTTGGCGGTATGTCTGAAATCAAGAATACGATCATAAGATCATAAAAATATTTCACCATATACTGGGAGTTTAAAAAAATATGAAACGCACATAAGAGTAAAGTACCTGGAATATTAATATTATCGAAAAAATTTATTTGGGAATGTTCGTTAGAATTAATAATTAAACATTTTTTCACTTCTTTTTTAAATTTTATTCTATTTGAGAAGAGTTTTGTAGCGGCTAGTGACTTGAAATGATTCTTCTTAAACGGTTTCTTAGATATTTGTTCAAATTTCCTATAATACTCGCCATTTCGATAGCGTTTCCAGCGCTTCTTTAAAATCATTACAAAAATTACAGTTTTCTTGGTGCGATTATCATTTTTCAGCCAGTAAATATCAAAATATCATGCGATACAAAACTGTTCTCAAATAGCGAAAATTTAAAGAAGAAGCGAACAATTTTTTGCTGTCGTAGGTGGCTGTGATTTAAAATCTGAGCGTAATTATTAATTCCAAGCAACATCCGCAAATCAAATTTTTCGATAATATTAATATTCCAGGTACTTTACTCTTATGGGCGTTTCACTTTTTCTTAAACACCCGGTACATGGTGGGATGTTTTTAAGATCTTATGATGTATTCTTGATTAGATCTACCGCCAACTTTCGTAAAAAATAAAATTTTCTGAAAAATGGATAATAAAAGTTTTTCCATATGGTGCGGACTTTCCTGGACACTGTGGATAATTATTAATATGCACATAATACATAATGAAAAGCCCAGAGTGTTTTAGTGAATATTAGTTTAATGAAAAGCGTATTCAAAAACTTCTAATTAGTCTGAAAGTTTCAAAGAAATTGCTTGCGGCTAGATGTAAACAAAACCGACTTTCTCGGTACTTCATTATAGTCGTTTATCCAGTCACGTTGACTTGTTAGGGAAATTAATTTCTGTATACCGGACACCTGAAATTTTGATCTTAATTACAACATATGTAATGGTGGATTTTATTGATTTATTCACTAGATTATAAAGAAATTTATGTGTATTGTATTACTATATTTCTTTACAAATTATTGTGTTATAATGCTACAAAGATATGAGCAAACTCGAGGAATGATTTCAGAAGATTAAAAACGGTTGGGAACGTTAGGAAAATATCTGGGGTGTCTAAACACGATTATTCAATTTTGTGAAGCCATACCCACTCTGGGCACCTACCTAACGTGAGTTTCTATGACATAATGACATTTGTCATATCATGTCAGTGGCACTGACGTTTGTCAAAATGTGACACTATGCAACACAGCGACGAAGGATTCTGTCAACATGCTTTTATAAGTGATTATACCTCCAAAACCGTTCATCCCACTGGTCTACAAATTTGTATACATATTTAGGGTCACTGGAGGGTGAACTGGTATCAATTTGGTTAAAATCGGATAAATCCCAAAGCATTAGAAACTATATAATTTTTTATATTTCTAATAGTCAAAGCTTATATAAGGTAATAAGTCATACTTACTATGCTGCTATCGACAGTTGTTACTAGATGTTAATTTGGATAAGTGCGCTTACCTAGAAAAAAAAGAAAATCCATTAACAATTTTAAGCACTATTTATAATTTTAAACCATCAAGCAAACATTTTTTAAATTATCATTCAGTCGTTTCACAAGAATGCATATTAGGGAACAAACTAAAATATGGTAGTGATGTTGACGACCGTAATCTAGTATATGCGGGAACTCACCCAACTTTCCTACTACCTCGTTGACACGTAACATCTAAGAATCCTATTAATAGTTATTTCTCAGATTGCATCTTGGACATAACTTACGTAATTTTGTCTCAATATTTATTTCGGTGCTTCAGACGTACACGTATTAACGAAAAGAAGAACTTTTGCGAGTAAAAACAATTACGAGAGTAGAAGTCAAGTACTTACTTAAGTATGATCAGCAAAACTTATAGTATAACTTATAGTACTTATAGTATCCCCCAAATTATGTGGGGTGTCCCTAGGCATTTTTCTGTGTTTTTTTTTACCATAAATAATTATAGTGGTATTACAAATTTTAGTCTCCTGATGTCGGTTATCATGTCTTCTCAACAAGTGAAACGAAAAAGAAAATTTCGCCTTTATCACCACGTCAACGTAGAGGCCTTGCAACTACTGGACAACCAGAAACTTGTGAGAAGATTGAAGCGGACCAAACGCTTCAAACTAGTGCAGTGTTACGTGTACACGCAGACCACGGTGAGTGAAGTGTAGTGCTTTTAGTTTAGGACAAAGTTAGGATTCGATGGATAACCTATGACAGACAAGTACCTAGTTTTAGGAAATCAATATTCATGGCATCTTGTGCTTCTAATAAATAAAAGAAAACTTATTATGTATACAAATTTCTTGAATCTGCTAATGATTTACTTAAGAATATCTGCGAATTGATCATATCATCATCAGGTAGATCTTGGTTTATTAGTAATGTAGCAGTTTCTTACTTATTCCTCAAGTATCGGCCCAAAAATAGTACTTCTGCAGCATTGCGCGGATGTAAGATTATTACACTCAATTTTCAAGATAATTAATTCTATAAGTGAAGTTAAACACTGTCGATACTGGATTGGAACCTTACTTAAGATACAATTTAGCGTCTATCAATTGATGGGTGCTTTAGTAATGATACTCAAAATGCAACTATTAACACGCGTGGAGATCTCATTTCGCGAAATGCAGCTAACATAACTTCCTTGATACATCAATATTGGAGCTTGACTATCGATTATAATTATTAATTCATATGGCTGCTCGTTTTATCTTTGAATACTCACTTTAAATGAGTGACTCGTATGAGAAAGTCTGTTCTTCAATTTCGTGATGCCACAGCCACTTCGGATCCCAACTCAATGTCAGTGGCCACTGACGTTTATCAAAATTTACCAATTCACAACCATATCGACTAAGTCTGCGGCTACTGTTAGACTGTTGGTATGAATGCTTATAACCCGAAACCGCTCATTGTATTGATCTGTAAATTGCCACAACATGCCAGATTGTCACCAAAAACAATCCAGTTAGTCCCCTGGCAATTTTAAATATTTATACCAAACTTCAGGCTAATTTGTTGTGTAGTTTGGGCGCTATCGTGTTGTAATTTTCACAATTAACTTTCAGCAAGTTTTTTCAAGCATTTCTATTGAATTTGCGATTTGTACTGAATCCAAGGATAACTAAAATTGCATGTACTAATTATATGTTATTTTAGCGCACATCGTTATTGTAATTGTTTCAATTAAGTTTATTATATTGCAACATTTCAAGCTTGATCTATGTTACCCGATTTCGAATGTTATTGTTTCGTTTTCATGTATGTATTTTTGTTATTATTGATGCAGTTGATTTCGAGACGTGATTGTACACACGTCCAGATTTTACACATCATAACCCAAAAGAAAAGTATCCGTTTATATATTGTCACAAGCTTTTAATTTGGATGACTGACTGTGCCAACACTTGCGAAGAAAACACGCGAGAAAACGCTCCAACGGCCTACAGGAAAACGAAACGTCCAACAAAAACCAATATACTAAATATTTACCCTTTCATCTCACGAACGTTGCAATATACCTAAAAACATTCATTTCCCGTTTCCGCAATTCCAGCAACAACAACAGGTGCAGGTGGCGTGATGTTGGATAATTTGCGCCCCGCAATCGAATAATAAGCGGATATCTCGTCTATTCGGTTGGAATTACGGTTCGAATCGATACCGAAGGCCCTGAGGGGTGGTAAGACCCCATGCCGCCTCCTCTCCGCCGCCTTTCAGCCTCCAGCGGTCGGTCGGCAGTTTCGTAGCCATTCCGTAGTTGTCGTGTGCGATTCTAGAGGTCGCTGTCGAACCCTTATAATTATTCGGAGGAATTATGACGAGGAATTCTAGCCGGTAGTGGCGGCTGCCGCCACGACGCCCGCCGAGTGCGATGTAAATTCGACAAAAACATAACATGATAGTCATCCGGGGTGCCGGAGGTACGCTGGCTGCCACCGTCGACACGACGTTGTCGTCACGCCTCGGTGCCCGTAATTAAATTCGTGAGATATGTCCTTTGCTCTGCTTTGCTCCTTACAAGGAATTCGGGATCTGATAGGGATGTGACCTGATGGAGATGGAAAAGGGTTTCTCGGGTAGGTATAAGTCTAGTGTTGCCAGAGTTTTCAGTTGCTTGTCATAATTGCACGAGTTATTTAAGTACACTCGATGTAGAAGTTGGCATCGCATCTTTCTCAGCAGTTTTGGGCAAAAAAAAAACGGTTCTCACATCTAATTTGGTCATATTAACATAGATTACATTCGTAATACTAAATTGAGCAGGTTATTTGCTTCATTATCTTGCAAAAAAAGTATTGTTGTATGTAAATGCTTTCAAATTGTTTTTGCCCAAAACTACCAAGATTCCAGATATAAATCTGCAATTAAAAAAGAATCTGCTGAAGCCAACTATTTCTACTTTATATAAGTTTCCACAATTTTCTATATTTCAATTTTTAACAATATCATTTATTAGACTCACACAATATTGCGTTTTCTGGCAAAACTTATGTATAAAATATTTCTCAATATATCATATCAATTAGAAGTGTAGCAGATATTGGAATATGCCTGAATGAATGATCCATTGATTGTGGTGGGTACGTGCTGGCAGTTGGCAGCCTGAATATTAAACGTCGCATCATTTTTCGGCTTACAAATGGTCACGTTCGAAACAACCAAGCAAGCCAACCGTGCGTTTAGCAGTGGGGCCCTTCGATGCCCGACCATTAATTAATTCCCATCATTAATTTTCGTAAACGATCGCGCAAGAGGCGGCAGAAGAGGAGTATGAGGACCTCTCTCCGTGCTTATGCCAGCCCACGCCACCAAATCAATAACTATATCGGAGAGCGCAGAGAGAACACGAATGACAAATGTGCCGCGCGTATCGACGCCAAAACGTTGAAACGCCCCAAAGTAATTCTCAGTCACCTGGTGTGTAAGACATGCGGGGCGGAGCGGAAAATTTTTTCGCAAACGTAAATTTTTAAGGAAGGCATTTAATATTTCGCGAAAGTATTACCGAATTTCTGAAATGGCTAATTCGGCGCGAAGCTTTTTTTAATAAAGGCGGGATGGATCATGAATGATTCATGGAATTTAAAGGGGACACTGAAAAGCTTACGAAACGGCGAAATGGAATTTGGAACCGTGTATTTGTACGACTCGCGGATGGAATGGGTATTAATCCCAACGTTTTTAGAATTCTGCCATTCGTCCAGAGAATTGTATTTTAAGGAAGCAGTAAAAAGAAAGAAAAAATATTAATGTTCTGAGTTTGTTACCATACTGTACAAGCTGGGACCCTAGAAGGAAAGTACATATTGTACTGGACGGAAAAATATGGGATTTCACTGGAAATACGCTTGTTGGGGCCCCCTGAATCCAGCGCAGTGTCTAGAAAATGTATGTATGAACACAATAGCGCCCACACGATACAACGGATTGGGCTGAAACTTGGTATACATATTTAGACCGGGGGACGAACTGGATTGTTTTTGGTGACAATCTGACAACTGCAAGTGGTAGTGTCACCTGCTCATCCCGCATTTATTTTAGAGTATAACAATTTACAGATCAATAGGATAAAGGCTTAGATGGGAAAAGCATTCATAAAAGCAGTCTGACAGTAGCCGCAGCCTTGCTGTTGCGAATTGGCCAATTTCAGAAGTCTTGGCGCTTCCACCAATTCGTCTACGCATTTCTTCGTGCTATAAACGTTTATAGTCATGCATACAATCATGAAAATATTAAACTCTTTACTAATTTAAAACTCAGAAGAAAACGACCCTCACATATTCTCATAGGAAAACTTTTACAAACCCATTTACAAAACACTACATTAAATTCCAATATAAAATAGGCAAGCTAACATGCATGCTACTGGGATTTGTTACATCTTAATATCAAACTTCGAGTGTTGAATAATGAATACTGAATACCCATTTATATCAACATATAGGGTTCATTCTAATCGTTATTCCTACGGAGGGTCCAAATCAGTAAGCGAGCAATAAAAATCAAAGATTTATGATGTCTAGACAGTTATAAAATAAATATGCTCAATAAATACTTCTGAGACCGATACTAAGTACGTTAGTGGTAACTGGATATTGTTAAGTAGTCGTAATTGAATATCATACCAACTAATAACCAAACAGGCGGAGGCGCCGGATGCATCGGTATGCAATTACTAATGTATGACTCAATCACCATCTCCTCAGAAAGTTTCCGATCGAGTACGATCGAGAGACGCTCATTGGTCGGTAAATAGCAATGAGAGCGTCGCTTCGAACTTCGAAAGCGACCGTTCGGAGATTTACGGCCGCAGGGCAGGACGGGCAACAACGGTTTAATTGTAACGTACATGGGGATATATATGGGTATTGTTCAAGTTCAATTTCTGGTCGGACCTGTATAGATTACGCGCGCTAATTATGTACGGTAAACACCGTGAGTGCCTCAGTGTACGTAGCGTCTTGTTTTCAACCGAACATGGTTGAAACCGCACCACCTCCACCCCGTGCCACAGTTACCCCGCCACCCAGCGGTGCTTGTCGTTGTTTTGGCTGCTTTCGGTATTCATTACCACCCGAAACATAATGGATGTTTACCGCCGACATGTTAAATTTACGGGATTACGTGATCTGACGGGTGCTTCGTTTATACCGGTCGCTATTTCTGTTTGTGGTGTTTCGATTTTTATTTTGTAACGGGGATATTTACTGTGCAAGGACGAAAGCGTTATCTGCTGGTTGAAGAGTTAGACTATTATTTGTACACTAGTTCAATCATGTTTAATCATCATAGTCCGGACACAGCAGTCTCTCGCCCTCAGTCTCGTCCAAGTTCGATGACTTTTAAATTATCGTTTCGCAATAATATCATACAAGATTCTATTTCAGAGGATTTGGATTATAATAATATTAGCGTCCTTTTTAACCTATTTTTTTTGGAGATGGCAAAATACTGATAAATATCAGTTCTATTCCCAATCCAACATTCCGCTAAAATCTTCGATTCTTTCGATACAGTTCTAACTCTATCTTTAAACAATTAAGTCCGTGTGCATAAATTTGTTAGTTGTATTTTAAGCATTGCTAATGGCAACTTAAGGTCACAACGAATTATAACCTAATTAATTACAACGACACCGTAAACAGGATAATAAGGACGAATATCAATTATGGTGTAGTCGCAGGAATAAATAATCGCCTTCCACTGGCGAAACTCTGTCCCTGTTAGGTGCCTATCTTTCGCTAGTCTAGTTAATTTCCGCGCGAGCGTAAATTTTCACCGTTTCCAGGTAATATGCGGGCGCTAATTACAAAAACAGGGTCGCGATAAGCTGTTGATTTAAATTTTTGCGCCTCAAAGATTCCCGGAAAGCGACGTTGCTCAGTGATATTTAATTGCCGAGGCCCTCGGTTCTTAGTTTTAATTAGCGGGAGTGCCAAATGAGGGCGCTGATGTGAGGGGGAAAGATGTACTCAGAGAGCGAGAGCACAAATCTGACGCTGGAGCCGTAAGAATAATTAAAAATTCCGTTATTTTTCGTCCCCTCAGTTAACGCCCGGGTCTTTATTGTAAATCCTGTCGCTTAGCTTCGTAAATTTAAGAAAGAAACAGAACAAAATGAACGTAATTTTTAATTGTATTTTGTTGTTGGAGCTAAGTAATTTTGCTGGATTCTTAATCTTTCTTCTTCCCAATGATTTCTTTTTAAATATCTTTGTGTATGTATGTATATGTGAAATTTGGTAGCCATAAGTTGCTAATGTTACGCGTATTTTCTTGGAAATTTAACCGATTTTGACATAACTGATGAGTCTTTCTGGTGACAGTAAATGTTTATACAAATTTACAGATCAATAAAGTGAACGATCGTACACAAGACGTCAAACTGTTGACTATGATTCATGCCTGAAGATAATTTATAACGAACCAGACCCATGCAGGAAGACGTCTGAAGTGTAAGGGAAGCCTAAGGGTGTATGTTTATGGAGATATAGTCTGCAGCTCCTTGGATTTTACGTTTATTAAGGGGTCGTATAAACTTTATGCCTGGTTTTACCCTATTAAGGAGACGTGTCTCAGTTCTCGTGCTTTGCATAACATACGTTGCGGAATACAGTACGTGCTCCTTGCATAATTGTTGCGCCATTAAACGTATGACTTGTTTCATGGCCCGTGTCTTTATGAAACATAGGGCTTCGTGAGGAGTTGTTTTATGGCTTATGTTGTTTAGAGTGAATTATTTATTTCTATATGTATGCCTATTTTCGTAAACAGGTAAGTCATTGTAATTTTAAATGTGTTGTTTTCTATAAACTTTGCAATTTTATTGGATATTACGATAGTATCTTATAAGTTCTATTAGCTATGAAAACTTTGTACAATAATTATTTAAATATTAAAATTTATAAGAAATTTTTTAGCTGGGCAATTTTTATTTGGCGTTTAGTCTAAGAAAAGCATGCCATTTTCAAAACAAGTGTACAAAAAACAAAACTATTTCATATATAACTTCAATTAGCAACGTCACAATATCAAAGGTCGCCATTATCGTTCCGTAGGTTCGTTCTGAAAAGCAAACTAGACGCAGACTGCCTACTTAGTTTATTCATAAACACAATTTACATGCAAAATATGAATATTCATGCTCCTGGCTACCAATTAAGCACTTTTGCAGGCGCACAACACCGCGCAAATTGAATAAGAGATCGAATTTGAATTTCAGGCGAGAGAGCGGGAACAAAGAAGCCGCCGCCGATGGCGGCACGACGGCGCTCCCACCTCCCGAGCTTATGTCGGCGGCGACCAGCGCGTCGCGAAGCACTGCAGTCGATTAATAATGGTCGCCCCCACCTAATCAATTCTGTCGCCTCCCGTGAAATATTCCTTTCTTACTTTAGACGACGACGACGACGAAGACTTAATTTATGCGACGTTTTTATTTTTGCCTTTTGCGGGAATTACTTTTGAGTTATTTGCGAGCGAGATAAATAATTGAGGATGGAGGGATAGCGCGGTGAGAAGATTGAAAAGGTTTCGGAGATGTAGACACTAATTTTCATTCTAAATGTCGGTCGTATATTTCCAAATCGACGACGCTGACTGCCCATTTACAAATTTCCCAAAGTTTGATTTCCCGTAAATATTCAACAAATTATAGACAAATTCTTCCTTTATTTACATTGGAGACTTCCGGGAGGAAACCGCGTCAATGACGATAAAATTGTGAACGTTTCGCACTCTGTTGCAAGACGCATCTTCAGGACGTAACAGTTTAGAGAGCTATGAAGAGAATGACATAATATAGGACTGCAAACAGAACTCGACCTAAATAGCGAGGGAAGAACACAAATAGAACACAGAAACACTATATTAATTCCGTGAGGTAATAAATAAGAAGCAACTAATGAAATATCTTCACTAAGCGTGCATTACTAATTAGTTAGTATGCAGCGAGAATTACATAGCTTTACAAACCATAAACTTACAAGCTCCGTGTAGATTTCGAGTAAAACATCTCAAACTTAAATGCAACAAACAGCCTTGCCGACTGACATAGAACAGCTTAATCAGATTTGCACCGTTGCACGTACTCGTGACTTTAGAAACGTATTCAGTATACATTTTCAAGTCGGAAACTGTGAAATTAAACCTACTGACTAGAATTAGAGGTAAGAAATTTACGTCAAGACGATCGCTGCACGAGAACTTGTCATTCGATGCAAATACTCAATTCAGGAACTGATGTTGTCGCTTTTTTTTGTTAACGTGTTTTGTCGAGCTGTGTCGACAAGGACATGGAACTGCTTTCTACTGTATACTTGGAGTGGATGGAAAGATTTATGATGAAGGATTGCCAAGGTAGGTGAATGGTCCACGGAATAAAATGTAAAAATTGTCCTGAGACACAAATACATGTAGATATATATATATATATATATATATATATATATATATATATATATATATATATATATATATATATATATATATATATATATATATATATATAATTAATACACAACACTTTCATAAAGAAATTGTTTATTTTTTTTTGGTTTTTGAAGGCTTTAACATTTAACACGTACACTTAAAAATCAACGTTCACGAAATACATGTTAAAATTTTTCTTGGTTCTGACGTTTCGACGCTATTTGCGCCTTGGTCACAGACAAACTGAGTTTGTCTGGGCCTTGGTCACAGACAAACTGAGTTTGTCTGTGACCAAGGCGCAAATAGCGTCGAAACGTCAGAACCAAGAAAAATTTTAACATGTATTTCGTGAACGTTGATTTTTAAGTGTACGTGTTAAATGTTAAAGCCTTCAAAAACCAAAAAAAAATAAACAATTTCTTTATGAAAGTGTTGTGTATTAATTATTGTAACAAGGCTAATCAATGGATTATTAATATATATATATATATATATATATATATATATATATATATAGAGATATAGAGATATATATATATAGAGATATATAGAGATATATATATATATAGAATATATATATATATATATATATATATATATATATATATATATATATATATATATATATATATATATATATATATATATATATATATATATATATATATATATATATATATATATATATATATATATATATATATATGTTGTTGATTTATGCTGTTGTTGATTTATTTTAGCCATAGAAAGTATTAAAAGGCCTCGAGGCCTACCGCACATCCCTCCACACAGTCCGGTCGGCCTTGAGACCCATATAAGCAGAGGCAAGCCGAATGAGATTTTGTATTGAGATCTCCGGCCTCCAGGCCCCAGGTCCACAGGAATACCTCTACAAAATTCTCCATACACACATAGAGGTTTTCCTTGAGGTCTTCCGCCTCGAGGCATGCCTTCGGATTTTCCGTTGCGTGTAGAGCCACCTTAGTTAGAAACTGGTCATAGGTGAAAAATATATTTAAAACGTATACAGAGGATGTCCCGAAAGTCAACGTCAAGCGGGCGCCAGGAGAGAGGGTGGTCTCTATCACTTAGTTTAGTGATAACGGCATTTTTAAAAAAGTGGAAAATCGACATCTTTTACTACGCTACAAACGTAGAGCTCGTCTCTCTCTCTCTTACGCGTGTATTTGGAACAGGCTCTCACCCGTTCGACGCTATGAGCGAAAACGCTGATGCGTCCGATTTCGTAGCCGAGGCATTAAAAAGATGCAGGCGATGCCGACGAGCCTGTATTCGTGCTGAAGGCAAGGAATTCGAGCATTTGAATTTGTATAATAAAACCACCTTGTTTTCTTACATACTTTTCGTTTTATGTTTCAATTTATTTCCTCATTTGATTAACCAGGCTAGGTTGAGTTTGTTGCACTAATTTCAAATAAAAATTCTACATTTTCTTTTGGGCAGAAAAGTAGCAAATGTTGTACTTTTTTGAAATCCTAACTAAATGGCCCATTTTTTTTTTTACTTACCGAAGGTAGTGCAGTATACTTTTTCTGTAATAAAGAGTTAAGGGACAACATTTTTTAAACTACCTTCTTTTTATTGCCACAATTTTGTTTATCGATTTGCGACTGCGATTAATGGTACGGTTATTTAAGATCATATTAGCAAAAAACGCAAGAGAATTCGGAAATTTGTTGCCACAGTAACTAAAGGTGTGGTAAAGGATGCCGATTTTCTACTTTTTTGAAAAAATGCCAATTACCACTCAACCAACTGATCGAGATTTTTTTTTAGTATTTTTGCCAGAACGTACGTACCACCCTCTCTCCTGGCGTCCGCTAGACGTTGAGTTTCGGGAGACTCTATATACCTCCACTGTAAATTAATTAAACTTTAAACTTCTAGATAAATTTCTAACCATGATATATCTATTAAATCCTACACAAGAGCAAACGCGGTTAAACGTCAAATATAAACATTTAAACTGTGAAACGTGGCCGGACACTCACCTACTAATCAAGATTTTATGGTGGCCAGTCACGTCCAATGTAAACACAGTTGACGAATTAAAATTTATAACGGTTTTAAATTCCACGCAGATAAGGCAGTGGCGAGCGACGCGCAGCGGCTGGAAAAGGGGTTTGTGAGGGGTTGGAGGGACTAAAGTGTCAGATTTGCATTGCAAATGGTTTGGCCCTTACGGTTTTATTTAATTTTTAATTGCACCCCATTTAAATGTGTATCAGAAAAGATTATGAAAAGGCGGACTCACTAAATTGAGTGAAATAATATTTTACTGATGCAAAGGAAAGTGTTTCTTTGTTTTCTAACACAAAGTTGCTAACTATTATATTAAGATATCAAATTTTCTCTTGGACGAATTACATTTTCTGTTAATACTAAGTAATTAGGTCATTAAGTAATAATTACCAGAGCAATAAAAAGCAACTCAGTATTAGAATACTCAATGCGATTGTGAGGGTAATTTTACTCAGGCGCTATCACAAATAAAATAAAGGACCTTTCTCTCCCTTTTTGGTATTTTAGTACCCAATCTTAATATTCCCTACTTTCCATTTCAATTCTTGGCAGTCCCGTAAAGTGCCCACCCTCATTTACATTTACATTTCAAAGAAACCGGAAAGGAAAATAAAAACACCCTTGCCAATAACGCTAGGGATGGCATATTTGTGGCGATTGAAACCGACATAATTATATCGAAATAACACTGAACAAGAACTCCACCCAAGAGAGGAAAATTTATGTTGGGAACCGTGTGAAAGGACTGATTAAAGGATTTTTTGGAGCCTCGTGATATGTTGCACTACGGTTGGGGAAATGTTTGCGTCATTTGTTACTGTTTTCGGCGATTCTCTTCCCCGTTAGCGATTTTGCGCTTCCTTCCAAGCGTTTTTACGCCCATTAAACATTTCCTTGCCTCATTTCGCCAGAGAGGGAGCGAAAGACTTGAGAAATGCAGTCTGTAGATTTTGTTTTACTATTAAAGGTACTACTTGATAAACTGAAATTGCTATTGAATTTTTGTCTGGTATATCGTCAAGATAAAAAAATATTAAATGTTTGAATGTAAATATTTGAAATGTTTCCATCTTTGTAAAAATCTAAAATAGTTTCCATCTGGAAACTATATTCGGTGCGTCCAAGTTTGTGTCTTATAATCATATTAAGGAAGAATTCAAACTATTTTTCCTGCATTATAAGCATTTTAAAATACGGAACTACCAATTAATTCAACCATGGTGTAAAATATTACCACTGAAAACCCACCACTATTACCATTCAACTGGCAAACTTCCTGTATTCGTTTTTATAGAAAACGGCGCGGTAGAAAATTGAGAATAATTGAAAACAACCATTCAACGGTGGCAACTTTGATAGCGGTTTCCGAAGCGTTCGTTTTTTCCGAGCGCCTGGCAGTGCAGTGAAGAGAACTACGAATGCGGTCGGAAAACGGGCGGCGGCAGTGCCGATTGGACGAAAATGTAATACACCGGAATGGCCTTCATTTTCTCCGACAGGGTCTGCCATTCTACCCTTACGGCTACGGCACACAGCGAGGGGCACTCTTTTTGCTTGCTTGATGAGGGTATCTCTTATTTGTCAAGTTAATAAGTCCATACGTCTCTTCCTCGCGTTCGAACAAGTTGTCCCTAATATTTTAGTTAGATGATGCTTTTCTCCTCAAATGGCTCTGCGCTTCATATCGCCCAAAAGCACCTTACAAATTGGTAATTTGGTATCACACCTTTTCTCCAAAAAAAAAAAAATACATTTTAAATAAAGATATTTGCGTTTATTATATGCGCTAACAAGTTTATTATCATATCTAAATTACAAAGGAAAGGCAAACAGACGCCTACTGCTTATATAGAAAATAACATTACCGATACCCATTTAATTATGTCGCCCAGTTCGGCGTCCTACATTTTCCGTTGTGCAGTTCCAGTTCCAGTTCCGGTTTGTGCTCGCGCAATGGCGTCAACAAATGATGCTCTTGCTGTTGTTGATTTATTTTAGCTATAGAAAGTAATAAAAGGCCTCGAGGCCTACCTCACATCCCTCCACACAGTCCGGTCGGCCTTGAAACGCATATAAGCAGAGGCAAGCCGAATGAGATTTTGTATTGAGATTTCCGGCCTGCAGGCGTCAGATCCGCAGGAATACCTCTACAAAATTCTCCATACACACATAGAGGTTTTCCTTGAGGTCTTGCGCCTCGAGGCATGCCTTCGGGTTTTCCGTTGCGTGTGGAGCCACCTTAACAGTGCGGTCAACTGTTCCGGAGGCAAAAAGTTTGAGGGCTGTACTTAACATTTCCTTTCGATATCAAACGTAGATGTATATCAGGAATGCATATTAGTAGTTAACGCTGCTGTATCTGTGTCCTTCAAGCCCCTCTGAGCCGTAACTCAACTAAAAACTACTTTGAATTGAAATAAAAGGATTGAGACATATTACCGTCTATGATAGATCGAATAAAGATTTATTTACGACTGTTTTTCATAACTCTCCAGGGGCGTCATAATACGTCGCTCACGCATACGTAAGCACCAAACGAAAAAAGCAAGAAAACGCTAAGCAGAACATCAAACTCCCAAAATAATACATCACAACGAATATCACTTTACAATTCTCTGCAGTGACAAGATGACACTCCCCTTTCTCTCTCTCTCTCTCTATCTCTCTCTCTCTCTCTCTCTCTCTCTCTCTCTCTTTCCTTCTACCCATCCCTCTTTCGTCTCCTTACTTTCCCTTATATTTATTATTTTCTGATGCGGTCTCGTCCATCTACATTGTAATCCTTCATCATCAATCTTCCCACCTCACCTACCCTATCCGGTAGAAAGCACATCGGCGTACCCTCTTAGTCCTCGGGCGACAAAACACGAGAACACAAAAGGACAAGTGGATTAGAAGGATCCCACTTGTATTTACATCGATTTGCTAGATGTCATCAGATCTGCTGTTACAGGCTTTTTGAAAGACCACTAAAAGATGACAAATACTTGAGTATAAGTCAACTTTTAAACTGTAATAATTTATGTTATTTTTTTAACATTGACATTACATTTCAAATGAGATACAGTGTTCTTATTAAAACCTTGTCATCCATAGTTCGGGTATTTTAGATGTAGTGTAACGGTTTTATCAAAAGGGTGTAAAGAAAATTATGATTCATGACAAATCTGACAACATTAAAATAACAAACCATCCTATTCTACCTGGAGGCAATAGCAATAATGGGTAAATTCACTTATTTGCTGGTAGCGTGGGCTCAGATTGCATTAGAGTTCTCCAATTTTGCCGAATTACCGGCAAAATGTGCAGGCAGTACGTGTTCTGAATGCAACCGCACGTGAAGAATTTAAGTTTCAGCGTGCATCTCAGATGGTCCGCAACATGGTGGCGCGCATCCTGCTCCATCCCGACTTAATAAAAATTCCCAACCGCAACCGCGCGCCCGGAAATCTTGTTCCATCTCGCTCTGTCGTGTTCGCTGTGGAGTTGAGTACTGCTGGATTGGCAGTATTAAATTGTCATTCTCTAAATAAGATCGTTTAATAGCTTCGTTGGTTCGAATATATACAGCACGCCAAAAAGTTAGGTTAAGACAATTTGCTTACTAGCATTTGCAGTGTTGTTAACAATTTTGGACCATTCGTTATAATACCACACAACAAGTCGGAAATTTGGCAAAATCTTTTGCAAATTATTAATTATTTAATAATAGTATAAAAAATATAGGTAGTCGGATCAAGTTTATTTTATTTTACATTCAAGAAGCAATGATTCCAACAAACAAAACAGCAAAATAGAAATTTCATAAATAACATCTCCGTCGTATCTCTTCGGTATATGGAATGTTTCATCGGTTGTTGTTCAGTGGAATGTTTCAAGTACGTTTACTCCATTAAGGGAATACAAACAGCAAAAAACATCCGAAACAGAGTCGTCCAATTTATCTGGTAAACGTTTCAGTCGCAAAAGGTGATGGCAAATACGTCTAGACGCGTTCTTGGCTTCTTTTTTATTCTTATTACATTTGGCTGCCACCCGAAGCTAACATAATTTTCTTTTGTTCTTAAATTACAATTAATTTAAACCATCTATACTGATCTATAGAAATGTATCAAATGGAGGCACTCTGTGCCAAAGCAATATCAATTTCACATATTTTGTTATCGAGTTCAAGACAATGAATATATAAAATATATGAATTCTTGTCCAACATTTGTCCAACCACATTCGATCTTGCGTGCATGTTTTTGTGTGTCTTAATTCTAGAAATGCGATGAAACAGAGAAATATGTATAAAAAGTATCATTCAAGACCAGATACAAGCCTATTCAGCATGAAGGGATCTTAGTTCAAGATAACATTTACCTCAACCGAATAAACAGTTTTAACACACAAAGCTTAGAATCTCAGGTAGTGTAACGTAAGTACGGTAACTTTGTATTAACTTTACTTTGTATGTGTAGACTACACACTTAAGGCTGCTCCTAATTTCCATCAGCAGGTAATGCTGTAGATAGCGCTGCAGGCGTCAGGGGAAATGCACGCGAGCACTACATAAGAACACCTACCTCGCTTCACGGGCTATGGACGTACCAAAAGATCGCATATGCACAAAAAGAGAACTATGCAACAACGACGAGCAGACAGAGCAACACAAAGTGAGACTTTTACGGACTCGTTTCACGGTGCTTTGCATCTGTCGTCACGTCGCCTGGTTGCTAAGGGCACGTACACTCTGAATCAAGTGTCCCCCAGGTCATAAACACTTATGCCATCTTTACACAGTGCTAGCTGGTGGGCGAGTTGATGCCGGCTGCATATAGTGCGTTTTGAACGAACCGGTAGGCGCACAGTGGTCATTATGCTGTATCTAAAATGTAATATATCGGTCATATTATTGCTATTTTTGTATTATTTTAATCTGATCGTTGAATTTTACAACTGGTAATATAACTTTCATATTGGCAATACCTTTTCTTTTATGAGGGTTCAGCATCTATTGTGTCACTCATCAGCAAAAAAAAATACTTTTGGCTAACCACAAGTCCCATTATATATTCAATAAAAAAGGTCTACTGTGCCATGATTTAAAATTTTCTGAAATGAATGTTGGCTACATGCTTCAGGAATTCACATAAATTCCTAAGTAACAACAAAACCGAGAACAAAACTGGATGATTCTAACTTCTAAAACTTTAAGTTTTATAGTTTTATTGTCCAAGTTTAAAGCAGCGTTCTTTTTTAACGCAAACGCACTATAGTAGGCCAGTTGCTCAACTACTATCATGTCATGATGTAGAATATGATTTTCAATAGATATACTGCCAGGAATATTCAAATCTGCCGCCCATAATATTAGAAGAGCTTGCCTTTGCAGCATTATGATGCACTAATTCCACTTAGGTAGATGAAAAATGCAAAAAATTTATCATCTGCTATATATGAGTAACACAAAACTGTGAAAACTGACTGGTAATCAACTAGCACCGTATAAACCATGCTTTACTCCTGTGCTATAACAGGAGGCTATACAGTGGCACCGAGGACAGATGGAGAAAAAAGGTTAATCACCAGCAGAAATACTTTGTAGCACTGTTTATGAGCTCTTTATTAAAGTTTCGATATGAACAACGGGTCGTTTATAATTTTTTTATTTTGGGCTTCTGTCGTGCACAATATTTGCTACATAAAGTCTGCGAACTGATGGCTGGGATATTGGGATAGTGGAGGTGACGCTGGGAATGAAACTATCGGTATAGGTCGTCAATATTGGATATTATTAAAAGATTGCGGTTCGTCGACAGGTGCAAGATGGCGTCGCTTATAGTAGAGGAAAATGCTGCGTTTGCAATAGCTTAATATATTGGAACTTTTGTGGCTCAATTTATGTACCAGGAACCCAAATCAACCAAAACCCCAATGATGTGTATGTGTGTATGTCACAGAAATCATATTCCTAGAATGCCAGTACCATATAACAAAAGTGCCCACTTTACGACATCGCGCAGGAGGTGTGAAGCATGCGCGCTACGTGAAAGCATTGGCGGCAGTTTCAATGTTTATTATTCTAGACTACGTAACAAATATTTATTAGTAAGTAAATATCTATGGTAAATATACATCGTTTTACACTGAGTATGAGGCTCCAGCCAAGGCTGTGGAGGTTTATACACAGGTTTCTTTAACTACACATATTGTAATTCAAATTATATGACTACCAAGTCGATTTTGTGTGTTAAAAAAATAAATTATGTTAACCTGACATTTGATTAATAACAGTTTTGTCTTTTTCTAAGTTACAGTTAAATAAAATTTTATCTTTATGATCTTTTCCTGTTCTGCATAGTAAGAAAAAGTAGACAACAGTATATGTGACCCGCTCTATACGAGTCTTAGATAAAATGTCTTATTTGACAAGCAATTCTAACGGGGTTACGTTTGGTTGTTACATTCATAGGTTATGTTGTGGTCAAGAAAATAGGAAACAGTCAGTAATAGATACCCACTTTCCTTTCACGTTGTTCACTGGTAATACTTAGTACGCATGCCTTCCTCCTCACCAACTGAGTGGTATTGAGTGTTCAATTGTGGGCAAAAATTTTCTGCGCATCCTATCCGTATAGCATTCTAGTAATAAGATGTCTATGGTGTATGTTCGATAATTTCCGAAAAAAAGAAACGCCGAACCTAACGTTTTCAAAATTTTACATACAGGTTTCTAACCTACCAAGCATTAACTGATTGACGTTTTGCCAAAATCGGCATATAGGGTAACGAGCAATCAACGGAAGTGCTGGATATGCAAATATATTCCTTAATACATATTTTTGGCAAAAGTGAACATAATAATTATTGGTTGCTATCACCAAATAAATAACTTTCTTGCTTGAACTATTTATCTCTAAAATAAACCATTGAAAAAACATTTTGACCTTTCCACGCATAATTTTTTATTTTTAAAGTCCGATGACTGATATTTATTAATATTCGATTAATATTCTTTAGTTTGTCTATAAATGAAAGACGGTCGGTACAGTGATGGTCATAGCAGATTTTTATGTCTCCGATTATACAGTCTGTCCAGGAAAATCCGCACCATATGGGAAAATCGTTTATTATTCATTTAAAAAAGAAATTTGCGTGAGATATGTAACATGGTAGGTAACCTATACTAGTTGAGATGCAGCATAACTTAAACCAGAAAAATTTCACATCCTTGGCAATCCTGTGCAAGAGTTGTGATGTATGAGTAAGAGTCGTGAAGTATATTAAACTTTGCAATAGTTAAAAGACATAAAAAAGTTATTTTGTGACATTTGGTATGATGAAAAGTTTGAAAACAGCACGGTATTGATTGACGGAGTAGAAATAAATACCCGAGACTTGTTATAAGTAAGAATACAGCACAGACAATTACGGAAAGTTTATGGGAAATTTCATTCAGGACGTTTTCAATTCAGAACTTTCAAGAGTTCTATCACCAAAGTGGAGATTTTACTGTGCAAACATCAAAAAGTTTGATTGCGTACAACAAACAGAAAACTTTACAAAAACGAGCGTGTAATCAGTTAAATTAAGCGCAGCACCTTTGCAGAGCGAGAGATTAGTTCGCGGAATAAGTCCAGAGGTGGCGTTGCATGCATAGAACTTTCTTCCAATCGAAAACGGGCAACAATTGAAACTTTTCGCCGCTATCCGTTGCCAACTTAATTAAAGCAATAAATTGGAGCCCGAGTCCCCGTTGTCGCGTACTTTCAACCCCCAAGCAAAGCTCACCCCCACTCAAGAGAGAGCTTTACGCAAGTTGGGCGCGCTTTTTTCCTTGAACCGTCGCGCGGCTTTCATAACTATGGGCCTTTTAAACTACCCTACCACTTTAATTAGAGTGTAATATTTTTAATTTTACGGAACTTGGTAACTGCCAGCTTCGCGCTTTGGAGCATTTTGTCCCATTTTGACCTTTTTGCGGGGGCGTTTCTTTCCTAGCACCGGTGGCCTTTGTTAGATGACGGCTAAGGGTTTGCTTCTCCTGAAGGGGGCAAAACAAAACACTGCAGGTACCGTGAAGTTATTAGGCCGCGGGGCAAAAGTTGCGGTGTAAAGCTACGGTTTATATTTTTAATTAGCGGAGACGGATGCTGAGTGTCTTTTCAAACTTTTGCTCTGCTTATTTTGCGTACAATTATAGTGGAACCCGTAGTAGTGGCGGTATATAAGAAAAGAAGTCTGTGGTTAGCTGGATGAATTACTCAATCTAAACGTTTTAAATAAATTGATGTTATCATTTGCTACCCAATGTTATCGCTATATAAAGTTACCATTTTTTGTTAAGGTATTGTGAACGGTAAAATATATGGGGTGGCCCTCATCCAACTTTCCGATTACATCGTTGGTACAATATGAAGTGTCTGAACACTTTTGCAATTATTCATTTTAGTAAAGTCAGAGCCATCTCTAAACGGTACCTAACGTCAGTTTCTATGGCATAATGACATTTGTCATAATGACATTTAATATCATGTCGTGTCAGTTGCATTGAGGCTGTGGATTCTGTCAAGCTGCTTCTGTAAACAGTTATAACGCCTAAACCGTTCATCCTACTGGACCACAAATTTGTAAACATATTTAGAGTCACTGGAGGGTGAACTGATGTCAATTTGCTCCAAATCGGACAAATCCCTAAGATGCATTTAACATTTGCCACTTCCGGTTGTTAGATTGTCACCAAAAACCATCCAGTTTGTCTCCCGGTAATTCTAAATAACAATGCGAAATTTCAGCCCGATCCGTTGTTCCGTTTGGGCGCAATCGTGTTCACGGACATACATACACACATACACACACGTACATTTTCCAGAAATCATTGTAATCGGATTTTTTTCCGTCGATTACAATACTTTCCTTCTAGGGTACTAATCGGAAAGTAAAAATGAGGTCCCAAATGGAGGTCGACGGAAATACAGGTTTTGGGGTTCCAGGAACCAAAATTCACAAAAACCTCAATGATGTCGGTCTGTAAGAAGTGTTAACTATTCAAATAATAGATATTTGGTTAATAATTAGATTAGTAAATATTTTTTGGACAAAAGTTAATATAATCTTATTCAGTTTGAAAATTTAATTCGAACTATTCTTGCCTAATGTTTTCGATTATTGATGATTCATACATCTTCTTTAGTCAGTTGTATAAAGTGTGTAGGCTAGTAATAGTCAAATTATAATAAAAATATTGTGTTTTGCTTTAACTAAGAAAAATCTTTGCATGAAACTGAATAGAATTAAAGCATTTTCTCAATTTATTTTGTGAAATGTGTCTTTATGACAAAACAAGAAACTATCAAAAAATTCTATAGGTTTATTCGAACAGTGAAAAAATTAGTTTGAAATTAATTTGACAGAATCAGCCATATATGTTTGAATGCCAACTGCATCATAAATAGCAATGACAGATTAATTGGGTGAGCTAAATATGTTTATGACTGTAAACTTGATAGCGCCCAAACTATGTAAGGTATTGGTTGAAATTTTGTTAGATTTTTACTTTCCGACTAGTATCCTTATCCTAGAAGGAATGTATTGTTATCGACGGAAATAAATATTTTGAGATTTCAGCGAAAATACACGTTTTGGGGTCCCATGAATCGATTGTAATGATTTCTGGATGTGTGTGTGTGTATGTCTGCGAACACGATTGTGCCCAAACGGTATAACGGATCGGGCGGAAGATTGGTATACGTATTTTGAATTGCCAGGGGACGAACTGGATTGCTTTTGGTGACAATGGCCACAATCTGACAAACGGAAGTGAAAAATGTTACATACATTTTCTTTAGAATTTAACCGATTTTGACCAAACTGATACCAGCTCGTCCTCCAGTGACTTTAAATATGTATATACATTTGAAGATCAGTGGGATGAACGTTTTAGGTGGCATAAGAGTTTATAGAAACAATTTGACAGAATCCACAGCCTGCGTCGCTGTGTTACGAATTGTGAGATTTTGACAAACATCAGTGCCACTGACATGACATTAAATGTCAGTATGGCAAATGCCAATCTCATAGAAACTGACGTTAGACGTTAGAGAGTGACTATGGCTTCAAAATATTCAGTAATTGCAAAAGTGCTTAGACTCTAGCGCACGATGTAGTCGGAAAGTTGGATCAGGGCCACCCCAGATATTGGAATTAGTGATGGACGAACTGGATTGTTTCAAATGCTAGGGATTAAACCGATCTTTGCCAAATTGATAAAAGCTTATTGCTGCAGCGGATTTAAATATGTAAACAAATTTACAGAGTAATGGGATGAACGGTTTAGGCACTATAAACTTTTATAAAAGCAGTTCACAGAATCCAGATCCTTTGTGATTATATGGTTGGGATTTTGATAAACGTCAGTAGCCGCTGACATGATATGTTTTGTGAAGTTGGGATCCAGGGTGACATTTTTTTTCTGGGTATAATATGCCTTAGTCTCGCACTAGAAACATATTGAGTATCAAAGACAGCCATTTATCACAAGGCCATGAGGAAATTTCCAATAATTTAGGCAGGTGTTCCATTAATAAACACCTATTCACACCAGCAATCAAGAGCTATTAGGGCAATTTAGGACAATGGATCGGAGAAACACGAACAAGAAGATCGGAACAAGGAGTTTCCTGCTGTTTGTTAGATGGAGTTTACTAAGTCTTGTCTATAATTTAATCATCATTACTGCTTAATATAATAAGAAAGACATTTATAAGTTATAAAATTACGTTAATAATATTATTTATTTATCTATTTCTTGAAAACGAAGTAAATATTTTGTAATATAGGTACTGAAAAGTACTTGTCAAAATGGTTATTTCATTTATTATACCTAGGGACGAAGCCCTCTCAGGTAACATCGCGTCGTGTATTATATAAGAGTCCATAAAAATATTTGATATGTCAGCGGGGTAATCACCGACGGTATATGACGCGTGGAAAACAAAAGTCAACACTGGGACCGGTTTAAAATCCGGAAATAACGGTGCCTCCCCGGCTGCTCCCCGCATCCTTCAGGCGTAATATTACGTCCTGGCAACAAAAGTCAGATTTATCGTGCAACCTGCCCGTGACTCGAGCAGACCTACTTCAGGACATACATATCTCGCGAGATTGTAAATAAAATTCCTACAGTGTAGTGGAACGTAAAATATTTCTGTATGAGCTTCAGTCTGTCTTATATTAGTTCAAAGTAAATACATTACTACTTAATGTTGCAGAACGTATTGCATTCTTTCCATTCTGATTTTTGTTGTTATTAAAATTTGATAACGACAACCAGAGGTGTTGATGTGTTCAACTGGCTGTCGGCGCCCACGCTTGTACTCCTTTTCCGAAAGGCGATGTGTAGAGTATCTTCAAGCTGATGTCTGGATTTGAACCACAAACTTCCTAGTGGGAGAGCAGCGCTCTACCGCGAGTGACTCTAGCCCCACCAATTAATTATTAGTTTTATTAAATAATGATGAAATAAATCTTATGACGGTAAATCTTTCCACAGTGCTTTTATTCCAACGAAATCTGATTGTTATTTTCAAGTTTGGTAAAACATCTTTCATGGTATTTCTAGAATAAATACTAAACTTAAAGAATACATTTTCATTATTGATCCTGTTCCTCTTATTCTTCTGTTTTATATTACAGAAAAAGGTTAATCCGAATGAAAGCAACAGCACCACTGCGTAGTAACAATTATTCAGGGCTAATATACATATGTTGTATTGATATTTTCATTTCGAATGTGGTCCTTGGCCACAAATCGGGATTATACTATTTTTCCGATATTTTAATTAAAACGATGAATACGTTGTGTTAATTTTGTAATTACTGCCGAAAACAAATATTATTTCAATGGTTATTGAATATCACGTATTTACAAACGATATCTGGATAATTATTTTCGGTAGTTGACAGGTGCTATTATGAACAAAGTGAACTAATAAATAGGATTAAAATTAAAATTGATATTATGTTTTGTGGCGAATCGTTGGACTTTTAAACTGAAAAATTATACATACCCATACTTTATTCTTTTATTTATAACATTATTTGATGAATTAGGATTATTAGAAAATCAATAAATATACAAATATATCGCCCGGCGTATCCACCAATAACCTATACAAGGCAGTTACCGTTATATTGCTTACAGTGACACACGTTTCAATTTTATCGCAATAAAGCTATCTGGCAGCGCTCTAAGGGCAATAGAAAACCGAAATCGTCCTGGAAGGAAGTACTTAAATCTGTCAGCGCTCCTAGAAGCTCGCCCCATCAAATCGCATTAAATTAATCGATAAAGATCAGACAATAAAGGCAGTCGACTAACGGATACCCGTGCGCAACAGTCCCTTTACCCTCCTTTACCACCCTCGGTTACCCCACTCTATCACTTGTTCTACTGGAGACCCAGAAGCCGAGCAAAAGGAGGCCAAACGCCCGTACGTGTTATCGATTGGTTAGATGGTTGGACTTCACCATTCTCGTTAAAGATTTACTAACAGCAACATCTGCAATCAAAAATTATGTAAAATGATTGTTAAAGTTTCGACATGACTGCTTTATAGTGAAAAATACGATTACATGAGTAAGCAAAATACCCTTTTTGGCAGATGTATTTCATGTTAATCCATTTCAAGTGCATTTCAAATAATGACGTACGTTCATTACAATTTTTTTTTGTATTTTTCAACCCCAAACACAAACACTTGAAAATATTTCAAAAACATCCCCGGTTAAAACAGCCCCATACCAAACAAAACGGACGGCTTATAATTGGTCCAGTTGTGCTGTCTCATATGACTACACTTATCCACACACAGAGGGCGTTGCGCGCGCTTCTATGGCCTACTCGACCGAGCATTGAAGCGTTTCATGTCATTCGCACCACGGGTCTCCGATGGATTTTTAATGACACTCTTTTGGCGGACGTTTCAATGTACCAGCGCGGCCTCTTCAATTATTTTTTACACCGACGCGTCACATAGCGTGTGCGTAGGATTCTGCGGTCGTGTATATGGCGTTTTTTTGCTGTTAACGTGGAGTTTTCAGGACCCTAATTGCGTTAACGTTCGCCGGTAGGTGACGCTACCTTGAAAGATTAAAAAAGTTTTTGTTCGGTGGGGGAGGAGGCGAGTTAGGGTTGGATTGGGAAAGGTTCGTGGGGTAGATTTTTGAGAAAGGTCGTTAGTAGGGTGGTAGAAAATGCCGGGTTCTGTTAAATATAGGTGTCTGCAGTTTTCTTCTGAAGATGTGTTTTTCACATTTACACAATGTTGTACCGCTAGCTCATATTCTACGTACATCAGTGTTTCCCAACGTGGGGCGTACGCCCCACTGGGTGGCAATATGATTGTTGAGGGGGGCAATTGGAATATAGAAAAATTTTGAAAAAAAAAACCTACCTTAAAGTCTCTTTGTACCGTTCATACTGTAACCGTTAATCATATCCTTGAGGCTAATTATTAAATATCCCTACACAATTCTAAATCTGAAAAAAAAACACACAATAGGGAAAAATTTAATTAAGCCATCAATATTTGTAAAAACGTTTTTAGAAAAATATGTCAAAGATATGATAGCTATGCCACTTAAGATACATTGTTGAGGAACATTTTGTTGAAGGTATGTTATTCTGTAAATTAGAAAGCATCACAACCTCCGGAGATATTCTTCATAAGCAAAAAAAATACTTCAATGTCTTTAATATTCCAATACAGAACATAACATCCTGTACTGCAGACTGTGCTCCTAACATGATGGACAAGAAAAACGGCTGTTTAAAGATAAGAATCCAGAAATGCTTCTTGTACATTGTCTAATATAGCTCCATAGGGAAAACTTGGTAACCAAAAATGTTTGTCCAGTTCTCAATGAAGATTAAATTCGGTTATAAAATATGTCAATTGTATCAAAGCTAATGCCGAATGTGACATTTCAAGTTAATTTGTGAAGTACAAAATAATTTATACTTTTTATAACTAAATTTAATACTTCATTGAACAAATATTTTTGGCTACCAAGTTTTCCCTGTGGATTACACAATGCACAAGAAGCATTTCTGGATTTTCATCTTTAAACAGCCACTTTTCTTGCCCATCATGTTAGGAGCACGATTGGCAGCACAAGATGTTATGTTCTGTATTGGAATATTATCGACATAATTAATAACATAGTTTTTTAGCTTAGAAAAAATATCTCTGGAGGTCGTGGTGCTTTCTTATGATTTGCAGAATAACATTTCCTCAAAAAAATTTCCTTATTAATGTACCTTACATAAGTTATCAACAAGGCATCTGTGCCTCTCACTCTTGCTCATTTTAACCATTCTTTTTCTGACAGTGTTGTTACTAAGGGGCACAGCTTTCACATCTTTGTCATCTTTTTCTAAAACCGTTTTTACAAATGTTGATATTGACAGTTTAATTAAATGTTCCTCTATTTTGTGCTTTTTCCAGATTTAGCAATGATCACGAATATTTGATAACTAGACTCAAGGGTACGATTAACACTTGCAGTGACAATTTCAGTTTTAGAGCAAATGTTTAACTTTGTGTTGTTATAATAAAATATGGCAGATTTGTGTTGTATTAGTTCACTTAAAAATGTTTATTTCTATTTTGTTATAATAGAATATGTAGCAAATTTTGTTTCTGCTAAAATGCTTAGTATTTATTTCAATAATCAAATAAATTATTGTTTTATGTTATTATTTTTATACCCCCAATGGCGCAAGTTTTTCATTACGTCACAGAGAGGAAATTAGTCAAAGTTTGTTGGGCAGAATGTGTACCAATGACGAAATGAGAAACGTTCACCGTTCCGAGTAAGGTTCATTTCCAACTCTGTTATAGGTATAAAAAAAGACAATATGAAGTGGGGCATGAGGTTTTTAGACCAGCTTCGGTGGGGCATAGCTCAAAAAAGGTTGGGAAACACTGACGTACATGTTTGTTTATATGTTTTTTGTTTTTAACAATTTTTGTTATTTCGGCAAAAAACATAGGTGAATAATTTATTGGAAATTATATTTCCGAAAACCTAGCAGCAAATTTAATACCAACAACTGATACTTTTAATAAGCACGTTTTCGAGATCCTTATTAAATTTAAACGGCTTACAATAAAATAGAACAAGTACATGCTAAGTATCCGCACTTTAGTTATTGTACTTTACCACTGTTCAAAAAATTAATTTCAAACTTCAACATTAATAGTTAACATGCCATGAAGGAAGTAAATATCTAATTTATTGGTTCCGAAAGTATGTAATACATTCAACTCAAGACCGTTGCATATTTTTCAAAAATTATCGGAATAGTTGCGGCAGTCTCGCGTCGGGAGCCGCATATTGGATACTTGAGCAGTTGTGGCGCATCAAGCCGCCCCCAGGCGTGATATCTTATTCATGCGCCTCGTAAGAGAAATCCGATGCTTCTGCCCCCGCTATATTTATCGCAAATTTCCACCGGAAGTCGGAATCGGTTATTTGCCGACCCGTTTTTGCCGACGAAGCTTTACCACCCGCCAACCAACTATCTCTCTCTCTCTTCCGTGGTTGATGCGAAAAATTGCAGAGCGCCATTATTTTAGCGGCCGTAAATCCGATCGGGACGCGCGACTTCAAAATCGCTTTGGCAGCACTTTGGAAAACGTTAATGATAGTTGCGATGACCTATAAAGCTCTCTGGATTATGCTGATTGCAGTTTTTCGGATGCAGTTTAGTGGGAATTTAGCATGACGTATATTTAGTTTATATTTATGCCTTAAAACAAATAACAGTATCTATACTAACAATAACATTTCAATTTAGGCACTTAAAAATCACTAAAAATTCAAGAAAGTAAGTATTTTATGGTAGAATTTTCCAATTTTTACTTTCCGACGGAAAAAAAGAATCGGGATTTAAGCGGAAATATGCGTTTTCTGATCTCAACGCAAGATTTTTTGACGTTAGCTTTGAAAACATTCTATATAATATGTGTGTCCAGGCACATGACTTTATCATACGATACAGCCGTGTTCAGGGGGGCAATTTGGAAGTTCAAGGGGCATCCGCTTACTATGATTTAATTTTTTTTCCAAAAAATGGAATGGACATAAATTATACAAAATTTTCTCTACTATAGTTTATTATTTAACTATTTTGACGAAATTACAGAAATGGCGGCTAATTTGCAAAATCGTTGAAAAATTATAAGAGTAAACCGAGTTCCTTTGGGCCCTTTTGGACAAATCTTCTTTCAGCTCTAAGTTTAGTCACGAAACTTCTAAATATGAAGTTTCGTCTCGATACCTTCAGTAGTTTCTCCGGAATCGTCGCCACAAAAAACGGGTACACACACACATACACACACACAGACATTTTTTTGTACCTTGGTCAAAAATGTTCAGGGGGCCCAAAAAGACCTATTTCCGCTAAAATCTCATTTTTTTTTTTTCGACACGATTACAATACTTTGTCATACTTCGTATGATAAAGTAAAAAAATAGCAGATATTGACATCATCCATTTTGCACATACAATATTAGTCTAATTAGTGAAAATTAGTGTTAGTGAAAAGGATGGGACCAATATTTCCACAATACTACGGTAAGACAAGTTTGGCCTGTTAACATGGTTAACACAGAAATCTCTGTAAAAGTTAAATCATCATATTCCGGTTGTAGATTAGTGTTAAGGTAATGTGAATTACGTTCTACAAAATGTCTAAAATGTGAAGTTACTTCGTTTGTTCGAATTTTCCATCCACCAAATTACTGTTTAAGCAAACATTCAATTAAGTAACACCCACGAAGTCCAAGAACCATTCCACCGGAGTTTCAACTTGACTATCAATTAGACTTCTTCATTAGCGCTTTCCAAGACCGAATATATCTTTCTTAAATTCTCCCTTCGCTCGCTCCCGGAAACCGATTCCGCAAGTAATTAACTCGAGCAAATTTTCATCGAAATTATTGCTATCATCATTCTGCATCCAGCCAATTTATAGCACCCCTGGCGCTTTGGTAAACCCGTTATGATCCTTGTTGCCGTTAACTGACAAAGCAACAAGGATTCAATTCAAAATAATATTAATTAATTAATTAACGTTGTCGATGGTAATGTAGCCGAAGCGACCAACTCAATCCCTTTGCGATACGGTTCGGTGAATATTACGTCAGTTGTGGCGCTGGTATACTTTAAAAAGTATTTTCTAGCCTTCGCAAAAGTTACGAAGCCAGTAAATCATCCAACATTAACGTAATTATGAAGAGAGTTGGTTAGAAGTTTTCCAGTTTCGTGCCCTTGCCATGTTTTGATAAAGGAGTCCGTCTTTTCATAATTTGCGCTTTGGTGGCGATAAAGTTTTGTATTTAATTTGCGGTTTTTAGGGTATAAATGTCAAAAGGTCAATTTGTATAGGTCGAATGAAATACGAGAGAAGGGAACAAACAATTATTTTTAAATGATAAAATTATAAATATTTATTTGCTCAAATACAATATCAATATGATACCTGTAATATTTATGTTAATTAGTAGAAAAATATACTAGAATGCAAAAAACGTACGGTACAGATAATAACGATTAAATTAAAATTGATGCAAGAAAGTTGACAAATGTATATGGAATTACCAGGGAACGAACTGGATTGGTTTTGTTGTAAAACCGACAACCGGAAGTGGTAAATGTTACATGTAATTTCTAAGGATTCGATTGATTTTGATTGATTTTGATTTATTACAAACATCAAAATGTACGTCAACATTTTAAGGATTAATTATGCACCCTACATGGAAATCAAAACTGTATAGGAATAAATTAAAACTACACAGGCTCATAAAACAATAAAATTGTACCCTCAGTTAATATCTCCCGTTACATCTAGTTAGGCGCTGATGTCACTAGATAAGATCAGATAAGATCAGAATAATAGTTATTTTTCTACTTTGCATTCACAATGCACACATTGTAACACTGTTTTTTTTTTTAGCAAATTGTAACACCGTTTTTAGTAACTTTTTTCTAAGATTGGGGACATTGATATCAAATGCATGTCAAACGAAAATACACAACCACAGAAGTAAGCACAAACTGATTTTTTAGAATTGCACAAACTGCGAAGTATGTATATTTTTATACACATTTAAACATGCGTGTTGCATCCTAGGTTTCGTACTACTAGTATATGATGGTATATAATAATTATCAATAATTACTTTTTCACAGATATTTGAATTTAAGTGACAGATGACAGTGTTACCAACGGTTGCACCCATAAATACTCTAGATTGGAATTTTACCTAATATACTTCTAAATTTTTATAAAATTAATCACGCAAAGTAGAAAAAATAGTATATTACACTCGTTTTATAAGACATATTGGCGGATTCGTTCATTTGATTCAAACAACTCATGCACCAACTTGACGTCTTATAAAACTTGTATAATAATAATATACTATTATGCTACAAGTGCCGAAAGTACGGAGTAGCGCGACGAACGTTACTGCGGCGCGACGCCGACGTCGGAGCGCCGCAAGGGAGTGAGTCGCTTGTTGTACTTCAAAGTTGTATTTTGTATTTATGTATTTGATGAATAAATAAAAAGTATGTAGTTATATTTCGATGGAGAAATTTTAGGTTGGCTTGAGGTGCCTGATATCAACATAATAAAACAAAATTTCACTTCTTACTTAACTTTAATGACAATAAAAAGGATTTTTTTTGGCAATAACCGCTATCTTAAATGCAACCGTAGACACGTGTTTCGGACTTATTAGTCCTCGTCAGTACGGTATAGCCAAAGAGAAAGGATGGAAACTCAATGGAGAACTCAACAAAAGGGACCATAATCAGGGAGACCAACGTCGCCAATTGGAGCTTCAGTCACGACATCCTGGGATTGAGGATAAGACGCAACGTCGCGCCGAGGTAACAAGTACACCCCGAGGTACAACCTTAGCCCAGGTACTATGAAGGAAAAGGATTATTTGCGGTGAAATCTATACGGTTGCATTTAAGATAGCGGTTATTGCCAAAAAAAAAATCCTTTTTACTGTTTAGATTTCACCGCAAATAATGCTTTTCCTTCATAGTACCTGGGCTAAGGTTGTACCTCGGGGTGTACTTGTTACCTCGGCGCGACGTTGCGTCTTATCCTCAATCCAAGGATGTCGTGACTGAAGCTCCAATTGGCGACGTTGGTCTCCCTGATTATGGTCCCTTTTGTTGAGTTCTCCATTGAGTTTCCATCCTTTCTCTTTGGCTATACCGAACTGACGAGGACTAATAAGTCCGAAACACGTGTCTACGGATGCAGTTAAGATAGCGGTTATTGCCAAAACAAAATCCTTTTTACTGTTTAAATTTCACCCCAAATAATCCTTTTCTTTCATAGTACCTGGGCTAAGGTTGTACCTCGGGGTGTACTTGTTACCTCGGCGCGACGTTGCGTCTTATCCTCAATCCCAGGATGTCGTGACTGAAGCTCCAATTGGCGACGTTGGTCTCCCTGATTATGGTCCCTTTTGTTGAGTTCTCCATTGAGTTTCCATCCTTTCTCTTTGGTTATACCGTACTGACGAGGACTAATAAGTCCGAAACACGTGTCTACGGTTGCATTTAAGATAGCGGTTATTATTGCCAAAAAAACTCCTTTTTACTGTTTAGATTTCACCGCAAATAATCCTTTTCCTTTAATGACAATGTTCTCATCTCCTCGTTTTTAGATTTACATATAACACCGGGAATGTGTTGATGATCAACAAAAAATTGAATTGATTGTACTGCCAATGTTTAACGTATGTATCTATTTATAGTAAAAAAAAACAAATTGATTACTTGAAAACAACTTTTTCACTCACACAATGCATTAGCAAAAACAACTTGCTAATGTATGTTCTACATTTCTCATGGACTGAAATAATATGTTTTTGTGCGTTTTATCAAGTGGTAGACTTCAACCTTAAATCACAGCAGGGACGATAAGAAGCAGGAAGCTGTATGTAGTTATTTTTATTCCATCAACTTTGATTCCATTGACATATAATGCAAAATCATGAGATTTTAACTAGATTCATATTATCACACTTTTATCAATTCTCCTTAAAAAGTGTCGATAATCGATTCAAGATTAGGCGATTCAAGGTTGCATATTGGCAAGATCAAGACGACAATCGTCATAAGAATGTGTGAAGTACACCCCATTTTACCTGCAGAACTAAAACTGTACCTTTTAAATAATCAATACAGCTAAATCGAAATCATTCATCAGCGAATTCCGAAAAAGCGTTTTATTGTCAACATCCCTTGTTTAACCCCAAACAATACTTTTGTTTTAATTTAAATTGACCAGTCAATAGAGACAAATTAACCCGACAGAAAAAACATCAATTCCACCCAAAAATTCCGCGATTGTTTGGGAGCATATACGATCCCGTGGGTAGCTGACTCGTACAGCGCCCTCTCTTGTTCACCTTTTCAATTACCGCATCCACTCACCAGAAACCACTCCACAGCTAGCTGGGATCGCTTCTACAGTTCGCATCAAAGGTACCTCACGGTACCGCCGTTTGATGTGATTTCATTATTGTTGGCATTGTAGAGAATTCAAGAACGTTTGCTTGTGATCGTTGCTCGTTCTTGCACGGTTGAAATCGCTCACCAGGCGGCGAGGCGCCTCATGAATAATTAAACACACTTTTCGCCATAATTAGGACTTATTCTTGACCGGGACGAAGCTTAACAGCGAACATTTTGTTCAAGTTTTAGGAGTTTTGTGGAGCGTATTTTCTGAGAGGGTGTGTTTAAAATTAGGAATATTAATGTGACGACTTTTCTACGTGTTTAGATTATATTTAAAATAAAAATTTAAATTATAGGGCACTTTCGAACAAAATTTTCTACCTCTATCGTAAACTTTTAAAGTTATATTACTTACAATACTTACAATGAAGTTATGTATGCGATGTAAAATACACACTCACCTGAAAAGAAAAGAAAACATTAATTAAAACTACATTATTCACAAGACAAAAATAATTAATCAGATATTTTTTGAACGTTCATCCTCTTAAAAACGTCCCGCCTCTTAAAATATTCAGTTTTAAATCTTTCAGGAAATCCCTTCACGGGAAAAGTCACGGTGATTAAGCATTTTCTAAAGCGAATACTCAATCGCCATCGACAGCGTCGACTGTTTTTTTTACGTTTTGCTTCAGGATGCGCCATTAATCTTTGCTTGACTTTCAGGACGATGCCTGTCTGCATGTTATTGTGTCGGGGGAAGGAATCAACTAGCTACTTATTACTTAATTTCGCATGAAATATGATCCTAATGACCCGAAACTTTTACTGCCCGACAATTCGAGTTATTGGCTTTACAAGGATGGTAACATGACAAGCGGCATAGTTCGACCTGACATATCATCCTGAATATAAATTGTTCATTGGACACGTGTAGTTTTGTTTACTGAGTGAAGAAACGAGCATATCAAAGACAACGTCTGTGTGTATGTATGTCTGTGAACACGATAGCGCCCAAACGGTACAACGGTTCCTGCTGAAATTTGGTATATATGTTTAGAATCACCAGTGGACGAACTAGATTGCTTTTTGTGACAATCTAACAACTATAAGCACGAATTTCAAGTATTGCATAAGGTTTAGATCAGTGTTTCCCAACCTTTTTTGAGCTATGCCCCACCGAAGCTGGTCTAAAAATCTCATGCCCCACTTCATATTGTCTTTTTTTATACCTATAACAGAGTTGGAAATGAACCTTACTCGGAACGGTGTACTGCCCAACAAACTTTGACTAATTTCCTCTCTGTGACGTAATGAAAAACTTGCGCCATTGGGGGTATAAAAATAATAACATAAAACAATAATTTATTTGATTATTGAAATAAATACTAAGCATTTTAGCAGAAACAAAATTTGCTACATATTCTATTATAACAAAATAGAAATAAATATTCACTTAAAAACTAATACAACACAAATCTGCCATATTTTATTATAACAACACAAAGTTAAACATTTACTCTAAAACTGAAATTGTCACTGCAAGTGATAATTGTACTCTTGAATCTAATTATGAAATATTCGTGCTCATTGCTAAATCTGGAAAAAGCACAAAATAGGGGAACATTTAATTAAACTGTCAATATCAACATTTGTAAAAACGGTTTTAGAAAAAGATGACAAAGATGTGATAGCTGTGTCCCTTAGTAACAACAGTGTCAGAAAAAGAATGGTTAAAATGAGCAAGAGTGAGAGGCACTGAGGCCTTGTTGATAACTTATGTAAGGTACATTAATAAGGAACATTTTTTTGAGGAAATGTTATTCTGTAAATCATAAGAAAGCACCACGACCTCCAGAGATATTTTTTCTAAGCTAAAAAAACTATGTTATTAATTATGTCGATAATATTCCAATACAGAACATAACATCTTGTGCTGCCAATCGTGCTCCTAACATGATGGGCAAGAAAAGTGGCTGTTTAAAGATGAAAATCCAGAAATGCTTCTTGTGCATTGTGTAATCCACAGGGAAAACTTGCTAGCCAAAAACATTTGTTCAATGAAGTATTAAATTTAGTTATAAAAAGTATGAATTATTTTGTACTTCACAAATTAACTCGAAATGTCACATTCGGCATTAGCTTTGATACAATTGACATATTTTATAACCGAATTTAATCTTCATTGAGAACTGGACAAACATTTTTGGTTACCAAGTTTTCCCTATGGAGCTATATTAGACAATGCACAAGAAGCATTTCTGGATTCTTATCTTTAAACAGCCGCTTTTCTTGTACATCATGTTAGGAACACAGTCTGCAGTATAGGATGTTATGTTCTGTATTGGAATATTAAAGACATTGAAGTAATTTTTTTGCTTATGAAGAATATCTCCGGAGGTTGTGATGCTTTCTAATTTACAGAATAACATACCTTCAACAAAATGTTCCTCAATAATGTATCTTAAGTGGCATAGCTATCACATCTTTGACATATTTTTCTAAAAACGTTTTTACAAATATTGATGGCTTAATTAAATTTTTCCCTATTGTGTGTTTTTTTTTCAGATTTAGAAATGTGTAGGGATATTTAATAATTAGCCTCAAGGATATGATTAACGGTTGCAGTATGAACGGTACAAAGAGACTTTAAGGTAGGTTTTTTTTTTTTCAAAATTTTTCTATATTCCAATTGCCCCCCTCAACAATCATATTGCCCCCCAGTGTGGGAAACACTGGTTTAGATGGTTCAATGTGTCAACGAGGTGGTTGGAAAGTTATCAGACAATCCTAAATGATTCTTTAATGGAAACTGTCCGATTGTATCATGAAATGCCACCCTGCGGACAGTTTTTCCGAAACTTTTCTATCCACCATGAATAATAGAAAATTTCAAACTGGCCTCTGCGCTCCTTAGTTATGCAAATTGCATCTGAAAACTTACCGGGAGGTTAATTAGAAAAGCGGAAAAGTCCGACGCGTTCCGCATTACCCGTCTAAAGAAAAAATGGAAAAATAGTCAGCCGGAGGTACGTTCCCAACAGCAGTCGCCCTCTCCGGGAATATTTCACGGCCTCTGATTATTCAGCAAAACCTGCATCCCCGCGCGGCGGGAAAGTTTAAATTCAGTTAGCGAAATTTAAATTGCATCTGCGTTCTGGGCAGGCGGTTGTACGAGGCACACCCTCTGTTCAATAGGTAAGCGATAAATAACGAAATCTGATTTTAATTAATACCTCGGACAGGGTGGAACGTTCAAAACGGTGTGCACGAACAGCTAATTACCCTATCAATTATTCCAGATAAATAAGGAGGCTGACTAGGAATGAGTTTAATGGCGGATACTTTACTTTTAAACGTGAATTTATTAGCTATACTAGATTTAATCTAATAATAAATCAATAGAGTTAGCACCTTTTCAACATATAGTACCTACATAAATACAGTGTATTCCACGCAAATGATTTATTAAAACTTTTTGAGTTCTAGTACTACAGTATTTTCCATATGGTCGCCACTTCCGGTCTGCCGAAAGTAGAATTGCTTGTTTTAAATGTGTTTTTATCATACATTCTCATTCTCTATACAAACATATATTGACAATGATCAGGATTGTTGATACCTGGTGCCTTTCATTTTCGAGTTACAGTCAACTTCGGTTATAACGCCCCCGGTTATAGCGAACCCCCAGTTATAACGAACCAATTTTCTTTAAAATTTTAAAAACTTTAATATCCGTTTGCACCGTATTTATTAAGAACGACTTAAATTTAAGAACAGCTTATCTTTATGCCTAACTTAAGTCAGGCATCATTTGCACCGTTCGCATGCCAGCCTTTCCTAACTTAAGCATTACTTAAGGGTTTCTGACGTTGGCAACACTGTAAAGTTCTAGTTATATTTGGAAATACTTGGTTCTAAAATCAACAGTATTGCGTCACTTGTCAAAACTATCAATAGGTTAATGTGGCGGCAAATTTGAATTACTTTCATAACTACAAAAATTACGGCACAAAAAAAGAATTTATGATCAAAATTAAACCATTATTTCTAATACACAATAAAACTGTAATTTTACATTACAAACTCCTAAAATCGCTTGATAACATGATAAATTGACACATATAGGTACTGTCTTGACATTTCTTAAAACGACATTTCATGTGCAATGTGTGTCTACACCACAATCAACCAATCACAACTAAGCTTATATTTACGCTGGCTTTAAGCCGTCGATTTTCTAGGCTTAAGTTAGGTCGTTCTTAACCGTAGTTAGGTAATGGATATGTGACGGTGCAAACAAAATCGATGACATAAGTACGACTTCATACTTGAGCCTTTCTTAACAAAAACGGTGCAAAGGAACTTCGGTTATAACGACCCAATTATTTGAATCTGACCAAACTATAGGTTTTAAGACAGTATGTAATTATTTTTGTACATAACCGTATTTGCAGCATTGCTTGCGCCATGACATTCCGTACGATTGGACTACAGCTTGATTTTATAATGTAGCTGAACACGTAATCAGAAATTAGTCAGTTGAGACGCCAGGAAACATTCCACGTCTAAATTTATCTGCAATTTCCAGCTATAGACCTATAAGGATAACAGCCGTAAGATTATGTTTATGGGCCATAACGTCTAACACAGCACCCTATCTATATTTTCTTTACCAGTACTGTGAAGCTAATGGGTTGGAAGTAGGCTCGAGAAGTAATCAGTCATAATTTTTCGTAATAATCTTGATAAATCTTTTAAATTTTAAAATGCGCAGGTTAATTAGATGGTGGTAGGAATGGTGGCGAACGTTGGAGATCTTAATAATGACAAGGTTTTAAACGTTTAAGTGACGACAAAGATTAAACCTTGATTAAAATTATTTAATATGCACCTTGGGATGGAGGCATAAAAGGTTTTATCTTTTAATTTCTTCGGGATTTGCATACCGCTTGTCACATTACCATCCTTGTAAAATCCTTTCTTTTGCCTTTTTTTAGAGCTGCAGTAAAACATTATCGCTAACAGACCTTGTATATTTGACCATATGACCAACACTGATTAATATCTCCAGCTATATAATCATGTATCACATATAGGTCAAAATTAACGTTATATACCCGAATGAAACGAGAAACAGAAGTCAGCACGATGGGAGGATATAGCAGTAATATTTCAGCACGTAATTTGTTCGCTTGATTGGGTAGACGATTAGCAGCACAGTTCGCTGTTGTTCACAATCGATACTAACTTATGCCTTTGGTAGACCTATGTTGACAGATCACGTAGTGCTGTACTGCATAATATGGCATCTGCTTTCCCGAAATATTGGCGGCCGATGTCCCTCCAAATATTAACATTCCGGATACACTGATCCCATACGATAGTTCCAAAACTGGACGCTATGGGACTGCCTGAATTGACGCCCGATTAGCGTTCATACTCCCTGGGTTGGTCCTGGGATATCGAGTTTCCCGGTAATGAGCTGTTATGAATGTGTTTGTGCCAGTACGGATTTGTTATAGTTGATTTGCGGCTTATTCTGTTTGCTACTGGGTGATTTTAACGTTTATAGAGTATTATGGTTTTTGTTTACCTAATGACTTTTAAGGTTTTAAGTTCAGTATTGTTTTTAATGATCAATAGGTAATCAATATTGATGAGTTCAGCAGAACTTTAAATCAATATTGAAAAACAATCCCTTAATGTTTGTGTTCAATAAGATGTTCCGGTGTTTTCCAAATTGTTGTTTTTCACAAAGTAGGGATGCTACTGATTGCTACTTTACACATCAAATTTATATTGTTACAATATAAAAATGAGAAAATCGTATATATTTTATTTTTACGCATGTAACTTATAGAACTTTATTCAAAAAAGGACTCTGAACATCTCCAGCTTCCATATACCAGTACTATAAGAATAGAGCGGAAATTCAACATATTTATTCATGTGAATAATATTTATTCATGACCCAATTCTCCCCATCGAATCGATGCCAACGTGTCCTGACATCGCTCCAACCTAAATACCGAAACGCTTTAATCTGGCTTCGTGTCTCTGCTCGTTTGTACCCAATTAGTGGTACGTCCGAGCTTAAGACGATTCTCCGTCCGCCGTACTGTACTCCGACTGTATCAGAAAGTCTTTATCGGTGATTAATTCGGCAGATAAGGGGTCCCGCCGGAAACCGAGTTTGTACAATTAGAATGAGGGGCGCACAAATGGATTAACAACCGTGGCGTGGTAGTGGCGTAGCCGCGGTGCCCGAGCCAACTGCAGAACAGCAATTCTGGGGACAGTTATCTTGGCCCTGTACAAAGATAAACAGCCTTTACAGTCAATTACGGACGGTCTTGGGAATTGGGACCGGATTTTATCAGCAACCTGCAAACACGACGCTTTGCCGCGCAGAGTTCTAATAAGATCTACCCTTGTCAACCTTTTTTCTTCGACCGACTGAGATGTGGTTCTGCGGATTTCTTAACATTTCGATTGTCGGTATTCGGTGATGTAATCTTATATAGCGGCATAATCTTAAATGGTGAAAGGGAGATCGGACGCTTTTACTCTCTGTTTAGCGGTCGTATTTTAAATAAATGTTATTCTGTAATTAGCAATAGTCTGTCAAACAAAAATTTCTCTGTTAGGCTCAGTTTAACATTGGTACAAAAAAAAACTCTTCTCTAGAGATCTATGTTAATTTCATATTATCAGCTTGTTTGTAACAGCGTTATTTAAACGCACCATATGCTGCAATAGTCATTCGAACTATTTATGAAGTTGAAAATGGCATATTTGATATCTTGATACTTGTCATAATATCTGTAAAATGCAAATATGGAAAGTAATAAGCGTGTGGAGGCTGTGCCGAGGTTTTTGTTTTCTACAGTAATTAGCCACTATGTATTTTTAGAGAGCCAGAATCTGTCACCTGATACAGCATGTACGTTAAATAATATATTGAGTTACATTCCTCAGGTCCATATTTAAATCGCACAATTGCGTGTGGAATTTTGCACGGATGAGAAGTGGTGAGATGGAAGTTTTCGTTAACATGGTGATTAGCATAAGGCCGATACCACCCATCGCTATACAGGTGTCTCACGGAACTGGTCCATTAAAAGGTTCTGACGTGTCGCTTAACCGATATGTTTGAAACTATAGGAGCAAAATCTATTCGATCTGAACTCTTTAATTAAATTTGATTTTTCGCCCGATATGATTAATATATAGAATTTTGTTGGGTGATAAGGGCAGTAAAAAACGTGTTGGGAACGACCTTTTTATTTCTTCCAATATTTCGCCACTTTTTGTGGCTTCTTCAGGGACTAAAAGTTATAAGAAAACATTGAAAACAAAACCACTACAATTAAATCAACCTGTACATACCGAATAATAGTCTTAACACATAGTCAAAATGATAAACTGTACAACCATCACACACCACATGACATCGAGAACGAAACGCCTTGAACTAGAATCCTCATGCAGGCTATCACAATGCTTTTTTTCTTTTCCTTTATAAACCAGACGACTGGTAACTTATCAGAACAATAAAATAATTTTTAAATTTTTAACAATCTTTACGATGAAAACATGACTATTAAATTGTATACTATTATATAGGTATACTTTTGATTTACGAATTTAATAGTCATGTTTTCATCGTAAAGATTGTTAAAAATTTAAAAATTATTTTGTTGTTCTGATAAGTTACCAGTCGTCTGGTTTATAAAGGAAAAGAAAAAAAGCATTGTGATAGCCTGCATGAGGATTCTAGTTCAAGGCGTTTCGTTCTCAATGTCATGTGGTGTGTGATGGTTGTACAGTTTATCATTTTGACTATGTGTTAAGACTATTATTCGGTATGTACAGGTTGATTTAATTGTAGTGGTTTTGTTTTCAATGTTTTCTTATAACTTTTAGTCCCTGAAGAAGCCACAAAAAGTGGCGAAATATTGGAAGAAATAAAAAGGTCGTTCCCAACACGTCTTTTACTGCCCTTATCACCCAAAAAATTCTATATCTTTAATTAAACTATTTTCATCTTGACGGCCACTTCCCGTAACCGGAAGTCGACATCAACTTTCTTATTTTAAATAAAATGATATATTTTTTATTAAAATTTTAAATTCTACTTAGAAAAATCCATCGTTAATCATCAGATTTTTCTATACGTACCTAAATGTTACTCATTTTGTGGTATTTTGATTTTTGTGTAATGTTGTGGTTTTCGTTAAAATTGTATATCTCGGCTACTATAAATGCCATTACATTCCTAGTTGTTATGGGTATCCTAATCATGACCAATTCATATGATTACTACTTTGTCTGCATGCCATATACATTTGTTTAAAACATAGTAACCTATTACTACAGTTTCAAGGTTTCCTATACCTATCCTCTGTAGTTTTTGATATATTACTCACTTTTTTTTAAATCCTAATACAGGTTTTATCAATTTATTACTTATCATTAATATTTTGAAAGATATTGTGTTTATTATTATTCATAATTTAAGATGTATCCACCCTGATTTATATTCTATAAAATATGCCTTTAAGAAAAGGTATTTTCCCTTAACATTACCATAATACACTTTCTTATGTGTATGACGAAATTCTATTAGTTGGTTGTGATCATTTATTTTGATGTTTATCTGTTTGTTGGCTTATTGTTGTTTATTGGCTACAAAAGCATCTAAAATTTTCTAAAAACGCACACGTTACTTTAGTTGATGTTGGGAGGAGCTTTTCAATTTATGAAGATGTGCGTGCTTACCTGTGCCGTGTTGATACCAGCTTTACCACCCGTTTACCTTCGCTGCCGTGTAGAATTCCCCTTAGCCTTAGGCCCAGTATTATAAACAGAAAATCATCTCTGAATATTTATTCGTCGATGATTATATACACAACGAATACGGAGTAACTATGACAACCTAACAAAATACTTCCTTAGTATCTAAAATCTGTAGATGATTTGCTTTATAATACTGGGCCTTAGTGTAGCTTTTGCAGCGAATCCACCATATTGACAGACAGCAATTTGTTAAAAAAAATATAATGTTTATAATTTTGTTCTTTTTTAATTTTGTGGCATTTAAATACTGTCATCGTGAACAAATAAATAAATTGCTTATTCAATAATTCCCGAATGACATTCTCAGAATTCATTTCCTCCGACTTAATTCACCTTACCGTACCGTTCCGACTAATAATATTTGATTGTAACATCTCTAGAATCAATATACCTGGGAACGAATTTCGCGAAGAAACTAGAAAACGAAAAAAAAATCCGTTCTCGACACAGAAATTAAACAATTACCAGATGACTGCGTCCAATGCCAGAAATCCCTGTAAATCCCAACCGAGGTCTCTCACTATTTATAATGAACGAGCTCGAAGTTTGAATGCAAATGGAGTCTACTCCTCCCGTTCCTTTAGCCCCACCGCTCACCATCCGAACCATCTCTCTCTGCTGGGCAAAGTTTTAAAGCCACCTTACAAAAAGACACGGACGTGACTCTAATACTCTGCGGTCTTGACGAGGTAAGGAACATACAGAAAACTGAACGTCCGATGCCAGGAAAGAGCTTATGTTCTGACAGTGGAGTGCGCCGACATTTCAATCCTACAGAGCGACCAGTTACTGTACCGGTTTTAAAATAACGACCAAAACTCGCAATTATAGCCGAAGATATTTCCTCCTTTTGTACGTCCTATTATTACAGTTTGTTCGCTAATTGCAATCAGTAGGAGAAAGAAGGAGACTACGTAAATAGACGAATAAAAGTAAGAATGGGTAATAATACTAATGATTCAGATTGGTAGCCCGTTACAAATTTATACTCTTAAAGGACATTGCCGCCAAATTTTGCTCAAATTGGTCTGCCTGGCGGATTTGGTCGAAAGGGACGTTCGTCACAAAGAAAATTTACTATACCAATTATCTACATCTTTCATACAAATAATATCAGCGGCAAAAATAGCATTGACTACTCGTAAGTGACCGCATTCAGCCTCAAGGATTTTTGTTTCCTCAAATACACTTTTACAACAAAAAAATTCTTCAAAATTGAAATTATATTTTCCAACAACAAAAATAAGCAAGCGATAAAACCGGCGATGAATTTTACACGGACAGAATTTGAAAAAATAAACATTCGGGGGTGAAATAATATTGTTAGGGATAACTCTCAAAGGGTTTACGTTTCAGCCGTGGCATTTTGCGGGCTGGCCTACTTTTCCTTTTTTATTTAATTTTCGCGACCAGGGAGAAAGGAAGACGGGTCGAGTCGCTTGTTGCAACCCCTAATATTTACGATTGCCTCGGAAACTAATTTGTTGTTGTTTGCTCAAGATTTATCCAGACCAAAAATATAAAGCTCGACAATCCCAATGGAAAAGATGCTCTTACTGCTATTATTTATTTAAGAAAGTTGAGTTTGCAGAAGACTACACAGAGAGAAAAGATAATTTGAATGGAACGAATTTGCTTCAAGTCAAAGAAAGATCGATGTTAAATAGAGGCAGATAAAGTTTTAGTTGCCGCAAAGAAATTATTTCTTTGGTAAAATTAATTAAATTCAAAGCTATCGTATTTGTATGAACGTTAGTTAACTTAAATTCAATAATAATATTTTCAAAGGAAATGAGTATTTTGTTTCAAGAACTCGTTCTTTTTAAGTAAAAAAAACTTTTACTATTTGAAAATTTAGTACTTGAATTAATAAAAACGAATGTTGATTTAAAAACTACAAATTTTGATATATCAAGTCAATATTTTATTATGTTTGGATTATAATCATGAGACCTTGATTATATACTTAATCGATTATATAATAAGCTGAAAACCACAATAAAAGATTATGGTAGACTCGTAATCTTATTCCCAAATGAAGAGTAACCATAATTCCGCTCGCATTCCGCGCCATCTCCTCGCCAGTAGACATAACAATAATTTTTAATGAAATCAATTTTTGTTTGGATTCAAACAAATAAACTTTTTACTCAAATCTATTATCTTTCTCTTCCAAATAGAATATTTACTTACCACAAGGCCGATCTTTATTTCAATTAAACCAGATTTATTTCATTCAAACATATTTCTGCAATTAAACCCAAGCAATTTCTACATTACGAAAATCACGGAAACCCATTTGGAGTAATAGAATCGTTTTTTTCAGTGAAAACTATTTCTTTTTACTTCACATACAATATTTCCTTCAGCCCATTCAGCTCACTTTTTTAAATTTAAAAATACTTATTTGTTTCAAACATATATTCAAAAAATACATTTATTTGATTTTACATTTCTTTTCTCTCAGTGTACAGGTTTTTATAAATCTACACCCTCAAAGCTACATTAACAAATTTTAATATTGCTTTCTGAGGATGTATATTTATTAGTACTACATTATTAAAGAACTAGAGACAATTATATATGGTAATCTCTTAGCATATGATTGGAAAGCAGTGTGTGAACAATACATGATTAACATTGATAACAAACCATCTGTCTTCTTCGCTCAGAATGTGTTATTTATGAATTTGATTTTTCCAACGCTCAGAAAGTAAACATACGCTATACAAAGGATATTTTTGCATAATCCTCTTGTCGAGAGCATCGTCGTCGAATCGATATTCAGGATATTCAGGAACGGCCGAAAATACCTGATGATGTTTAATGCTCCTTATCGAATGCCCCAGGGGCTTCGCCCATCACCCCGTTTTTGAATAAAGGTTTATCCAAACTAACTCGAATATGCAAAAAGCGAGCGCGAACAAATTTTCTCGGCCATAATAAAATAATAAGGACAATAATTCCGGGACTTTTTCGGCTTTTGACCGTATTCTGGCATCTGTTACCGAAAACCACGCAAAAATCATTGTTAATAACCGTTTATCTTGACCGAGAAAATACCGCGAGTCGTGTTCGCGTCCGCATATCCGCACCAGGTTGGAAGGACCTTAAGGTATCCTTGCATTTACCGATAGGAGATTTGCAGAAACGCAGTAGAGAGCAACGCCCTCTATGGTCTGCCGCCGGGAGAATCCGATGCACAAAGCAAAATCTCCGAGGCTCTTCTGGGGATAAGAAGATCCCAACAAAGATGTAGACGTCGAGGAAGAAGCCGGGAATCCCCATATCTTTTATTAAAGTGCTTTTTAAGTATCGCCCGTCTTGAGGGAGGGGACTGAAAGCTGGGATTGTTTGCTCGAGCTCGGAACGCATAAACGAAATCATTTTACATGCGTTACTTTGATTTTCCGCACGCTTTCGGGTCTGTCTGTTCTGTGGTGAGGGGATTTCGGAATATAAGAATTTAAAATTATTCCAAATGTGTTTCCCTGTTATTTTTTTTCTATATGGATTTTCTATATATTCTATATGGAAGAGAAAGATAATAGATTTGAGTAAAAACATTATGTGTTTGAATAAAAAAGTGGTTACATTAAAAATTATTGCTATGTCTACTGGCGGGGAGATGGCGCTGACACGCTCTACGCACGCGTTGGTCTTTTTTGGGCTTTATATAAGCTGAGCTACAGAATGCGAGAGAATAAGCCAGATAAGCCTTCTTCCTTCTCGCGGTATAAGAAGTTGTAAGATATCTTCTTTTTTTTATTGGCGAATGTTAATTCTAACGATCTTCTTCACATTGTGGAAGATTAAGGTTGGTTAAATTTTCAAGGTTTTAGATAAAGCAGTGTGTCTTCTTTGAAAATTGGTAAAATAATTTGGCTTTAAAACTGAGTAGGAAAAGCCTTTACAAAGGTTCTTAATTATTTTACAGGTTGTTCCAAACTCAGACCACAAAAATATCATGTCGGTTACAGAGATCAAATAGTGGTAACTATTCCATAACTATTCCATAAATTATATTAGCTTAGAACAATAATTTAGAAAAATGTGTGTATAATTAGATACAAGAATCATCAAAATCGATCACAGGTTGCAAAAAAAAGTTACTGGAGATAAGACACACTTGTTGCATGTTCATTATAAGTTCTTAAGAATTCAGTATGTATCCTTGTGCACATTTCACAGAACATTTCGATGTGGAGTATTTCCACTTGTATGTAATTTCATCCAAATAAAGAGATCTGTGCTGCACGACAATCCTGCACTCCAGCGCAAGCAGGCGGCAACTGGATTTAAAATTTCTTCAAGTTGGTAGCACTAAGCAAACTCCACAGCAGATTCCTCCGAACTTTTTCAATTACGAAAAGTTTTCTCTGAAAATGGCCTGTCCTCTCCTATTCTCAGGCACACTCACACCTACTTCGATGACAGTCGAATTAACTGCAAAGCGACATATAATATACTTTCATAGATAAAACCAATAAACTAATTTTACTAAGGATACTATAGACTGAGAACTCATGACAAATTTGTAGCCTCATAGAATATCACTGCCAGTGTTTGCTCAATTATAGATAATATTGTTGTCTTTATTTGTAGATGCATATATGTATTTTTATAATAATTTGATTTGTCAGATTGCAAAGAGTGTATTTAGCAGAAAGAGTGTTGTTCGCCGCAAACAAAAAACAAACAAATTTGCAATTACGACTTTCGTCCAAATAACATCGCCGGCAAATGTTGCCCAATTGTGGATGAAAATGTACTATCAAAATAGCATGGTCTAAGTGACCGCAAGATAATTAAACATACAGTCATGAGATCTGAGTCTGCAGAACTAAAGTGGCAGACAAGTGCATCTCTGAACTTTCAAAGGATGTACCATATCATTTATCTCAGTCAATTTAAATAACATTGTCACCAAATATTGACGAATTATGGATTGTTATGAGCACTTTATTACGTATTTAATAACTACTAAATAAATAAATTGTATTTAAATTCAACTGTCTTCAATTTACAAATTTAATTACTGCTTGTTATTGATATCTAAAACAATGTACCTCTTTGAATATAACCTTGATAATGATGCATTTTATTCGGCTGGAATATTCGAGCTAACTTAGGTACTTCATCCCATTAGAGAATTATGTAATGCTTTGTAGATCAAAGTGCGAATGCTAATAGCATTGACGTTGTCGTATCCTGTGTATATGCTGAATGTTTATGTTCTTGTACCTATATACACTAATTAGATACTGCGTACTGTACATCCACTGCAACCTAATTTATTATTATTACAGCTTAGCTTGTACCTAATTAATGCTTAATTATACGGCCCTAATACCTTAGAGAGATTTAAAACACATTAATTATGTACGTATTTGTCTAAAGGCGGGTAATCGGCTTTGTATAGTTTGTGATCAAAAGTAGATTATCTAAATGGATATTGTATGGGTCGCTCTATATGTGATTTTAAATGAAAATATAAAATAAAAATCTGTGGATATTTTGGTGTTTTGAAAAGAGGAAAGGTTCATTGCAAAAAAAACTGTTTTATAGTTATCTACTTTCCGACAAGTACCCTAGAAGGAAAGTAATCGATGGAAAATGACATTTCGAGATTTTCGCAGAAATACGCGTTTTGAGGTCCCCTGAATCGATTGCGATGATTTCTGGAAAATGTATGTACATATGTATGTATGTATGTATGTGTGTGGGTATGTATGTAATGCGCCCAAAGGGTACAACGGATCGGGCTGAAATTTGGTATACATGTTCGGAATTATCGGAGGACGAACTGGATTGTTTTTTGCCACAATCTGACAACCGGAAGTTGCAAATGTTACATACATTTTCATAGGAACTTATCCGATTTCGACCAAACTGATACCAGCTCATCCTCCAGTAAGGTCCATGTCCTCAGCCCCCACGATTTTTTTCTGACGTTAATGTTTTGTGTCGCAAACTAGAAGTTTGGTGCTCTTTTCGTTTTTGAGTTATACACGAATTAAGTTGGGGGGCTGAGGACATGCTTCCTTCAATTTTTTAAATTGAAACAAAATCTACCAATTTTTCAATGCCAAAGTAATGTGCTAGTTTTGTGCCGTTTTGTGCCGTAAACTAGAAGTTGTGTGCTCCTTTGGTTTTTGAGTTATAAGCAAATTCAGTTAGCGGGCAGTATGCTTCAATAAATTTTAGATATTAGAATAATATAAAGTTTGAGTATAACTCGAAAACGAAAAAAGCACAAAACGTCTAGTTTGCGGCACAAAACAGCACAAAACTAGCACAAAACTTTGACTTTTGACAGTTTGACAGAATCCACACGTCAGTGCCACTGACATGACATGATATTAAATATGAGTATGACAAATGTCATTATATCATAGAAACTGACGTTAGGTAGGGTGCAAAGTGGTTCTGGCTTCACAGAATTTAATTATTGCAAAAGTGTTTAGACACTTCATTGTGCAAAAGATGTAGTCGGAAAGTTGGGTGAGGGCCACCCCAGATATTTAGTTAATGCAGACACACAATTTTTCGGCCCAATACTTAATCTTTGGAATATCCTGCTTGTTTGTTTCATGTATTCTTTATACAGTTGGATATTTTATGTGGTAAAAATAAAAAAAGGTAATGACAATTAACAGAAAAAACAATTTATAAAAATAAACAATTGTGTACATTATCGGTTTCATTATTAAATAGAATATTCGCCTTTTACGTTACACAATTACATTACCGACCATTACATTTAATCGCAGCTGTCAATTGTCTCAAGTGTCATTTTGACACTTCCTACAAAATAATAATTTTGAGAAAAAAAAAGCGCATTTTAAGAACAGCCTCTATAAAATCTTAGTTATCAATGTCTGTCCGGATTGAACCGTTTCGGCATTTCTTTATCAACAGGACAGTTTATTAAATAAGCGGCATAAGTCCCACAAAAAGCTTTCTATGAAAAGTCTGTTCACCAAAAACTGAAAAAAAGTTGTCAATAAAATCATCACATTAACATAAAACAATTTTTCTATATAGAACATGTAGAATCTTTATTATTTTGTTACGAATCACTGACATTTAGATAAAAAGGAAATGGTAAACATTATACGCCACAACTGGCGGACGGGACGTATAGAACCGGGTCCCTTACGGACAATTTCACGATTTTTAGCATACCATTTGCCATCCGACAAAGTGCACACCACGGACCAAGGTTTAATCTCATTTCGGTGCCTACGTTCCGAAAAATTACCGCGATAAACCAATGAATAACGGCTCGCCAATATATAACGGCTTGTTTTACGGCAGAGGCAGTGGGCAGTAAAAATGGCGAAGGCGACCCGGATTAAACACACCCAAAAAACAGACGCCCGCAGGAACAAAAAAAAAACAAACGTTAACGGGCGCTTGGGGGTGGAAACAAAATCGGCGAATCGAGGGCGTTGGTATGCATTCGATTTTACCGCAAATCTCGAAAAAATATCCCAATAACCCGTTCCATGAATAAGTGATTGGCCATCATGTTTGCGCGCCATTCGTCGGAATACCTCGCGCAAAATATGGTTTTACTGGCAGTTTACGGTTTGGTCCTGTCGCGATTGAAATGCATAATGAACGATCAATTTTCAAATGTTGTTTGCAAGCATTTATTTTTTTAATTAGATTAAGTTAATGTTACATAGAGAGAAAAGATAATTTGAATGAAACGAATTTGCTTCAAGACAAAGCTTTAGTTGCCGCAAAGAAAACATTTCTTTGGTAAAATTTATTAAATTCAAAGCTATAGTATTTGTATGAACGTTAGTTAACTTAAATTCAATAACATAATATTTTCAAACGAAATGAGCATTTTGTTTCAAGCGAAACAAGCATTTTTGTTCCTTTTAAGTAAAAAAAAACTTTTATTTACCATTTGACAATTTAGTACTTGACTTAATAAAATCGAATGGTGTTTTAAAAACTACAAATTTTGATATAATCAAATAGTACTTTAGTTTCAGTAAAGTGCACTATCAAATTAATATTTTATTATATTTGGATTAAAATCATGGGATTATATGATCCAAACATAGTTGAGTCGAAAACCACAATAAAAGATTGTGGTAGACTCATTCAATTATTTTACTCCACGGTAATCTTTACTAAAGACTACAGACTTATTCCCAAATGAAGAGTAACCAGAATTCCTCTCGCATTCTGTAGCTGAGAGTATATAAAAGCCCAAAAGGGGCACCGGTACGTAGAGACTGTCAGCGCCAATAATTTTTAATGAAACCAATTTTCTTTTGGTTCAAACAAATAAACTTTTTACTCAAATCTATTACATATCTTTTTCTTCCAAATAGAATAAAATCAGATTTATTTCATTCAAGATATTTCTGCAATTAAACCCAAACAATTTCTACATTACGAAAATCACGGAAAACCATTTGGTGTAATAGAATTTGGTGTAAAGAATTTTCTTTTTCAGTAAAAACTATTTCTTTTTACTTCAAATAAAATATTTCTTTCAGCCCATGCAGCTCACTTTTTTTAATTAAAAAATAATTTTTATAATTTCTTTCCTTGAAAGAAATATGTTCAAAGAAATACATTTATTTTACATTTCGTTTCTCTCAGTGTAAAATTACGTCGTACCTTTGACAATAATTACTTCAATAAATTTGCAATTGTTTTCTATACCATAAAACTGTTAAGATCTCCAATCAGACGTATTTCTATCGACGTTAAAATTGTGAACTGCAATAAAATTTGATTGATTTTGACCTCCAAGAACTTTTGTAATGTTTTTTCGACTTTTATTATTCTTTCAGTAAATTATAGATGATAAATTCGTCAAAATTCTTTTTAGTTACTGCAATGTTTAACATACTTATTATTATTATTTAACTCATTTGATCTGCGCACATGACCTGTAGAATAATTAAACCCATGGGTCCTTGGAGATAAAGAAGTTTACGTTTTATAGTTATAATCTGCACTACCCAATACTATTATCAATACTATATTAAAAATGGTAATATCACATCAGGAGACCTTCATCAGACACTCACAGCTTAGATATGTGGATTTTCGGAATTAGCAACATCCACATATTAACCAGTAACCGCAATGAATATCAATTAGTTCTGTCGTTACAACAGCGCGCGTTTCCGCGTTTCACTTTGGCAGTTGGTAATACTCGGCGGCACATTTTCTTCTCCCCGAATCCGTAGGTTGGTAGCGTACGCACGTTGCGCCGCCAACTTTGATAAATTGATTTGCGGATTAGCGACGCCCGTGAACCAATAGTGGCGGGAATTAATTATTGGGACGAGGGCGAGACAGCGCCAGGCGATGCCGGATGGCTTTAACAAGTTTTACATAAATTTAACTGAAATGTCGCGTTTATTGGTGGCTGTGAAATTCGCCCTTCTGCTCTGAACACCTGTCTATTGGTGGACGCTAAAACTATTTTCAGTTCGGACTGAAATCGGTGAACATTAGAGTGGTAAAGTTAGAAATAATGACAGAGTAGTTTTTATATCAATACTTCACAAAGTTGTAAAACGCATACTGTCTAATACACTGTAAATGAAAAACGTTTTTCAATAAGATTTCATGTAATGCGTATTAGTTTGCGTGCTAACATTGTTGACAGGCCGTTCTCAGACGAAAGGACAAGCAGTACAAGAAAGATGTGCTTTACCACAGAAAGGAACAAAACTCATTTTTCAAACATTTCCTAACAGTGTTGTACAAAATAATATCAATATTGGTTTTTCTAATAAAATTTAATTGATATTTTTTTAAATCTGAATTAGTTTCAAAATCATTTCAACACTGTTGTATATAATCAATTTTTGTTATATTTCAAAATTGAAATATTTCTGGACATACTATGTGATATATTCCTTAACATTCCACTATTTATTTATCAAAAAAAAATATGACATGCATATTCTTTTAGTAAAAGGGATATTAAATAATAAAACATATATGTAATAATTCCCTTTTTTAGTTTTCGATCCTAATTTATTTTTAAAATGCATAAATAAAATAACTCCAATGTTTGCTGCCGATTTTTTTAAATTATAAAATGTAGACCGTTTCTTCTTCAAAGGAGAACAAATCTGGATAATGATTTATTACTTTACCTAGGACAACGAGAGCCAGTACCTATAGCCCTCCAGAAGAGTGACCTATGCGCACCAATTTCAAATTCTTTCCATATTACTCACTTTTGTATGCAGTTTAAGACCCGGCTTTAAGTTTTCCTAGCAGAAGAAAGTCTGATTGTTTCCCTTCAATTGTAGAATATTAAATACTTCAAAATAGGAAACGTTTAAGAATTTTTCGCTATAAATTAATTCAAAGTAAAATTTTGTCTTTACTTTACGCCCACATCATCTCTATATCTATAATATCCAAAATGTACCTAGTTAGTGTACTTACTCTTAACTGAAACCTTATAAATTTAAGTTAGTTTTCTTCCATAAGTCAGATTTTTTTTGAACCGATTGTGACGACTTATTCAACACGATGTACGAAATATAAACCACATCTTACCATTTCTTAAGTTAATACTGTGTCGAAATATCTGGGGTAGCCCTCATCCAACTTTCCGATTATATCATTGGCACAATGAAGTGTCTGAACACGTTTGCATTTATTCAATTTAGTAAAGGCAGAGCCATCTCTGGACGCTACCTAACGTCAGTTTCTATGACAGAATTACATTTGTCATACTGACATTTAATGTCATGTCAGTGGCATTGACGTTTGTCAAGATCTGACAATTTGGAATACAGCGACGAAGGCTGTGGATTCTGTCAAACTGCTTCTAGAAACCCTTATAGCGCCTAAACCGTTCATCCCACTGATCTGCAAATTTGTATCCATATTTAAAGTCACTGGATGGTGAGCTAATATCAGTTTGGCCAAAATTTGATAAATACCGGAGACGCTTGTAACATTTGCCACTTCCGGTTGTCAGATTGTCACCAAAAACAATCCAGTTCGTCCTCCGGTAAATCTAAATACGTCCACCAAATTTCAGGCCGAGCCGTTGTTCCATTTGGGCGCAATCGTGGTCACAGATATACGCACACACACACATACATTTTCCAGAAATCATTGCAATCGATTTAGGAGACCCCAAAACGCGTATTTCCGCGGAAATCTCGATTTTTTTCCGTCGATTACAATACTTTCCTTCTAGGGTACTAGTCGGAAAGAAAAATATCTGGGGTGGCCCTCACTCAACTTTCCGACTATATTATTGAACAGAGCCACTATGCACCTTTTTCTATGACATAATGACATTTGTCATACTCACATTTAATGTCACGTCATATCAGTGGCACTGACGTTTTTCAAAATATGACAATTTGCGACACAGCGACGAAGGCTGTGGATTCTGTCAAGCCGCTGCTATAAAAGCTAATAGCACCTAAACTATTCATACCATTGGTCTGTAAATCAGTACTCTTATTTAAATCACTGGAGGATGAGCTGATATTAGTTTGGCCAAAATCGTATTAATCCCGATGAAGACGCACGTAACATTTGTCACTTCCGGTTGTCATATTGTAGCCAAAAACAATCCAGTTCGTCCCCGGCAATTCTAAATAATTTTTAAATCTCTGCAATGTTTTTAGTTTTATTTAACAGTGTGGTATGTAGTAGTTTTGGGTACGTTTTGGGTGCAACGGAAAAAGTCACTCGCCCTAGTCAGAAGTGTTATTGATTATGAACTGTTATTATTTTAACATCATATGCTTACATTTTCGATGTTTTTCTACAAACCGTTCATGTCACACGTGTTAGTGTGTCAAAGCCAATAAAATTCTGAGAAAACTCACTTTTTTCATTTTTCTAACTAAACTAGGTCACATATATTCGCATTTTAAAATTTTAACGCGATTTTTTTAACCACTTTTTGAATCCAAACTATTTTCCAAATTAATTTGACAAAAGGTCTCGTTACATGGCCTAGTGTATAATACTCGTACAGTGTAGAAGAAAGGCACGGAACACCCGAAATATCTTCAAAAGGAGTTTCAAAATAACTTTTTCACAAAACAGTTCTTACTCAACTCATACTAAATTGAGTAAATTATATAAAATACCCACAACTATGTTATTGACCACTTCTAAGGCTTTTTGCCAGAAACCTGTTGAAAATATCTTGTGTCTTTTTCCAAATTGTACATCAGGAGAAGGGTTATAAAATATTGGAAAATCTACATCAGTTTCACTTCCCTAGTGCAATTATAACAGTAAATCACATATATTATTGCCTAAATAATATATGTGATCATATATTATTATAATAATATATATATATATATATATATATATATATATATATATATATATATATATATATATATATATATAATAATTTAATATATGTAACATCTGGGCCGTTGTTTCCAATCCAACGGGTTTCAAAATTTGTATCCAATCATTCCGTAACTCTTCTTATTTTGTGAGGTATATAGTTCCCCTCACCATTAGTGGCAAATTCCCAAAAATTTATTAATAATATGATAGTTTAGAATATCGTAGTACCTAAAATAAGCTCGCCAAGCAGGGAATACCAAATACTAAAACCAAACCGTCATTGGTTTTGCACGTTGACCGTAGGTGAAAAATTCTCTTGGCGAAAATGTTCACGGTTCCAATGGCAAAACTCCGTGTGATGCTGAGGGTCTGTTGTAAATGTTGTTGTTTTCTTAAAGCATATGGCCTATATTTCTGCTTCTTGAGGATTCTCAATGCTCGACGTCTTGATGCCCCAGATTGATTATCGATTTTACGACTTGAAGTTGAGGGATATACGCTACGGCTGCAACTACCTTGGTGGCACCTTCTTCAGCATTTTCAATTTCGTAATGTTTGGGTCTTGGCATACTAAATGACCCGTGATTGATGAGATTTTCTTTGAATCTTTCAAAAATAGATTTGTCAAGTTTCTGGATAACGATTGAAGTGTGTTTCGGATGCAATATCATTGTTATTCCTTTGAATAAAGCATTCGAAATTTCCGCACAAAATGTACCTATTAAAACTGAATTATTCTGCTATGGTCATTTTATCACTTCGTTGTTATAGATAAGCAATTTGTTTGTCCAAATTACGGTGCGTACCTATGTGCGCATATACTTGGATACTAAGGACTGTAATATTACAAATTGTTCTAAAATATTTGTGAAATGCGACCCTCATTCTTACGGCGGACATTCAGTGTCATCGCAAAGATTACAAAGGGCCCTACCCAACTCAAAACCCGGCTGACATCCAAGGGGAGGGCGATTTTTATCTTGAAATTGAGATGTACTATATCCCTTGGATAAACACACAAGTGTACGAATTAATTCCATGCTTTAGATTATCCTGTTGATCCTGGTCCATTCCACAGCTAACACAAAAGGATAAGAACCTAAATCATTTTAAATGACGATAATTTATAAAGTAACTATTTATTATTTTAATATCTGTGACATTATTAACATTTTTATTCTATATTTCCTATTATATACATGTCGTGAGGCTTTTATAGAAATAGCCGCTCCTTAAAATGCTATGTATTATAATTCCAACCAAAATTAACTCCACACAACATGTTATCCACATATCGATCGCCATACTGACAACACAATCCGCAGGACTATGTTTGCGCACTTGTGTACAATGTATTACTTAACCAAATTGTTAATTCAGTACAACAGCCACTGTAATTGTTAATTCGCTTAGGCGACTAGGTGATCTCGGTGTATCCCCATGATACTGCCCTAAATTTATAATACCACTTAGGCTACTATATTCTGGGCAACAACGTTATATAACGGCACTAGTACTTCCAGATTATACCACACAGTCCATTTAGTGACTACCTCTAACAATATAATAACGACTAAAGCGTTTAAGGAGCTGTAAGATGTTATAAAGGTGAAGTACAAGTCACCCGATTTATATAATAACTATATAACTATAAGACTTGATTTTCTTTGGTCGATAAGATCGCCCATTGGATAAGTTTCTTACTAGCTACCAACACATTTTTTTCAACCTAATAAATAAAACTATTTTAACGTTGTATCTGTGATAGATCCAACAAGTTTATTTCAAAACGCAACCATAAGAATAACATTTTTCTAGCATAACAATTATTCACTCTATTATAACAGGATACATGAAGTATTTAAATGATTACATTATGTTTTTTCTGCTTCAAAACGATATTATATGAAAAATAGCCACAGTCATAGTTGTCATATATTTTAGTCTAGTAGTAAAACATGGTCGGACAGTAATCTGTAACTGTTGGCATGCAAAAACATTGTTACAAATGTTCGCCGTTACGTTGAGGGCGGATAAGATATGATATGACAAACACGTTCGCGTCATCTGCGGTAAGCCCTTTTGGGATAAACAAACGTATGTTGCTCGTATGACGTGTAATTTTGAAAGCTAGAGTGAAGGATTTAGGATAGAATTATTAGACAAAAACAGACGTTTTAAGGCAAATACAATTGCTGGCCATTTGTTTTAGAATTAAGTTTGTGCTACTATAAAAAACTACAAGGCAACTCCGAATTATTACTCTTCAAACTCTGTGGTTCATACGTTGATAGCCATTGGTTGTGTCGTTTTAATTAAGTTGACAAATACATAATATTCACTACAATTCATAATATTTTGCTTTGTTACATACAACGTAGATCGCATACAATATACTTAAATTACACATAATTTACAATTACATACATATTATAATAGAAATTATTCTATGTGGAGTCAATAAGAATGCTATCTAGATTGGCTTCTGAGGGAATATCATAATCAGCTCTTCAAATACGCTCAACTGATTCGAAAGAAATTCTGACAAAACCGACAAACGTAATCGGTAATGGTGGGATAAATATGCGCGGTAGGAAATGGCGGAGGCGCCGGCAGGTTAGTTAGGTAACTCCCAAATGCGGTGGCCGACGTCGTAGATGACGTTCTCGAGTGCGGTTTTGATGAATTTCATCGCATTCCGTGCGGATGCAAATGTCGAGTGTAAACTTTTCCGCGAATTCCTTTAAAATTCAGGAACTACTAACCCGGGGAAATTTATTATTTCGGTCGATTTAGCCGCCCGGTGCTCGTATCTCGCAGGACGAATGGCCGCCTAGTGTATATGAAGTCACATATCACTGCGGAGCAGTGCGCTTGCAGTGCCGAAACACGCGTTCACTTTATGTACTCTACCACCTCGTCTAGATGTAATAAAGTTTTTCCTCCGTGTCCGGATTACAAGTACATATAAATGTCGACATGAAGAACGACGCAATTGTCATAACAATGCAATCCAATAGGACACCAGTTTATAAATATAAAAATAATTCAGGTGGCTCACACCCAATTTTTTTCAACTAAATAAATTTACTTGAAATAACAAAATAAACGAAAATGTATATACAAAATTAACGTTTCAGTGTTAAAATTAAATATAAGTCAAGGTTTATTACTGTCAACTCAAAACTGTTAACTGTTTTAAGTAGACTTTTTTCTTACCCTAACGCCACTCTTGAAACGAATTTCTCAAAAATTCTTCTTTTTCTTCTTCTCATTAAGAAGGATAATTCAAAACAAATTTCCAAAAGAGTATTTTCACTCTCGCCAATTTTCGTAGCAAATCCGGAGATTTTGGGTCTAATTTAGACGTACCACTCTAATTTTGAAATATGCCCTTGTGTCACGCACGATGGGCACAATTTTCCCCTCGTTACGCACGCCTCTGGTATTATCCCACTTTTCCCATTTTCCCGTGTAATTGCCTGCGATCCCTTTCCGGGGTGCTCTTGTTGATGCACGTTGAGATACAGAATAACAACGAAAAATGCGGATGGCAAAACATCGCTTCCCGCCTGCCTCGAAGGTAGCATAGATTAAGAACGTGACTGCCTGTCGGATAGATGACGTAAAATTTGAAATATTTTGAGGAAGGGAGTCACATTTTCCTTCCGGATGGGAGAAGGTATAAATTGATGTTTATAATGAGTTTGTGTTGTCCCGGAAACGTATCGAAACTTCGGAAATGGAAAGTTGTCATTATCAGACAGGAAGAAGGTTTGCGAAGTTTTATTAATATTCAATATTCTAAATTCTTGGTAAGAAATAAGTAATCAAGAGAAACAAATCAAAGAGTGGTGGCAAATTTGTATTTCTTTGAACCTGGAATATAGATATAACATATTTCTTGTGTTTATTTCACAAATCCAAAATATCTACAATATTGGCTGAATAAAGTGTCTGAACACTTTTGCAATTATTCCGGTTTGTGAAGCCGGAGCCAATCTGTATCCTATCTAACGTCAGTTTCTATGACATAAAGACATTAAAATAAATGTCATGACATGACATTAAATTTTAATGTCATGTCATGTCAGTGGCACTGACGTTTCTTAAAATCCTACACAGCGACGAAGCAAACCGTTCATTCCATTGATCTGTAAATTAGTATACATATTTAAAATCGCTTGAGGATGAGCTAATATTTTGTACATTAAAAGTTATCCCTAATATTTTAAACAACTTAAGAAATTTTTTTCATTAGATATTTTAAGTGCAAGTTATGTGCTGTCAATATATGACGATATATTCATCAAATATTATATAATTATGTAGAACATTTTCAGGAAACCTGATGTACATCTGTATTTTTTGTTATGACGCGTATAAGATAGATAGCCACTGTCGGAATTCGCTTGAATTCTAACATGTATTTTCAGTAGGAAGTTTTATGTATCAGCTAGCTAACTAAATATTAAATGGATAAAGGTTTAGTTCAAACAACCGTCAGTTAAATAGCTGGTACATACGTTTGCGTGTTTATTTCCAAACTTTTCGTAACTTAGAGCTTGGATATTAAATACAAGAAACAAATTTAAACCAAGATTAGAAATGTTTTATTAAATCGAACAAAACCTTTTACATGATAGCAATTTCTAGATCCGTCTATAAAAAGGACAATATACGATCCGTATACTCCATATTCCTTTGTTTTATGTATTGGAAGAAAACGCTTCAATAAACTGGCCCATCGTCAAAGTGAACGACAGTTCAGTGACCAGTAAGTCTCATAACAAACCAGACACAAATATTATTCCATCGTCCTTCCCTCCGAGTAGAGTATTAAAATTTGGACGTAAATATTTACCCAACTGCCAAACCAGAGTTTTATGTAAGCTTTTTTTTGAAAGCTCCCCGATAAATTTGTACGCTAGGGGGACTTTTTACGGCGCTCTTCTTTAATTAGACATAAAGCGTATGTACACTGTTTATTATCGGATAAAAAATCATATAAAACGTGTATAATCAGAGAATTTACTACGCTGCTGTTATTCTAGCGTTATAAACATTGTTATTAGATTTTTTGTCGTGGGTTGTAATGAAGCCGGCGCGGCGATCTGAGTACTCATCAAGTGCATATTACGCACAAATTTACCAGTTTACTAATAAGTAAAGATCTTCAATAAGTATATCATTTTTGTAACATACGAATCGATGAATCCAGAAATTGTATAATATTGTTATAAAACCTAACCTAACTTTTTATAATACAATAAATACTTCATACCATCTGTTACTACGCTACTGGCTTTATTTATACATAATTGTATAATAAGCATAATAAGTAATCCGATTATTTTCTAATTTTAATTAATATAAAAAAGATTAATATAAATTCCCATTATTTCCACTAAAATACACACAGTAATGGATTGCGATAACAATTGTCCTCGTGTCGGTAGCCAAGGACGTCAGGACGCAGTTCTAGTAATTACCGATTAATCAATTATCTCGTAATTAAATTTTATCAAATGGGAAGGGCGCTTTTTCATCCCACCCCCGCTAGGCGATTTTAATTAAGGCACAGAAATCGAAGCCGGCGGAGATACTTTTGTTGTAACTGATTTTATCTTGTTTCTCTCTCTATCTAACAGTTCTTTGACTGTGGTTTTATTTGTACTATCCACTTTCATCAATTTCTTGGTATAGCATGTAAGAGTATGCTTCATCATCTATGGTTGGAGTCTCATGTTTTCGATGATTTTGTAAATCGTTATGGAAGAGGTAGGAATATTTTGATATAGGGTGGGAATTTGCTGGTATAGGTTAGATGGGAACTTTTTGGCAATTTTAATGGAGAGTGCTTTCATTCTGGTGGTTATTGGAACGATGGTTTTCTCGTAGAGGCGCTGGTTGGATGGATTGTGATTGGGGGTGTAAGGGTGTCTCATTCGGGTGATTTTGTAGGGTGCGCTTCTTTCGTCGACACGTGACAAGTTCAAATGATAGAATTTGACACATATTTAGTACTAGTCGGTATTCATTACGCAACTGCTGCGTTTCAACACTGCGCTTCAACCGCACAACGTGTGAATGTATTCGGACTCTAGACAAACCGTACGGACTTTTTTCCGCATAGAGTGTCAGGGATCGATGCAAGTGTTACAAGAACTCTCACTGGCAAGTGTTAAAGTGAACATAATCCTCAGAATATATTCCAGAAATGAATTCTTCCCGCATTACTACACCACTAACCCACATATTCCGGACAATAAAGTGAATCTGGACCCTTTATGCCCTTAAGTTATGTACGGTGACGTCCATTGCCGGAAAATATCACTCCCTATCTCAACATATATAAAGACGCTCGCCAGAAGTGGGGTGTGCAAATAAAAAAAGTGAAATATTATATTCCCCGAATTCTTCGCGAGAATTATTCCCGAGAGTATAGTTTTAAATCATGAAGAGGGAGAAAGAAGAGAGAGAAAAAAGGGAGAAAGGTCAACGAGATACATTTATACCCATTGCCTTGATATTCTTTCGGTAGGCTTCGAATTTCCCGATGAGGCAATCTAATGGACCATCTGCATCATTCAAAGTTTACGCGGAATGGGGAGAAGGAAGAATTGGACTACCATTTATATTATTTTCTCGGCAGCGTGGCGCGGTGTCACTGCCACGGGATGACAGGTGCACCCTCTCCGGGCCAATTTTAGAACCTTTTTCCGATTGCTACGAATTTTTTGGGCCGAATTCGACTACGAGTTTTATTAATATTTAACTCGGTTAATATTACAAGAATTGAGATGTTTACTTTTTTACTTTCCGACTAGTCCCTAGAAGAAAACGAAAAAAGATTTCAGCGGAAATACGCGTTTTGGGGTCTCCTGAATTCATTGCAATGACTTCTGGAATATGTATGTGGGTACGCCTGTGTGTGTATGTTCGTGTGTACATACCTGTAAGTTTGACAGAATGCACAGCCTTCGTCGCTGTGTGGCAAATTGTCAGATTTTGACAAACGTCAGTGCCACTGACATAAATTAACATTAAATGTCGTCATGACAAATGTCATTTTGTAATAGAAACTGACGTTAGGTAGAGTTTAGAGTGGTCATGGCCTTCACAAAATTCAATAATTATAAACATGTTCAGACACTTCATTGTGCCAACGATGTAGTCGAAAAGTTGGGTGAGCACCACTCTAGATATTTTCAGTGCAGAATATTACAAATCTAATAATATTAAACAACTTGACTGTTGACTTAATATTTAATGTTAAAAATGGTTGATTTTTTTACCTCCCGAGGTGGTGAGTTCTGTTAATTAGTTAATTAACCAGCTGATTTTTACGGTACTTAAAGAGAGGTTAATATACAGCAAACCATGACAGAAGTCGACATTGTATTGCTTAGTAATAACTTAACGCATACCGCGATAAATCAAATATCAGCGCGTTTAGAATTGTCGGGGCTTTATTATAACGTAAAACCCAATCAAGTGATAATCTCTAATTACTCTACACTCTGCAGGGTCTTTCTAACTTTTAACTGTTTCTACCTGAAATCTTTTTTTCTTGTGATATAAGTAGTTGTAAGATATTTTTTTCATAGTTACCCCATCACGTGTTGCTTCTGACAACCTTCTTTACATGGTGAGTTATTGTGTCTTCTTAGGAAACAAACATATGTAATAAAACAAATACTAATACATCGCTAATTCAGTTAGCTTTACTAATAACGTCCTTAATTTTTTAACAGGGTGTTAGAATTTTGATGCATATTTATTTTGCATATTTATTTTATTTATTTGTTTTAACTTATTAACACTACATTAATGTTACTCACTCAAAGTATGTACAGGTTTGTGTTATGGGCATGAACCCTAATTATAATAATAATTTATAAATGAAAGTCATAATTTCCCCAATACTGTGAGTCGTATAACAAATTCAATGAAATTTCTTCGGGTAATATTTTCATTAGAAACCGAAAGTTGTATCGAAATGAAAATTGCGCCGGGTCCCCCAGAGCGTGATAGAGTAAACTTTTCCAACTTCCCTTCTACTTTTTCTTATTCCCTTCTCACGTAACCACGACTGATTCCCCATATATCTCAGTTCCCCGAACTGTAACAGGGAGCAATTCATTTTTATTACTTTTTAGTCGGCGGCCTGGAGCAAGGCACACCAATTCTAACTGGCGACACTTCCCCGCATTCGGAAATCGCTAGCTTTTCCAAATCCTCGCAAAACTTTAAATCAGTCTGTTACTCATGCTCCGACGAGTGCGCCAGCCAGTGCCCGACCAGTGCCTACACCGGTGTCTTTGGTGCACTAGAGCACCTACCGACAGCGGAAACTTCGGGGCGAAGTTACAGACGTATATTGGAGGAAATTATGAACCTATTGAACAGTGCCAACTAGCAGAAACTAACCGAAGTTGTTTACAATGTCTGCATGGACGAGATTACGGCCAAATGCGCCCATTTGTGGCTGAAATTTCGGATAGTATAATGGGTAAAGTGGTCGTGTTTGCATGAGTAATCCGTTTTAGTTCATCAAGCAATACAACACCTCGCTTTTGTTGCTTTTTGCTGTTTGAATCTAACTAATCTATTGGTATAAGATCGGTTTGCGAAGATCGGTTTCAAACGGTTTGCAAACGGTTTGCAGGCTCGGTCAATGCGATACCTTGCTATGCTATTCCCCTCCTCACCTCGCACTACCACATCTGGTCCAATATAAATCTGACTCCCAACCGTTGGAAACTGTTACCGCAAACAAATCTATAATATTATTTAGGAAAGGGAGTGGCTTTTTGTCATGTAAAAATATTGTTGTACAAAATGTCCTGCAAGTTATGGACACAAATTTGTCAGCTTATTAATCAAGATGTAGGGTATTACAGACTTAAAAAGAAATTGCCTTATTTACCAACAAGGTTGTTCTCAATTTGCACCAATCTTGAAATCCCTTTTAGGGCAATATTTTCTTTAAAATATAAAACTTTCCAGCATAATGTCCACTCTGCTTACCAGTTTTTACCCCTACACTTTATTCGAAAACAGAAGTATATGTTAGTGGATCGTTGGCAAAGAAAATCTTACCAAATGAAGATTATGGGATTCTGTCAGACTGCTTCTATGAAAGCTTATAAACCTTATAGCGCCTAAACCGTTTTCCCATTGTTCTGTAAATTGGTGTAACGAGTAAAGAGTTCTATGGAAAAGAGCAAAAAATGGAATTAGTAAAAAATATCTGGGGTGACCCTCACCCAACGTTCCGACTACATCGTTGGCACAATGAATTGTCTAAACACTTTTGCAATTATTCAATTTTGTGAAGCCAAAGCCACTATGTACCCCATCTAACGTCAGTTTTTATGACATAATGACATTTGTCATACTGACATTTAACGTCATGGCATATCAGTGGCACTGACTTTTGTCAAAATCTGACAATTTGCAATACAGCGACGAAGGGTGTGGATTCTGTCAACCCGCTTCTATAAAAGCTAATAGCAACCAAACCTAAACTCTCCTGCTCTGCAGATTTGTGTTCATATTTAAACCGATAGTAGATATATGTAACTTGCAGTAAAAAGATTATTTCATAACGTCGGCCGTCACTTTTGTTCTCAGTGCTTGCCACCATAAGAATCTAACAATAGTTTTGTTTTAAACAATTTTATATTGCTGAATTGATTCTGATGATGGTTAGAGTTTTCGTAAACTATAACCATTATCAGAATCACTATCAACTAAATTAAGAAACACCTATGAAGAAAGACACTTTCTAAATTCTTCAGCAATATATCTTCTGTTAGTATTTGTAAAATGTATAATCAGTACTCAGGCTATTTCAACTTTATAATTTAAATAAAATAAAACTGTGGCACGCTTATTTCAAAACTATATTTTATGCATTACTCAATCAAATCTTGGACAGAAATCTAAAAAACGATATAATTTGCTCGGAGCTTGAAGTTATTATTATAGGCAATAAATTTGGTTGAAATTTGCAATACGATGCGGTTGGTGCGGTTGAGCGATACCGAATGCGATTGTGGTTATTTTTCCATCCGGTGTAACCGAAGACCGACCAACGCCGGCACGGCTAGTTTTATGCTTGTTAAATTTTATTTGCCTCATTCCGCAGACCGTATTTCGTATCCATGTTTCATAGCGATGGAGTTAACCCAGTTTTATCCACCCCGGAGCGGTCTTGTAATTAGAATGAATTTACATTTGCGAAGTATACGGAGTTTTGTGTGTACGCCTTGACCTTAACGTTTTATTCTTATTTCTTATTAAAAATATTTAATGAAATGTTTGTTATAATGGGCTAGAAGTTACAAACAAGGTACAATTAAATTTGATGAATACGATCCGTGAACAATATTGTTATTTTTAACTTGAAGACTAATTAAAAATGTTGAGTCAAAATATCCTGGCAAAGGTTAAAGTTTCATTTCATCCTAATTAATTTAGTGCTCGGAAAATGTTGCTTTATTAAAAATTTGAAGACAATTTATTATCAAGTACGTTAGCATTCAGTCAGGGATAAATTTCAATTACCGATACAATATCAACAAGAAATACTGATCAAAGTAGCGAAAAACTCGAAAATATTTTAGACAATTTAGACAGAAAAAAATTTGTAGGGTGCTAAAGTCTGAAAAAGTTCTGACAAACCATCATATAATATTTCATATAATATTTATTCTCACAAGGAAATAGTATCTTTTCGCACACTTATCATAAACAGCGTTTTTAGACAAGTGGGAACGGAAAACAGAATTTCCACCACGCTCACCATTTGAAAAGCGTACTCTTTCACAAAACAAGAAGGATAATGAAGCCACTTTTTCTGCATCCTGGATAGAGTAATCTCGAAAACGCTTTGATCTTTCACTCGCTTTGCCGTCACTGATTATCGTTTTTTTTTCTCCACTGCTATGCTCGTTTTGTCCAAGGCAGCATCATTTGTGCCTCTTTTCAGATCCACCATCATAGCAGTTTTGCTTTTTCAACTCCCATCCCGTCATCAAATTTAACACGACACCGGTCGGTTCACATGCCGGCTGCAAACGAGGTGCTGAAGGGGGGGCTGTGGTGGCGGTAGCAGCAAGCGGTGGCGGTTGGTGGCGGCGTCGGAGACGTCAGGGGCGACCTAATCCCAACTCAAATGACACTTATGTTTAACATTAGCCTGGACTCGCGCGCTTCCCGTAATGTGCGCATTATCTCGCCCAGAAACTTTGTTCCATCGAAAATAAGAGTATTTAGACCCGACGTACGTCGTAAGACCGAGAACTGCCACTTAGCAACTTGTTCCGGATAATCTCGTTAATGGGGTGCATTTCGAATTTTCCACAGTTCAAACGAGTATTTTTTTGTTCTCTACGGCAACCACAAAACTGGTTGTTTAACAAGTCTTAATTTTATCATAAGCACCTATATTTTACACAATTTTATAAGAGTTTTATTTTATTAAGAGTTTGTTACTGTAAAAACTGCTCCACACAAGTTATGAATTTACAAATGATATAAGAGATGACTAATTAATAAAGTTATCTGTGTTATCTGACTAGAACATCATAATCATAAAGGTAATTCTAATTACTGCTTACATCTCACATCTAAATCCTGACCAAACAACACCAGGTAAAACTCTGTAATTTACACAATTAATAAACCTGTCCAACCGTGAAACAGCTGTATAGAAATAATTATCGTTGTTTACAGGGAAATCCACAACAAATAATTTACCCCTTAACATTACATAATACTTCCTGTAGACACCTTGGCCATAGATATACCAGACGCACGCCACTGGGCAAGTGATTATCCGGTGGCGGTTAATTATGGATGAGGGGCGATGGCCTTTAGGGTCGAATTTAGGGGTTAGGGTAGTGGTCGAGGCTCAAGACAAACAGAATTCGGATGACCAACCCTGTGGACAACCACCCTTCCCAGTTTGGTGTTACCAAAGCGTTAAGATAGTATTAAATTAGTTCTAGGAGTCCCAAAGAGAGTGCCGTTAGGCCGGTTGGATGGCGACGTAAACAGTTTTGTTGATGAATATTACATTACAATAATGGGAGCCATATAAATGATGTATGGTGTAGTTACTGCGTCCTGGCTTAAATTTTATCACCTTAGCGTGGTTTAGTGTAAGCGTTTCTGTAGTCTTGTAATGGTTTTATTGAAATATTATGCTGTAGTATAATAGGAAATGTACAATATCGTTACAGTGAATCAATTTTGACCATCTTGTATCACTTTTTATAGGGACAAATTCTAAATACCTGTCAAATAGAAATAAAACATGTATAGTATATAAATAAAACACAATAATTGATGTATTTGAAATTCTATTTATATATGTACGCTTTGTCACTCCGCTATGTTTCTAGCCGAATTCGAGATCTTAATATAACTTTTATTCGCAAGAACAAAAACTTTCAGTGCTGCGAAACCATAATAAAAGTTTAGCGTCTACGATATTTTAAAATTCAAAAGTGTGGCTCACGATGCGCCTTCCGATCTATGAATGCATGGTGGGTGCTTTTGAAATCTGATATAAATTGAAACAAAAACTTTCCGTTAACAACGTAAAAGGATTTTCTGTTTTATTTCTGCTAGAAATATATATCAATGCAAGTTTAAACTGGTAGTTGGAGTTACTCCAAATGTTGCTGACTACTCGTGGTGTTATACGTTTTGGAAACATGAACTTGGAGTAATCACAACTCACTAGTTGCCTTAACTACCACTAAATCTACCGAAAACGGAAGATTTAAATGATCAAATAAAGTTAATTAGTTGTATTTGTTTGGATAAAATTATTCGATCAACTTTATTCAACTTCAACTACCAACATTGGTTTGCTTGTTTTACAATAGCCTGAAAGAATTTGAGGTTGTTAAAAAGAAGAAGAATGCTGTAAGAAAAGTTTATTGTTTACTTTAAACATATTATGCTTTATGAGAATAAAAAGGAAAAGTCTATTATTATTTGCGTATGTCGGTAAGCCGAGTTCAATACAGGGAAAGTCTAGCTATTATATTCCGGAAAAAATAGCACATTGAATATCAGATGCTAATTATATAACAAAAATGTTTAGAAAGCCTGAAACATTCACGATATTGCCCCATCTCATGGCAGAGCATCATCAAGGGTGCCACCCCTGAAAGAGCTCACGCAAATAATTACACGGGAAAATGGGCAAAGTGAGATAATACCAGAGGCGTGCATAACGAGCAGAAAGAAGAAAATGATATATCGTGCGAGATACACGGAGAATGGGCATATATCAAAAGACGAACGCGTAAGCGAACGCCGCCCGGTAGAAAAGTGGAAGAGACGGGAAAACGAGCCTTCCTATGACCCAGCGCGAGGGGTGGAAATAGAGGGGGGACACATAGGCGGCGGGAAGTGACAGCCGCCGGAAAATTGAACCCAGTCGGGCCTAAGTGGAACCCGTAAAATGATATTCTAATAACGCAAGGCGATGGCACTCGTTTCCTTAAATTAAGCGGCTCCCGAATAAAACGAACCCAGGAGGAGAAGAACAGTTTATAACGGGCAGACGAAGTGTGGAGTATATTAAATTAGTTGGTTTTTATTACAGAGAGCGCGCTTTTACCCAAAATGTGGAGGTACCGGTATAGGTCACACCTGAATATATTTTGATACTGCCATCTGAGACGAAATAATAAAACTTGCCTCTTATGACAGTCTAAACTCAATTTATCACTTACATTTCTTCGGTTTCTCGGTCTCCAAAACGCGTATTTTCACTAAAATCTTGATTTTTTTTTCAGTCGATTACAATATTTTCCTTCTACGGTACCTACTAATCGGAAAGTAAAAAATAAAAAAATATCTATTCAACTCACATCGGTAAATTAGCAATACAGCGGTCCCAAAAATAAAGACAACACTTACCTTCCACCACGTGATAATCGCCGGGGGCCTGGATCCCCTGCACCTACAAACTATGTCCGTTCTCCTCCCGGCGCTTAAGGGTTGATTCTCGCCCAAGAGTCGGACCTCCAAGGGCCTCAAGTACATGTCTATGGCCACTCGGACAATCAGGGGCGGCGGTTGCACGCTGTTGCTCACCTCGCAGCTATACGTCGCCAAGAGATGGTTCCGGACCAGTTTCTCGATCTTGAGGACGCTCTGGGATTTCCGACGGTCCGGAAAGTATTGCGTTTCGTTGGTCACTTGTTCGTCGTCGCGCTTCCACGTGACGCGGGGGAGAGGCTTTCCGCCGGTCGCGGAACAGGTCAAGGTCATGCTCGCACCTTCTGCGTATGAAGAGGTTACGCCATTCTTTATGGGACCGTGGTCGTCGCTTACTTGGACTCCTTGCGGTGGAACTGAAAACAAACAAAAATAGTATGGATGAAATATGTGTTGTATAGGTTGTACTGTAGAGAGAGAAGTACATCGCTGTCTTTGCTGACTTTAAAGTGTGTGCTGAAAACTAGTATTTCATATTGCGATGTCATTTTTCATATATGTATTCCCAAAATATATTTTGAATTTTATATTAATTTCGTTTACCATTCCCGCATAGTGCAACAAGAGTAATTAGAAAAACGTTTTACACCCTCAATTCACTAATATCTTTAAAATAATTAATAGCTGACTTGGAGCGTGCTTCTCTTTACTCCGCTAACCGTCTATAATTTGCTGAGAAGGCAAGAGCGCGTCATAAGTGGAAAACCGCTGGCTGCAGCGAGTACTTGCACATTAGCGCTCTCACGGAATTGCGGTAAAGCTTTCAACTACTTTTCCGTCGTCTTGTTCGCCATTCTTTGTGGTCGTCTTCGAGACAGGCGCCCGTCTACTAGAGCCATCTAGCATCGCGATTTTCTCGCCGTCAATACCGTAATTGAGAATTAAATTAGAACGTCAAAGTTCATAAAGGGCCTCATTGCCCTAGCATCGTGATGATTTTGCACGTCGTACACGACTCCATCGATTGATTCGCAGCGCAGCAGCATTTTACATTAGATTTGCTATTCTTTGAATATGATACTTTTCAATAAACTAACTGTTCAATAAACTAACACAAAAGCTATTAAATACTGAGTTGGTAAAATTTTCATCTTCAGCAGTTTTGTAATCTTCGGTCAATTTCGATCAATATATTTCATAACGTTATAGAAAACTTCTTCGAAATTCTTCTTAGGCAATAATAAATTTAAAATAATTATTTCTACAACTCAGATGATCCGTGTAACCGACATTCTTGTTTTTATTGTCCACGTTTAAAACACCACGTGCAACAATTAGAAAAACCAAACTAATTAACAAAGTACTGCCATTAGTTTCATATCCATATGTTCATTCTCAGAGAAGATACAGTGTTTTAAGTCTGTAAATCGAACTTTCATCTCCATATCTCAGATGGTTTGCCGGATGGCTGCCTAAGTTGAAACTTCCTGTATAGTAAGGATGCGGAAGAGTAAAAGGACACAAGATCGCGTAGATATACGCTTCGAATTTATATAACACGCCGTGTAACAGAACCTTAACAACGCGACCTACAACAAACGACGGACGCAGTCGGATTACAAACCGCGTTGATTCGTGCTATTCCGATTAATAACAGCGGAATAAAATGGATTGGAGTTTTATAATTTTGTTAGTTGCTAGTTTTATACATGTATATAAATTAGGAATTAGCACAGCCATGTCTCTCACTTTGTATACGGCCATCTATCTCAGTTTGTGTCTGACTCGATTCGAGGTGTAGTCCACGGTATTGTACGCGGTGTTGTCCGTGTTATCCCCCGAGATGTCGTCTCTATGCGGACGCATTCTAAATATTTTCAATAACAAAACAACACAAAATCTCAAAGCAGACATCCTCAAACATAGTTCAAGCATCAAAGATGGTATTACGAGAAAAAAATCTAACGTCAAAGGTGAATGGGGAACGATAAAACGCTGCGGAGATATCGACAGAACGGGCTGCCCTGTGGGCGATCAGAAATTCCGAACGACACCCGCTGTATTTCAGTATTTCAGGTCGGTCGGTTCGGTCTCAGTGGTGCCAGGCACAATAGGGAAAGTTTATTGTTACAGTGTCAGTTTTGTGCAGGGCTACGCTCTGCGCTGGGCGGTTTTCGCATCGCTCTCTCACGTCCGCCAGATAAATTCTATTTCGGGCGATATTACCGACACTTCAGGCTCCGAAATCAAGGCGTAACCTCCGACCCGGGCCCGCACAATGCGCCCCTAAAATTTTTATACCGGCCTATAAAATCATTTTCTATCGCCGGTATGTCGACTCCACTACCAACCGCCACGACGTGACCAGCTGAAGGATATCGACGGTGACAAAATAGTACACCGATCGTGCAATGTGAGTAAAGCACAGATGACGAAAATTGGTGGAACTAAACGCATACGATTCTATATTTTCTATGCTATACTTTTCGCCGGTATGTCGACTCTTGTGATAAACGTTAGTGGCCACTGACATTAGGTTGGGATCTAGAGTGGCTGCTTCACGAAATAGACGAATTGTTGTCGGTTGAAGCCAGTATGTTATAGTACTAGGAGTTAATTTAGTTTCATATAAATTGGAATTGCTTTTCCGCCACCTAATAGTAAAGCTTCACAGCAGATGGCACGGGTTCCCCAATGAATATTTATAAGCTGATCGATTCCTGATGCGACCTCTCTGCTCTCTTAGTCGGGACCGCAGTAACAGACATGGACACGTTCATATGTGATGGACCTCGGCCCTACATTATTACAGTTACCGTGGAGAGCATTTAAATTATTACGTGACTAGTACACTTGTTGCAATGCGGTAACATGTTCTCATTCCCAGTAGTATACGAGTATATACTAAAGTTTTACAGCAGTGCAAGATGCAGATGGCGAGAATTATGTTCCCCAAACGTTCGGAACATGATCGGAACATAAAATCTTCGAGAAAGGCTAAAAAGTTATATTACTAACGACGCGACAGTACAATACATAGTATGAATGACACAACTAGTTCATGCGGTGCAAACCGTACGATTCAATCTGTACGGACAATGTAGGAAGTCAAAATGGCGGGAACAACCGCGACTCCCTAACATGGTAGCATTTGGTCAAGCGCGGTTTAAGGGCTTTAATTACTGGTCAAAATTCTAATTCATCAAATCTCTTCCAATTTATTCGAAGGCAAAACTAACTGGGTTCTTTTTCTTGAACCTTGTGAACACATTTTCTGACTACTAACTGACGCGTTTAAGTATTTAACATTTAATAAGGGCTGATAAAGCAGGACTACTCAAATGAAACGGAACACTTATCAAAACAATAACATATATTAACAATAATAATCAACAATCCCGTTTGATAGGTTACATAGAAAAATGAATGAAGCTTTGAACATATTGACGTTTAAATTAAACCTAGGAGGGATTAGGACAGGGATTTAGACAGACACACTTTTAGCAGAAATATGAATAATTTAATTTACAATGAAATGCGAGACGAGTTGAAAAGACTGACCAGGGATAAACTTAAGCGCCTAAGAACGCTCCACAAAAACGTGTAGTTTACATGACGGTGGTTGAAATGAGAAGAGCGAGATCTGTTCGTTTGCATCCCTCGACCCCAAAGGAAGCCGGAAGCATTTCTTCTTAGCCAATGACAACTCTTCAATTTTAAACTTATAACGCGCGGTCAAATCCTAAACCAGATGTTCAACCCTAGCAAAAACCTTTGACATTCCCGAATGTTCTTACAAATATCTCGCTTAATTGGATCATATCTTAATAAATAAATAATGGGTTTCCAACCCATTACAACAACACTAAACTACGAAAATGTAATGTGATGTCGGTTTATTTTATAGGTTACGTACGTAACGTCTTATAAATCTCGTATGGGGATATCGTATAGGTTAGGTATAATCCGTTAATAATTTATCGTGTAGTTGTTTCGGTGGTTATTGCCCTTAGAAACCTGGACAGTTTCCGGGCCGCATAACTCTTCTCGGCTTGGCAGCATGTAATAACAGCTGGCGAAGTCAAATTTATGTAGCAATTTCTGAGTTTAATCTGTACTTAACGTAATATACGGTCAAGTGGTAACCAATAAAGTAGTGTAACGAACTTTATCCTCGCGGAATGGCCGGAGCGATTTTGACCCGCTCAAACTGTACCAATTGATTGAAAAATATCGTTACAATTTAGAATCTGAGGACTAGCGAGAAGGAATTAACGCTGGAACATTAGGGAATGCATGCAAAGTTAAGTATATGGGAGAACTTTATGGAATTTTACAGTGCCTGGTTTGAGTGTGTCGATTATGCTGAATTGCACAATTAATATGTTTGATATGGTGCTTAATACTCTATTGGTTTTTATGTACTAAGCCGGGTCAAATGTATAAACAATTATAACAATAATATCAATAAAAACGTAAAGAATTCAACTTCCACTATTTGTTTATTTTTCGTAAGTTAAGTGGATGTAAACGGCCAACGGGCCTTTAGATTTATTTCAATACAGGTTACAATGCTTATTAATCAAAAATGTTTGACACGTTTTGGTTTATTTTCAATCATACTGTTCTCCATCCAATTTTTACCTTCAGACTAATATACCCTAGAACAAAAGTATTGCAATCGACTAAACAACGGGATTTTAGCGGAAATATGTGTTTTAAAGACCCCTGAATCGATTGCAATGATTTCTGGAAAATGCCTGAGCTCATGTGTGTATATGGGTATGTATCTGAACACGAGAGCGCCCAAACAGTGCATTTTCCTACCAACTTCGTAACAATGTAAATGCGTACATTCCTGACACTGAGTACATACAGTACATCTACGATTTTCCTAGAACACTCAAGCTCTACACTTTGTCTTTTATGAAATAATTTCGGTAACATTATAACGTTTGCGGAGAGTAGGTCGGAAGGGCGCATAGCCGACAGCGTTCTCCTGCAGGACGCGACATTAGATGGCAAGGGTTTAGCCAGATGAAAGAGATGCGCTAATGCGGTTAAGTGGGCCGTTGTACGGGCCTGGCCAGAGGCGTGCCTAGGTCCTTTTGTAACCGAAGAATGACGTAGTCCAGAGATGGAATAGCTGAGATCAAACGGCGGAGGAGACAGAATGTCTTGGGTATCGCAAGCCACGTTTATAATTTGCGGAGGTGGCTGGAGAGTGCCAACTACTAGCGTCCTCTGTGGTGCTCTCCTGAATAGACATAGTGACTGCTGAAATTTGCTTTCTTTTTGTGTGCTGTTGAATTTGTTGAGCGCAAAAGTACAGATGTAAATGACCCCTACGACTCCTACGCCTTTGAAACTCAGAATGTAGTGGTAATTCATACCGATCTTTTCATATAAAATTTGGTCAAGATACTTGATACGTCCGGTCTACCGGAAGTAGACTACAACATTGTTAACAACATTGCAAATGGAATGGTGCAGTTTCTTTACATATTCTAATTCTCCATACAAAAATATGTTGACTTTGGTCAGGAATGTTTATACCTTGTGCTTTTGGTTTTCGAGTTATTTTAATTTTAACCTTTTTCTAACAATTATCACTTAAAACCGCATTTCTCAGCCCCCGTTCATGACAGAAAGTTAAACATTCGAGCAGTTACTCCTCAGATACTATGATATGGAACGTCGTTGGCTTTATCGGTGTAACTTATACAGGCTGCTCAAGAATTGAATTACCGTTTCTCCGCATTTTATTGCAAAAAAGCTTGAAAATTTCGAATGGCATTCTTCGTATCTGATTAGTTTATCGGCTGAGAATTTAATTTTGTACAGTTGTTGAAGGAAATGGAATTTTGTCACTACAACATTTAAGCTTCATATTGTTGTTATTATTAATTTTGATTTTTTTATTTTAAATTTAATATACACTACATTAAACGGCAAATATAATAATAAGAATACCATTCAGATATTTTAGTTACATTTTATATTATCCTACCATTCTTTGTTCATAGAACTCCAGCATTGTCTCTCATCGGAAAGACCGAATCTGGCTTTTGGAGAAGAAAAAATCAATTTGTTAAAATTGAAAGTACCTAATCCCATACCTCCAAAATGGGATCCACAATAGGATATCTTGTGAGGAGAGCTCTAAATCTTAAAAAATCAAAACTTTACCCCAATAACCATCCAGCATGCTAATTAAACTAAGAAGCAGCACCATTAGGTACCTTCGTTTAGTAGAAATGCACAGCAATAAATGCTAAAAACCTCTTAGGGAATTAATACTATTAAGTTCAACACAGGACTATAGTAACTCGAATAAATGCCGTTACGTTACCTTTGCCGAATGATCGCGCTCTCCCATTTCAAATGTTCGTCGTTACCGATTTTCTTAGCCACGTAGAAATGGCCGTTATTAATTTAACAGGAGATGTTATCTCCGGCCACTTTAATTTTGTTTGAGCATGTCGTTCGCGTGTTTCAATTCCTTTAACTAGCAAAAAACCTTACCTTGATCGCTACGATCACGCAAATTCTTGCTGAGTTAAATAGAGTTAAACATCAAAGGAAACAGGAAACTATTAGAAATATATATACTGTTATAGCTTAAATGGGTTACATTTAATTTAGGTTGAGTGGTTAAACGAGGGCTAGTTTTGTGGAGAAAATTAAACGAATTGGGTTACTTAATTTCTCAGATTAGTTATACAGATGTCCCTATAGTTCGAAGATACTTAAAATCTGTATTTTTGTTTTGTATGTACCTACACGTCACATTTTTTCCTTATACACTCTATACTATGGCAGAAAACCACTTATGAATACTCAGATTTTGATTGATTCAGGTTTTATTACAAATGCGAAACGTCTGTCATAGTACGTATAATAAGCGTTTTTACGAGCGTATAGTCCGAATTTGTACGAACAAAATTCACATTTTTCTCCCGCACCGCCAAAATGTTAAGCACAGATCTCATGTACCGTAATAAGATTTAGCAGTTTACCGTGTATCCGAGGCAATAAACCGGCGTAGCGTGGGCGGCGTCTGTCTCTTTTGGAGCTTTCATGTGGATCGTAAAGAGAATTAAACTTTGAACATATCCAACTCGCTATACAGACTGCGCACGTATTTTCAGTTTCCTTCTGAAGGTTGACTTTTATTTCAGTTTCACCGAGCGTCTGATTTGAGTTTCGCATCGAATACTATATAAAATGTTTATAATTTCAGAAATTGTGGAGAAATCTGCATCAGCGATGACCGATCGAAGTCTCTTTTTACTATCGAATTAGAAAACTATGGACAAAAAATCTGATGTGGCCAGGCACATGACTTTATCATACGATACAGCCGTGTTCAGGGGGGCAATTTGGAAGTTCAAGGGGCATCCGCTTACTATGATTTAATTTTTTTTCCAAAAAATGGAATGGACATAAATTATACAAAATTTTCTCTACTATAGTTTATTATTTAACTATTTTGACGAAATTACAGAAATGGCGGCTAATTTGCAAAATCGTTGAAAAATGATAAGAGTAAACCTCGAGTTCCTTTGGGCCCTTTTGGACAAAACTTCTTTCAGCTCTAAGCTTAGTCACGAAACTTCTAAATATGAAGTTTCGTCTCGATACCTTCAGTAGTTTCTCCGGAATCGTCGCCACAAAAAACGGGTACACACACACACACACAGACATTTTTTGTACCTTGGTCAAAAATGTTCAGGGGGCCCAAAAAGACCTATTTCCGCTAAAATCTCAATTTTTTTTTTCGACACGATTACAATACTTTGTCATACTACGTATTTGACGATATTGAGTGTTCGTATATTGTTTGTTTAGATCTATGCATAAGGGTTTTATTTCATGGATGACTTACAACGATTATGAGGAATGAGGAATGTAATGGAATAGCCTACACGGAGAAACTCTATTCTTGGATACCAAGAGAAATTGTTCTTGCTTATAATAGTGTAGCATGAAGAGGATATTTTTGCCATGCAAATACTACTTTATTGTAATAAGAATTTCAGTACATGTTATATTTATTTCAACGGCTAGTTATTCCCCCGGTTTAAGAGTTTAGTATGTTTATGTTGAGTATATTTTGCTCTGACGAAGAAAATGTTATTCTTCTACATATAGAAAGCGTAAGACGTACGTTTTACAACAACAATATTCTGTTGAGTGAAAAATATACATTCTTCAACGAACAAACAGTTTCTTGACCCAAAAGTATACGTACGTATCGCTTAAAACAGACGTAATTCCTTTCAAGCAGTTCCTTCATACTTAAAACAAGAAAACGTAATACTTGGAACATCAAGAAAATCATATTCTTACTCTGAGAATTTTATATTTTACTTGAACCAACCCAATGATCTTTCTGCGAATATTGAAACAATTGATATTTTTCACTCAAAGTATTCGAGGTGTATAGAATAAATTGTTGCCTCTGTGTCCATATTTAGAATTACCAGGGGAGGAATATATTGTGATACTCTGACAACTGGTAGCTGTTACAAAGTAGCAAATGTTACATGCATTATCTTAGGAATATAGAGATGCTGACTAAACTGATACCAGCTCATACTCTAGTAAGTTTAAGTAACTATACCCAAATCAATGGGATGAACGGTTTCGGCGCTATAAGCAACCATAGAAGCAGTGTAGCAGAGCAAAGCGTAGAGGCGAGCAAATCGCATGTGCACATTCACATTAATGTGGATTCAATTAGTGTCGGCGTCGCCTTGACTACATCGTGACCACCGTTGTCACATCGACAAGCAAGCAATAGAAGCCTAGAGTATATTTATTTATGCGAAAGTATATTCTCTGAGGCTTCTCAAAATTGAAGAATTGTTAAGGAATTCTATATGTACAATTTCTGTTCATATAATCATTAAATTGCACTAACATAACTCACACAAGACATGCCTGTGTTACTTATCAGGTCAAGACAATTCACTTGAAGCAGTAGTAATCGTAGAGTCAGAACTGTGGACATCAAACCGAAAGTGCGGATAACAGGCGAAGTGCTGCATGCCCGGCGAGTGACAGCGCGGCGACCGAGGTCGGAGCTTATTTACTGGGATAAAAACCATCCCGAACAAGTACGCCAATCTAATTTCCATCCAAGTCTTCCCAAATTACAATGGCTGACATCTGCAGGTATAATCTGAAAGGAGCTGCTTTCCCGCATCGGCCCTCGGGCTCTCAACTTCAGAAAATTACGTACGGAGTTCGAAAGTTCATTGTTTTGAACCATCCCACCATACTTGGGTGCTTTTGGTATATATTTAACTCCCTCCCCCTAACACGTTATTTTACTCAGTTTATTCCGAAGACACACCAAACTTTATTCTAAGTCATCATAAAGTCAGCAGAGTCTAGTCTCTATTTAAATTACCTACTTGTTACTGGCTACGTAATTTTACCGACCGTTAATATTTTTCTATATAAAGGCCCCCACACGATTTTGAGTAGGTACGATTCGGTGCGATAGCTAATTATATGGTAGTAAACGAAAGCTCCCACAGTGCTTTGGTACACCAAGGACCGCGATAATATGACAGTCGGTATATCGCGGCGGTCAGCGATAAGTCATTCACTATTTGCATGTAGAAATAGTTGCTAAACTTAAAGTTTACTTTGGACTGAGTAAAAAGATACATCGATTTTCTATAAGCTGCACAGAGCGGTATTTGATTGATATAGGTAAAAATTAAACAAGGTATTAGTAAACTAGACAATCCCACGAATCAACCCATGTTATTTGTAGGTTCTAACTCCATTGGATATATACAATAGCCAGTTGATAATCAGACGATGTTTTAGTACAAATTTCAATTTGGTGAAGGCACATTCACTAGATCAATTTAAGTTCTTCAAATATTGGATAAAATGCTTCTTCGATCATCAGAACTTTGAGATCTTCTTTAAATTTGTTCAGTATTTTGTTTTCTCCAGGCGTCCGGTAGGGTATTGAGCAACTGTAAATGTTGATGTTGCTGAACAGTTGTCTCAATGCAGTGGAACGGACGTGGACATGTGTTCCATTTCGCAAATTTCGAGTTGTCGTTTCGTTTCTGATCGGCAGGCCCGACATCTCTCGTTTTGCTCGTAGCAGCTGTTGATAGACATATGTTGATGGGAGTGTCATGATTTTGAGCCCCTGAAATAGCGGCCTGCAGTGGGTCATCCAACACACTTGCTCGATGGATCGAACTGTCTTTTTCTGCAGAATAAGGATCTTGCTTGTCTATCCTTCGCACAAGTCTAACCCGTAGCTCAATCTTGAGTGGAACAGGACGTTGTACGATATTAGTGATGCATCTCAACCCACAATCTGACTGACTTCTCTGATTGCATACGTAGCTCTTGAAATAGTGGTTACCAATGTATGTGTAGGGTGGGGAGGGTGAAGTGTATCCTTGATATTTTATTTAATTTAAAGTTAAGCATGAACAGCATTCATACATACAAACATACATTTTCCAGAAATCATTGCAATGGATTCAGGGTACATGAAAACGAGTATTTCTGCCAAAATCCCGATTTTTTTTCCCGTCTATTACAATACTTCGGTCGGAAAAAAATTATTATTTCAAAAAGTAATGATTGATTTGTAAATTTTGAACACCCTTCTGTGGAATAAATATAAAATAAGTACCATATCAATTCGTCATATTTGGTATGCACCCACCAAATATGAAAATGTTAGCTTTATTAGTAGCAATTGAGATGCAAATGTTTCAGTATAAAAGTTCAGATCAAATAGAATATGATTCTAAAGTTTCAAATATATTGAATAAACGGCATATATTATCAGAAACTTCATAGAATAGTTACGTCAGATACTTGTATATTTATTGTTTTTGTAAGCTTTCCAAAACTGTAAAACTTCAACGTACATCGACTTTTGTAAGCCATCATTCTCTAGGCCATTTTGGCTATAAAAGTCTTCGTATCTACTAACAAATATATTCATTAAATTAATATATTCATTAATTAGTATTTTAAATAAATTATGACCAAAATTGTGACATGCAAGCCAGAAATGACAGTGAAACATAACATGTTACATTCTGAAACAACAATAATATGGAATTGAAAATAAACACCAAGGATGGTAAATGTGTAAATATGTAAATATCAAACATTCACCCACAGAATGGGAATATATCGACTGAATAAATATTTTTGCACATCGCTAATTACATGCACCACTTTTTGAACAGAATCGCCCAAAAAACCGATTATTGTCCGCACGAAACAACGCTGTCGATGTGGAGACTGTACGTAGAGCATGTAGAGCACGCAAATTTGAGCGATTCCCGAACGAACAAAAACAAAAATAACAACGAACCGGCACGTTACATCCACCATCGGGTAATACTGTGCGTCCTGTTTAAAATTCCATAAAATCTGCATCGCCTGTAAAAGTTCCAAACGCTAAACTTGCATTAGAATGACCGATCGATATGAACCGAGCTCGATGCTTTTTAATCATATGTTACCGAACATATTTACCACAACTACGTGCTCATTTTGAAGAATATTTGCTTTTATGTATGTCAGATGGATACGATGGATAAAATCAAAGTAAAAGAATTATGGAAAAAATAAGAAAGCATTATCGTATTGAGAATACAATTTTTACAATGTAGATTCATATATTATAAAATTTTTATCACAAAACAAGATAAAAAAAAATCAACAAAAAATATAGCAGCAGGAGAGAAGAGTGTGCTGGGGACATTACGTCATGTCAGGACTGTAACAAATGCCGTCTAATGGGTGAACGTGGCACGCCAGAGGGATGTTTCATCCTCGGACCGCCGGTAATGTGATTATACGGCGATAGTGAACGGGTAATGGCGTTACTCGCAAAATGAAAGTAGATTGGATCATCTGAGAGAGACTTTGGTCTATTAATCATTCAGCCTGAATACCGCCGTTATGCTGTACACGCTGACCATAGTCAACCATCGAGCTAAAAACTAGACAACAACTACTGGTCAACAACGGCATCATTAATATTAACGGATATGGATATGAGCTTCTCTATTAAGCATGAATACACAATGTATTCGTCAAAAGGTTGACTGGAGTATTTTATTATATTATTAAGGATGCCATTTATCATTACTCGGCCAAGTCGGTGACACTGCAAACTATGCTATTATATTACTTCGACCATGAAGTTAGTCATAAGGAGTTGGTTGTGAAAACACCTTAAGAGACCTTGTACGTTCTGTCAGCTGGTCTCTGGAGTAATATATTGCAAGCAAGTACAAATTATCTCAGAAATCCATTACCGGTAACCTCGTCGCTCGACGTTTGGCGAGTGAAAGAAACCGCCAACATATTTTCCTTTACATGTGCTTGCCAACCTGTATAATCTATGGGAAAACCAATACCGATTTTAAAATCAGCGCAGTCCAACACATCAGTACGACTACCCTAAAATGTTCTATCTCGCTAAGAAAAATTTAGACCGTTTGGACTTTTTAACCAATAGTCGTAGAAGTGTATCCTCGCCAACAACAAATAGATTCTCACGGGTACATTCATAATATATTGGCTTTCATCTGACAACGTTGAAACAATACTAAGTTGAGAGTCTGAATTTGCCCATTTTTACTTTCCGACTGGTGCCCTAGAAGAAAAGCATTGTAATCGATGGAAAAAAATGTGTATGTATGTATTTATAATAAAAAGGATTTTTTTGGGCAATAACCGCTATCTTAAATGCAACCGTAGACACGTGTTTCGGACTTATTAGTCCTCGTCAGCACGGTATAGCCAAAGAGAAAGGATGGAAACTCAATGGAGAACTCAACAAAACCGCTATCTTAAGATAGCGGTTATTGCCCAAAAAAATCCTTTTTACTGTTTAGATTTCACCGCAAATAATCCTTTTCCTTCATAGTACCTGGACTAAGGTTGTACCTCGGGGTGTACTTGTTACCTCGGCGCGACGTTGCGTCAATCCTCAATCCGAGGATGTCGTCACTGAAGCTCCAATTGGCGACGTTGTTCTCCCTGATTAAGGTCCCTTTTGTTGAGTTCTCCATTGAGTTTCCATCCTTTCTCTTTGGCTATACCGTACTGACGAGGACTAATAAGTCCGAAACACGTGTCTACGGTTGCATTTAAGATAGCGGTTATTGCCCAAAAAAATCCTTTTTACTGTTTAGATTTCACCACAAATAATCCTTTTACTTCATAGTACCTGGGCTAAGGTTGTACCTCGGGGTGTACTTGTTACCTCGGCGCGACGTTGCGTCAATCCTCAATTCGAGGATGTCGTCACTGAAGCTCCAATTGGCGACGTTGGTCTCCCTGATTAAAGTCCCTTTTGTTGAGTTCTCCATTGAGTTTCCATCCTTTCTCTTTGGCTATACCGTACTGACGAGGACTCATAAGTCCGAAACACGTGTCTACGGTTGCATTTAAGATAGCGGTTATTGCCCAAAAAAATCCTTTTTACTGTTTAGATTTCACCGCAAATAATCCTTTTACTTCATAGTACCTGGGCTAAGGTTGTACCTCGGGGTGTACTTGTTACCTCGGCGCGACGTTGCGTCAATCCTCAATTCGAGGATGTCGTCACTGAAGCTCCAATTGGCGACGTTGGTCTCCCTGATTAAAGTCCCTTTTGTTGAGTTCTCCATTGAGTTTCCATCCTTTCTCTTCGGCTATACCGTACTGACGAGGACTAATAAGTCCGAAACACGTGTCTACGGTTGCATTTAAGATAGCGGTTATTGCCCAAAAAAATCCTTTTTACTGTTTAGATTTCACCGCAAATAATCCTTTTCCTTCGTATGTATTTATGTATGTATGAGTGTGTCTGTATATATGTATGAATGTACGTATGTAAACACGATAACGCTCAAACGGTACAGCGGATCGAGCTGATATTTGGTATACTGATTTGGAATCACCAGGGGACGAACTGGATTGTTTTTGGCGACAATCTGACAACCGAAACTGGTAAATATTACATGCGTGCTTTTGGGGATTTATCCGAGTTTTTTTAGGAGTTTTAAGGGTTTATAGAAGCAGTTTGACACAATCCACAGCCTTCGTCGCTATGTTGCGAATTGTCAGATTTTGACAAAAGTCAGTGCCAGTGACATGACATGACATTAAATGTCAGTATGAAAAATGTTATTATGTCATAGAAACTGAAGTCAGGTAGGGTTTAGAGCGGCTATGGCTTCACAAAATTGAAGAACTGCAAAAGTGTTTAGACACTTCATCGTGCAAACGATGTAGTCGGAAAGTTGAATGAGGGCCACCCCAGACGGCATAATGATTTTTTTTTACTGAGTAGTCACATTTTTGGAGATTGAATCTTTAATAACTTCGCTGAAGACACCATGTGTTATGACATGTATACCGGCATATAATTGCAACGTTTCATTGGAAGATATCCTTCACCAGTACTTTTATTGCTTAAGAACATCGTGAAGTGCTTGAACCGGTGAAGTAAAGTCCAACAGGTACTGACCACATTTATAGCCTTAAGTTCGAAATATTCTATCGGCGTCCCTTTCCCTTTGGGGCAAATGCCTCAGACATTTGTAACCTAACCTACGTTTAGGTTACAAAAGCCACGGTTCTCCTGTACGCCGAAGTGCTCCATAGCAGTAATTTTACGCTTGTTGTAAAATATTGAGCCGGTGAACAACGGTAGGAAAACTGGGGAGGTTGTCGCTACTTTATGGCCACCTTTTTTTCAAGAGGTTTTATAGCACAAGTTGACTTCCGCCCCGCTGAAAGGTTAAATATTGCAGGAAATAAGGTCGCATCTTTTACGTCTCAGTGCGCGTATTTATTATTTATGTCATTTCGGGTCAGCGAACTAACAGATTTTGTGATATTACCGGTCGGTTTCGGCTGTAATAAAACGATGAATTATTTGACGGTTGCGGGGCAAATGATGTGCAAGGGAATTTAGGTTTAATTTATTGAAATTAATAAATCGAATGTAGGCGGTAGTATGGTTTTTTCAACGTAGGCTCAGGAAAGAAAAGCGATGAATTAGTAGAGTAAACATTTTAATAAAAATTTGAAAATGAAAACTTAATAAACGGGACACAAGCAATATAAACGATCTGAAGGAAATGAAAAAGAGGACGAAATAATTTATTTACCAAATATCGAACGGAAATTATCAGAAAGGCAATGCCTTCCCCTAAAATTTTTGTTAACATGCTTTACGCCTTTTTGCAACGGTTGAGCATTATTAATTTTTATCACATTCTTGAATCATGGCCTTTTATTGGTACTGTTCAACACTTTTAAACAAATAATATCCCAAAAATGTAACAAATCTTTATTCCATAGTATTCACATCATGTTCTCCTCGTTGTGAGATTCAAGAGACACCATTCTTTTTTTTTAAATTATTTGGATATATGTACACTCAGATGCAGAAAAAACGGGTCATTGGGTTATTTTTGTAAAAAAAAAACAGTTAATTTTTTTGTTTTAGTACTGTCAATAAGAATTTTAGTGTTTGACAATCAAGGAGACAACCATCAGAATGAAGAAAAACACAACATATGGTACTTATCAGTTTATGTAATGAACAAAGCGAAAACAATGTACGTATACACGAAAAAAAATGACCCGTTTTTTTTAATGTATATACATGTATATAAAAGGACGCTATTATCCGCAATTTCCGTAACAAATCTCCTCCGAAGCTGCTCAACCAATTTTCACTAAATATGATATGACATATCAACTAAATATCTGGGGTGGCCCTCACCCAACTTTCCGTTGGTACAATGAAATGTCTAAATACTACAATTTTGCAAAGCCACTCTAGGCCCTACTTAACGTCAGTTCATATGACATAATGACATTTGTCATACTCACATTTAATGTCATGTCATGTCAGTGGCACTGACGTTTGTCAAAATCTGACAATTTGCAACACAGCGATGAAGGCTGCGGATTCTGCCAAACAGCTTCTATAAACTCTTATAGCACCTAAACCGTTAATACCACTGATCTGTAAGTTGGTGTAGATATTTAAAGTCACTGGATGATGAACATTTATCAGTTTGGTCAAAATCCGATGAATATCTTAGAAGAGGTATTTAACATTTGCTACTTCCGGTTGTCAGATTGTCACCAAAAACAATACTTTCCTTCTAGGGTACTAGTCGAAAAGTAAAAATTAATTTATTATAATATTTAGTATTATACTCTAAATTATATTCCTTGAATCATTTATTATTCTTTGAATGAGGAACATTCCAGACGAGTAAACAACAGGTAAATCTTCATAAATACCACCGAAAGGGTAAAAGTTGAAAGTTACTGAAAAAAATGTTTTTCGTGATTTTATTAGTAACGAAATTTCCTGAAACCGTGAAACGGCTGAAACCCTTCCTCGCAATCACCGGGCCACTTACACCCCCCTCTTACCCCCCCCCTCACGACAGTGAAGCCGCTTCATCCCTGGTTGCGAATTTAATTACCGTGAAGGGTGAAGAGTACGAAACTGACGGAGGACGCGACCAAAAATTAAATATACGAAAACGGACTGCCTAAGAGGGTAGCAGCCACCAGTTAAACGCTTTTTAGTAACTTGGTTTAAGGGACCATAACTTTTCTCCGAGCTCCTGATGTATACAACCAGGCGGGTGTAGCCAGGGATGATAAACTGATTGGAACTTAAGGCGGACAAAGTTAAATGAGTACCTCGGTAATCCGAGGCAAGGAAAAATTCCACCCTCTCAAGTCAATATCTGATAAAGTATGGCTAGAATTTAAATTGATCGTGAAAGTCGTCTCTGGCGCCTTTTATAAAGGGGTGGTTTTAATCATTTCTGGTGGTAGTGGTCTGCCATTTTAAATTATTTGATAGAAAATGTGGTTCTCTTTTCTGTGTAAAGTTGTTTTTACACCAAAGAAGCTTTTAATTGAATGCCTAATAATTTGTAAGAAACTTAAAGTCAAATAGTAAACTAGCATACTTACAGGATGAAGACAAGTCAATATCCTTACCTGAAAATAAAAAGATATACATATCAATTTAAATAATTTACCTAGTTACGTATACAAATCAATTGTAATAATGAACACCATAAGTAACATAGTTACAGTTTAGGGCATGTTTTGTGTAACACCCTGCATATCTATGCTGTAAATCTGATATCCAAGCGACCAACTGTTGCTCCCCGATTGCCAATCTTGATTGATCTACAATAACCGCGTGGGATGAGAGCTATTCTCGATATAATCAAGTCAGTACAGGAGGCTGGCTGCAGCGACCGGTCTCGCTAAATTTGAGTCCACGGTCGAATATGGACAGGCCCGGCAGACAATCGCTCAGAGTGGTATAGTCGAGTAAATTGGATTATACCGTTATACGTCACAAAAGAGGCAGGATTCTTCGGGATCGGTGTGGAGGAGGGGACAGCGACAAAAAAATAACTGGAGCGAACAAGGGGAGCGGCTTACCCTTCGGGATACATTCCATGACATGTACCGCTAATATCGCGCAACAGCTGGAAATCCTATTTGTGTCGTGTACCTTGAAAAGCAAAACGGGGGAAATCAAAAGAATACACGTGATGAGAAGATTTATGGCCTTATGAAAAAAAGGGGGTGTCCATTGTTTTTAGGTGGCTACAGGTACGAATTAATCGTTTTTCATGATTAAAGTCTCTATACTTATGGTGCTTTCACAACCCATTCCAAGTCCCTTAGCTCAAAAAGCGACATGGTGCTTAGTTGGTTATGAACGCTGCCAGACTGTATCAGTGTAAACAAAGACTTATGCCTAGTTGTACCCACATTTTCAATTATTTGTCAGATTATCCAACAACATTGTTACACCGACCATATTTTGCACAAATCACATGTAGATAACTCGAATTAGCGCTATGACATCTGTCACCATCAAGCAAACTTGGCTAGCACACGATTTGTTGCCTAAAATTTTATTTTAGCCAATAGGAACATGAAACGTCATTGAATTCCTCAATGCATAAAACAGGACTTGACTAACACGAGTTAAAATTAACACGCTGCAATTTGATGTGAATTGAAATCTAATGACAAATACTTAATGTCATTTAGCAAATTAATTTGAGACGTCGGTGCAACTAGGCATATGTGACATTTCACTTTGGTTATACATTTGTCCCAGATATGCAAATTCATCGTAAAATACATCCGATATCCGACACACGTCAGGACTAAAGTTTACCAGATTGAAATTCTGTGTTCTACCTCGAAGCTTCGAGAGTTTTCGATATAGGGCAAAAATAGGCCGCCTTGGTACTATGTATTGGAATGCTTGCGGTATAAATGTAAATAGCTTTTCATTGTGTCTTCGCGTCGCGTATATACTGCGACGTCAACTTCAATATCGCAACCGCTCGCCGACAGAGGCGCTGACTACACGTCTCTGCCCAAACAAAGTGCCCAATTTGGGTGTACCGTCTCGTCAGCGTCATTTCTGGGTAGATTATACGAAGGTAGACGTATGCGAACAAGATTTTTCCTTTACCGCTGTCATTTTGGTTTAGGAAAGTTTTGTTTATAGCATGGATATATTGGAATAATGTTTTCGAAGCGTGCGTAAACAGAAAACGAGATAAAACGCAAATAGTGGATTTTTAGACAAATTTTGATCAATCTTTGGTGGATTTTTATTAAGTTTCAGAAAATTATTGACAAATTTGTAATTCGTAATGTAATTTGTAATAATTCATTCAACATTTAAAGTAACTACATATTTTTACATCTCATTTGATCTATTTGAGCAAAATTATGTTTTTGTGGAACATAGTTCCTTACTTTGGAACACTTTTTCTCTCGAGAAGGCAGAAGAAATAAAACTTGTATGGAAAATAGTACCTATATATATACATATACAGAATGTTTGTACAATATCCCATTTTTTTTCACAAAAAATAATACTGCCATGTTTGTTACTCATATTGTGTATAAAACATGAACAGGTTACCCCTATAGGCCATACATATCACAGAGGATATAACCAAAAATTTAGCTCACATATTTCCGGCGAACAGCCGGCTATAGTTCGTCCATTATCGGCCATCGCCGATAATTGAAAATTTACAGAAACAAATTTCCATAAAGCGTGGCGCCATTTTGCCTGACGTCGTGCAGTCGAATAGTCAATATTTATGATATGTTGCGTCAGTGGTCCGAATAAATCGGCTAATATTTGGAACAATGCAGTCACCTGCGATGGGTTGACAAGGGGGTGGATACGGATAGTGGGGGGGGGGGCGGTTATCGTATTGATTTTTGAGACCGGAAGCCGACAGTGGCGATTTATTTTTTTATCTGACAACACACCCCCTGGCGTCAAGAGAGCAGAATTAAAAAGCGATCGGCCGAGTGAATCGTGTGGACGCTTCGCTCCACCGAAGTTTACGAACCATTGTTATAAAAGGTCGCTCTTTTCCAACAATTGAACTGGATAACTCATACCTTTGTAGCCGTCAAACCCTCAGCCGATCCGCGATGTATGTGTACGATTTCGAAACCCCTTCGGATTATTCGGATTATGGATTGAAATTGTGGCTGGTGAAGTAAAATCTCTCAATTTCAAAGCCGCTATGGCAGATGATACCATGCTAACTGATTTACCCTTTCAAATAACCATATTAACGGATGTTCATGTTTAATTATGGATGTACATGCAATATTGCGAAGCTACAGCCACTCTGGATTCGAACCTAACGTCAAACATAGAATAATACTAAATATCATGTTATATCAACCATAATTGAAGAGTTGTAAATTAAAAGGGTCTAAGTTCCATTTTTATGTTATACCCCATATACAAAGAGATAAGCTAGAAGACCTAAAGAACATGGTGGAGTACTGGACAGGGGAAGCTAAACACTTTAATTCGGAACTTATCCGAGTCTTTGCTTAATACTGAATTAAGTGTCTTAATTTAGTTTTTATTTACATAACCTATAAACAAATCTTATTGAAGTATAAGAGTAGCTGACGATTAATTTGGTAAAATACCTGATTTATGATTTCCAAATTTCCGGTAGGAAACCACGTCAATGACGATAAAGTTGTCAACGTTTCGCACTCTGTTGCAAGAGACATCTTCAGGACGTTGCAGTAAGAGAGCCACGACGAGAAGAGAAGGGCAGAGATTCTCTTCGTAGCTCTCTTACTGTTACGTCCTGAAGATGAATGTTGCAACATGTATGCAAAACAACTTTATACAACTTTATCGTCATTGACGCGGTTTCCTCCCGGAAATCTAGAACTTAGTGATTCGGACCGCGGAAGTCTCCAATCTAAATATACCTGATTTATGTTTGAAATAATAGGATGTGGCACATAGCCCGTGGGTAGGTTCTTATGTCAGTTGGACCGTTTTGATTATCTCGGCTGATGGTACTTAAACTACAGAATTAATTAAATATGCACATTTTGTCAGTTTCCTCGGAACTAAAACTTAGACCCTTTTGTTTTACAACTCTTCAAGTTACAACCACAGTAACTACGGCTGTGGATTTTGTCAGACTGTTTCTGTATACATATAATTTTATTGCGAATATAGAAGGTAATATTAATAGTAAAATAAAGTAGTTTTTGGATAACACTGACAATACCAAAAACAAATAGAATATTAACAATTTATTTGTCAGAGCTTGAAAAAAATATGTCACTGTGTGCATTTATTTGTTTACCCGATACATACATCGACTACAAATTATTTGAAATTTGTACATTGTTACCGCTAGCACTGCAATCAAACAATGTAAAGAAATATCACTACAATATCCATTTTTAATAAAACATTTTCCCGGCATTTTTCGCAAAACAAAAACAATTTCACATCGCTCAATATACCGGAAAACCGAAACTAAATCCAGCCAAATCCTTTTATTCGAACCACTACTATCCCATCGAAGGTCCAATTCCACCCAATTAAACACTAATTTCGGTTTGGCGCGCTATTTTTACCTGCAATTCAATTTGTGTAAGTGCGCTCTCTATCCGTATAACTCGACGATACGGAAAACCGTACGGCCGACGTTGCGGTCCAATCGCAACCGACGGCCACCGGCCCTTGATTAAAATCTATAAACTTCTCAGTCGGAACCTGACCTGGCATTAAAATTTTACGCTTGTAGATAAGGCTTTACTGTAATGGTCAAACTCCGCACTACTCGCTATTTATGTGTGTTGGTCTGTTTAGACAGTTTAGAGAAGACGCCATTAGAGTGCGCTTACTTCACAACGATTAGAACTTGTAATGGCCAACTGACCGTATCTATGAAATCATTATCTTGAGGGTCAAGTTGAGCTTGAATTGAGGTCTTTATTATTGTGAGTAATGTCGATACTTTGACAAATTTTGATCAGTTGAATTATATTTAACATCCTGTATAAATATAGTAGATTGTGGGTAAATTACAACTACTATCAACAATAATATTTATTATCAACAGAATCCAGCGGAATAGATAAAAAAGCGTGAAGCTTTTCTCGGAATTAAGCGAACAATTCACAGAGATTTTCAAGCATTATATTCACTATTTTCAGCCGGGCAGCGCGGTGGGGAATAGATTTTTTGCACCTGGCTTTGTTCGTAGAAGTTGGAACAAACATTTAGCCTGGATAACATCCATCGTATGCTGGAAAAGCTAAGCTTTCCCAGGGACGCTAAAGCTACGCGCGATCAAAAATTTATTAAGCTCTAAAGCTGCTGTTTGTTTAATTTATTACTATTTGCCGGAGAGCGTTTCTTTCTTTCGATCAGAGTCGCGCTTTAATAAATTAGAATCCGGACCAAACAAACCGTTCGCCTCGTATTCCTGGAAGGTTTTATTATTTTTGTTATTTTTTTTTCTGTGCGGTGATTGGAAAGTGGCCTTGTCTGAACTAATATGTACATTTCCGGAAGAGCGGGTAATTTAATTACTTTTGCAGCGGGAAAATTCAATAAACTTGTATTGCACCTATAAATGTTTTTATGTTGACATATGCAAGCATTTTATTATTCTATTCTTTGTTTTAGAAGAGTCTGCTTATTTTGCGTATTTGATGCATATATAGAAAATTAAATTAAGAGAGTGTCCAGGAAAGTCCGCATCATATATGGAAAACATTCTTATTAAACATTTCTCAGAAAAAGAAGTTTAGTAGCTGTTAGTGATTTAAAATGGTTCTACTCAAGCCATTTAAAAAAATTTAAACAAATATCTCAAAAATTAATTTCGAGAATCATTTAAAATCACTAGCTACCTATTTTTTTTATTTAAAAACAATAAAAACAAAATTTTTTGATGATTGGTCGCCGTAATTTCAAATCTGAGCGTAATTATTAATTTTAAGTAACACTTATAAATCGTATTATCCGATATTATAAAAATTAATGGTAGGTATATGGTGTAACATTGTCATCTGGTGTTGACATTCTTGATTTGAGACCACAAACTTATACAGGACTTACAAGGACAACATTTTGAAATCGATAATAAAAATATTTCCATATGCTGCGGACTTTCCTGGACGTTCTAGTATATCGTATATCAAATTATTCCATAAAAAAGTTCATGGGTAACATTAAAAGTAGTTAGTAACATTGGAAGTGCAATTCTTTTCACTAATTTGGTGTAGTGTGCGACAATATTGTTGTATATCACGCAATATGTACATTAATATGCATATAAACGAAGCAGTACATATATTACGAGCAAAGCTCGAAATTGTACAATGTCGACATTGTACACTGTACCTACAATGTTATCATTGTACAGCCGACCGTACAACGTCCGATATGAACCGCTTTTTTTGCCAGACTTGTACGACTATAGAATTGAGAGCTTCTGACAGACGTCTCAAATAGTCTAAATAGTTTTTCACTGATCCTCCTTCGTTACCTAGCTCACAATTATAAAATTGTGGTCACAGCAAAACTAATTTGGAAAGATTTATTTATAAGAAAAGGGGCTCAAATAAAAGTTCTTCATTTTGTGGTGATCATCAATAATAGGATATGTGACCTCGGATGCGAAAAGGGACCTATCGTACGAAAATAACGTGCGCCATAACAGTACCTATCGGAAGAGACCTTACGTGCGAAAATAGCGTGCAAGATAACGTCACGATAGGTCCCTTTTCGCATCCGAGGTCACATATACTGATATACATGCTTATTAGTATTTTTTGAAGTTTTTTTTTCTTAAAGCCTGTTCTCATGTTGTCTTCTCATTTGATATTGGCCAACTGTTTATCAGCTCATAAGAAATAGATTAGACACGTATCAAATTTCATGAGTTTTTAGTTTATTTGAACTCAAATTTTACCAATTTTACTAAATAAATGTTATTTGCTGGAACATAACTCCTGAGACCTTGAACCAAGTATTTATCTAAAAAATTGGTGAATAAAATTTGTATCAATTACACTACCTCCATATACTTATGGGAAATGATCAAAGAAGATGTCGTAAAAATTCACCAAATAAGTTTTGTTACATGTGCGGTTGTTATATAGTGAAACATCTGAAAAAAAAAATACGGAAGAGGTAAAAGCAGCTGCTGCTATTTTGGATTTAGTATATGCTGTATTTCCAGTTAGAAAAAATAAAGAAAATGCCGTTTGCAGTTCCCATGTTGGGGCGGAGCTTTCCAATCAAGTACAAGATTCTACATAGATGATTGCCATTGTTGCACGATAAGCATCTCCGGATATTCGAACAAGGATAAGCATAAAATTAAATATCCAAGTTTGCCACCAGCATCGCGACCTATCCATGGTGCCATCCACTTCATCATCTTCGATTTTTGACACAGAACAAAGTTCGCCGGTTTGAAAAAACTTCCCTGATTTGACAGAGTGTCTGAAATCACTCTATCAAATCGGGCAAGTCGTGAAGATTCACAATTTGAAGTTTTATGAACACCTCACCTTATAAACCAGTGCGAACTGAATGATTTGGTTAAAGACTTAGGTTTATCAAAAGAAAAAGCCGAGTTATTGGGTTCTAGGCTACAGGAATCGAATCTTTTCACACGAGGTGTGACAGTGTCTTCATTTGCAAAGCGTAAAGAACCTTTTAAAGCATATTTTAAAATGGAAGGATGTTTACGTGCATGTCACGGTATTGTGGGTCTTATGAACGAGTTTGATATTCCCTACGATCCTTCTGAATGGTGGCTTGTGTCTTGTTTGAAAATTAACATATCGATATGGACCAAAAAAACACTGCAATGCTAAGTGATTCTAAAACCGATTTTGTCTGCTCTAGAAGCGAGCAGACAAAATCTTGGCCAAGGTCCTTAATTGTCCTACAGGGTGTTTCAATTCTTGCAATTCTTTAACAAGAAATATGCGTTGATGAAATAAGAAACACAAATTGTGTATCTAATTGTTATAGGATTATCAACGTTGTGGGGCAAATCCAGCGATGTGTGCGGCTGATTGACCACGTTAATTGCACTACGAGAGCTGCTAATGACTGTATCACAACACAGGGTAAATTACGCCATTGGAGCGAGGTGACGTCACGTAATCACCATCGATATTGAATGCAAACACATCATTTGAATGCAAATTAGAGTGGGCCGAAAGCGACTATCGTCCATAGCCCATTAGAAAAATATCGCGTTCACCAAATAGTTGCGACTGCCCGCACAAACTGAGACTATATGTTAATTATTACATATGTTATTATTTTTGGTAAATCGCTTTGATTCAAGTTTCTAGATAAATTTAAAAGGAAATCTATTTTTGGGTTGTTAAACAGTACAACATTTTTGTTCTGCACTGTAAGTTACTTGAACGAACGAATATATCGTACGCAGACAAAACGATAGAGTGGGCGGACAAAATATTACAGATGCAGACAAAGGCAGTAAAATTTCGCTCACGAAACGCTATAAAAAATCGTACCCGGTCGGTAATAAAGCAATGATTTTGTGAGTACAGACGCCATACATCTGTCCCCAACCCCAGACAAAGTACTAAACAAACGAGCGACGAATATACGAGCTTTGTTTGGACGGCTTAGCTCGGGCACGACTTGTTTTATTCGCCTGGGGGGAAGAAAACAATGAAAATAATGGACAAGGGTAAGATTAGGTTTATTTGTGGCCTAATAATGTTGGATTTTTTATTGGATTTACTGAAAAAATTATGTATCTTAATGAAAAACTACGGATTTGTGGTTCGTTAATTTGAAGTAAAACGGTAAATTACATTTGACAAACACTTTATTGATGATATTAACTTCAACATGTTATTAAATTATATTCTTTATTTACTAGAAAGAAATATGATTTGCTTGTTTTGCAGTGTTATAAATAAATATTTTTTGACGAAATTTTGAAAGGCAAAATTTAATATTATTGATATTTTCCACTTCTCTGTTATCCCGTTTGTTGTAAATTGTATATACATTTTTGTTATACGTCAATTTGGTATGCAGAAAAATCCAATAAAAAACTGAAATAAAAAGCCATTTGTTTAACTCAACAACCCTGTCACGAATTTTACAAAATAAATATAATTTGCACCAGTATCAATATGAGGGTTAAACCAGAAAAACAAGTTGTTATATCTAGTAACCAAGGCATACGTGCTGGGGAAAATTTTACAATGGCTAAAATTATTATTCAGAGTTTATAAAAATACTGAGCGAGTGTTCATGTATAATAAAAGCGGTGTTATTTGAATATTGTTTTATTTTTATGTTACAATTCAAAATAGATAAATTGTAGTCAGTACGATTCGTCTCATATACAGGCTACAACAAAAGTATGGAATAGTAGTAGGGTTATTTTTTTAATTGAAACTTTGGACAAAAAGGGAAAAAGGTCACCACAATCTACAAAAAAAAATATCTGAGGTGGCCCTCACCCACCTTTACGACTACACCGTTGGCACATGTCAATTTAGTAAAGCCAGAGCCATCTCTGGACGCTACCTAACGTCAGTTTCTATGACAGCATTACATTTTTTATACTGACATTTAATGTCATGTCATGTCAGTGGCATTAACGTTTGTCAAAATCTGACAATTTGCAACACAGCGACGAAGTCTGTGGACTGTGTCAAACCGTCAAACTAAACTCATACGCCCTGTCTAACGTGGGCGTTTTTTAAAGCGACGGGCGATGCTGGTCACGCGTCAAAATCGCGCCGCCAGTCGCTTTTAATTTCGCTAACGTTAGACACGGCCTTATTGCGCCTAAACCGTCCATCCCACTGATCTGTAATTTGGTGTACATATTTAAAGTCGCTGGAGGATGAACAGGTATCAGTTAGATCAAAATCGGATGAATCGCTCAGAAGACACATTTAACATTTGCCACTTCCGGTTGTCAAACTGTCGCCAAAATCAATCCAGTTCGTCCCCGAGTAATTCTAAATATGTATACCAAATTTCAGCCCGTTCCGTTGTTCCGTTTGAGCGCTATCGTGTTCACGTACATACATACATACAAGCACACATTTTCCAGAAATCATCGCAATCGATTCAGAGGACCTCAAAACGCGTATTTCCGCGGAAATCTGAAAATGTCATTTTCCGTTGATTACAATACTTTTCTTCTAGGGTACTAGTCGGAAAGTAAAAGACAATGAATCGGTTTAAGGATGGGTGCGGAGGACGAACTAGATTGTTGTTTGTGACAAACTGCCAACGGGAAGTGATACCAGATCATCCGTAAGTGACTAACTAAATGTGTCTACAGATCAATAGGATGAACAGATTAAGCGCTATACAGTCTCTGGCCAAATTATTAAACGCACAATAAATTTTTACTTTCCGACGAGTAGGTAGTTCCGGCTAGTAAAGTATTGTAAACGACAAAAAAAATGAGATTTCAGCGGAAATGGGCGTTTTGAGGTCCCCTGAATTCTTTGCAATGATTTCTGGAAAATGTGTGTGGATATGTATACTGTTTCTATGTCTGTCTTTGAACACGATATCGTGCAAGCTGAAAAACAGATCGGACTAAAATTTTGCATGCGTATTTAGAATTACCAAAGGACGAACTGGTTCATTTTTAGTAACAATGCGACAACCGGAAGTGGCAAATGTTACATGCGTTTTCTTAGGGATTTTTTCCGATTTTGGCCAAACTGATATCGCTCACCCTCCACTGACTTTAACTAAGTATACCAATTTACAGATCAATGGGATAAAAGCTTATAGCACCTAAATCGTTCATCTCACTGATCTGTAAATTGATACACATGTTTTATAATACTTTATTACTAGTCGAAACTAATACTCGGAAAGTAAATCCATTGTACCTCTAATAATTTGGCCAGGGACATAGAAGCAGTCTGGCAGAATCCACACTCTTTGTCGGTATGGTTGCGAATTGGCAAGTTTTGATAAACGTCAATTGCCACTGACATGACATGACCTTTTCTATGTCTGGCATTAGGTTGGCATCTAGAGTGCTTGTGTCATCACGAAATTGATATATTGCAGAAGGTTTGTGCACCATAATATGTCAACATGTTATTCGGAACGTTAGGTGGGGCCACCGCACATATTTCATCATGTTATATTTGAAGTAAACGTACATTTATTTCAGAGGTAGTGATATTTTTTATAATTTTGCATTAAATACCTAATAATGTATAAATCTTGACCAATGAATATAAAATTTACCAGTTAAGAAATTGGTATATGTATTTTACAATAAAGATATATTCATTTCCACTGAACAATTGCCATTAAATTAGAAACCAAAAATAAATAAATTTCAAACGATAGAACAAGAACGAGTTGGACAACTGTTGCTGTAAAGTTTTGTTTGTAGGATTTTAATTAACATTTAGGCAATGTCTAGGAATTTAATGGTTTTGTCAAACTATGGCGATGTACGGAGACAAATGGCTACAGACAGTGGACTGTATAACAGGAGATTGTGCCAAATACCTCAATATTATTCAATAACTGAGAAACTAACATCTTCATTGTTACACCAATTATTTTTACTTTCCGACTAGTACCCTAGAAGAAAAGTATTGTAATAGATAGAAAAACGTTTTCGAATTTTCAGCGGAAATACGCGTCCCATAAATCCATCGCAATGATTTCTGGAAAATGTATGTGTGTACGTGTGATTGTCTGTGAACACGATAGCGCCCAAACGGAACAACGGATCGAGCTAAAATTTTGCACACAGAATTACCGGGGGACGAACTGGATTGTTTTTGGTCACAATCTGACAACCGAAAATGGCAAATGTTAAATGCCTCACCGAGAGATTAATTGGATTTTGACCAAACTGATAACTGTTCATCCTCCAGAGACTCTAAGGGTTAGTTTTTCAATATTGGTTTATTTCTAAGTTCTACTGAACTCCTGGATAACCGTAGTAACTGTCAGCGAAAACTGATTGGTTGTTAGACATTAAAAAACAGTACTGAACTTCGGTCATGGTTTAAACCAGTATTGAAAAACTAGCCCTAAGTATAAGTGTTAATAGAAGCAGTTTGACAGATTCCACAGCCTTTGTCACTGTGTTGCAAATTGTCAGATTTTGACAACCGTCAGTGCCACTGACATGACATGATATTAAATGTCACTAGTCGGAAAGTAGGGTGAGGGACACCCCAGATATTTACACTTTGTATAATTTACTACACAACAAAAATTTTCAACCAAGCAATTTTGAAAATAATTTTCCAAACATCGATATATATAATAAAGGGATTCATTGGCAACATATGGTTTCATATGGTTTTTTATTTATCACAATATCTGACTTTTTGGTAGAATATGTCCTTCTTACTCTCTGACTAGTGCCCTAGAAGGAAATAGTACAAGATCCCGACCTAGATCGACCTTCCCTCATCTTTTTTCTAATCAAATCTATATTTTATACAATATAATGTATAAATGAACACAATGTCCAAGGGTTGCCGCCCCATATCCTGGCAAGGCTATTTTTAATTAAATATTATTTAAGGTATTTTTTTTATAGTTCCGGTCATTCTTTTTCTTGAAAAATTTGGTACCAATTGAGAGCCAAAGACTTACAAAAAACGACAAACTAAGATTGGTAACTGGTGAGTATGAAGGTAACTGCTATTCTGCTTCATTGTCTGTCGCAATAGTAAGCGATAGCACAGCGATAGTGTAAACGCGCGCTAGGCGCTTGTCATGTGAACGTACCCTTTTCCTCAACTATTCATATTTAAGATCGCGACAACCATAAGATATGCCAACGTTTGCAAAGGCAACCCTACACCACGATGTTCGTAATAAAGCAACCTACATTTTGGTATACAATTGATTAGGAAAAACGATGAGGGTAAATTACTGGTACCAATTTACCTTAAATAATTTTTAATTAAAAATAGCCTTGCCTTGGATATGGAGCGGCAACCCTAGGACATCGTGTTCATTTATACCTTACATTGTATGAAATATAGATTTGATTAGGAAAAAGGATGAGGGAAGGTCGATCTAGATCGGGATCTTAGACTAAAAGTATTGAAATCGACGGATTTTTTTTTCAGCAGAAATTTCTTCAGGAAAGTGCATAATAGTAAAAGTATTTAGATAGGTATTTAAATCAACAATTTAGTCGGATGAGGGCCACCCCGGATTTTTACGGATAATTTACCCTATCCTATCTTACAACTGAGTTACGGACTTCTAATATTATGATACGGAATTTTCTCACTAACGATGTAAAGTTAAAACTAAAAGAATACCTCTTTAGAAAATTGCTGAAAAGACCAACAAAGTTTTACTGTATTAATTTTGCACTTAGCACTACTAATAAGTAATAAAACACGTAGATCGGAAGATAACGTAATTACTTAAACATCGCTTTACTTTACGATCGGCGCATTACTACAGTCGAGAATAATAATTGCTAGACGATGGCGGCGATAATTATTACAAAAGATCGTCAGCGTAACTCTAACTAACTAGCTAGCACACCGCGGAGCTATATGCATCGCACAGCAGAGTAAACTTTAACTGAAATTCATTACCACCTTCCCGTCGTATAATCCATGAATTATTCATCCACCCGCTAATACACTGACTCGTCGCGCATATTGACCTTTATTAAAATGTATTTTATTTCTGCCTTGGCATTATGGCTAAGCTAGACAGCAGACCAGCACATCCGTCCTGGATCGACGAGAATAATTACCTACTCGCAATGATTGTGGCATATATTTACATGAAATAACAAAAAGAAAAACAATTTTATTCACAATGCTATTTTTTCAGTGTAAAAATTAAGTTTTATGGCCTTCTTACGAAAAGTACTTGGGAAGTCGATGGATTAGAAACTAAACTCAGATATTAGACCATTTTAATAACATTTCTGCCTATACCTTGATAACTTGATAAAATCAATAATAATGTCAAATAAAATCTGTTCAACTTTTTGCTCAACTCAACGAATTTTACAATTTAAGTAAATAATATAATCGTGGCTGAATGAGACAAACGTCACGTTTATATGCCACGTCTCTTCGGGTTCAACGTGAATGAGGTTGTCTAATTCCCGGAACTAATCCACTTAGCCCGTCCGAAAGGCACTTTGGTATTCATATCAGGCACGAGAAATCCAACTCACGATCTAGTAAACGTCTCGACTTGACCAATTCTACTCTTCGAGCCACCTCTATTGCACCACCCTCCGCTTTAAAACCCCCATCGCTAACGCTACTACCGAGCCAGGATTTCAAACGGTCATAGGAAACAATTTGCCTTATTAATACAAAAGGGAAGGAACAAATTGTTTCCTATTGTTTATCTAACTTCATGCATATTTCCCTTTTTTACTTTCCGACTAGTACCTTGGAAGGAAAGTATCGTAATTAACGAAAAATTGGGATTTCAGCCAAAAGACTCGTTTTGAGGCCACTATTGCAATGATTTCTGGAAAATGTCTGTATGTGTGTATGTGATATGTATAGCTTTGTTCGTTGAGTGTATCAGAGCAGCGTGGAATAGCTTGGGGCAGGTTATTTGTGTTTGTTGGACATTTGCTCTCTGTTAGTAGGGTTTCAGGCAAGTTAGGGCAGGGTAATCTAAGCAACTTAGGGCGTGTTGTACCATGTTAAAAGTATAGGCTAACCGGGCGAACACGTTGATCTGACTTGACACTGCGCGATAGGATTGCTTACAGAATTAGGAGTAGCGTTTTGTGCATGAGGTGTATTCCTGAAAATGACATTTAGAACGCAAATCTTGTATTGAGCGAGGCTGGTCAGCTGTAAGTAGAAGATGGGTATTTACATATATAGTGTATTACTTATAACATGACGATTGTCTTTCGCAATAAACATATGATTATAGTAATTGCTATCATGTTCTTCACCACTGCTTCTATTTTCTGAGACGTCAACAAGATAATTGAAAAAAAATCCTTTCTATCCGTTAGTTCCACTTCACCGTATGGATTTTTTTACTAATTTTAAATCCTGCATAGGCAAGAATTATTGCCTATGCCGGATTTAAATGACACAATAAATACATACATAAGTAGAGAAACATCAGCTTTTTGAATATACATGTACACTTGCTCAATATTTAATAATTACAGTTATTGCTTGTTTATCTCCACGCAATTCTAAATGTATATAGAAAATTTTAGCTCAATCTGTTCTACCGTTTGGGCGCTATCGTGTTCACAGACATACACACATACATACGTAATATACATAGACATCGCCCAGAAATCATTGCAAGAGAATCATTCTCTTCGTAGCTGTCTTACTCTTACGTCCAGAAGATGCCTCTTGCAACACAGTGCGAAACGTTGACTACTTTATCGTCGTTCATGCGGTTTTCTCCCGGAAATCTAGAACTTAGTGATTCGGACCGCGGAAGTCTCCAATCTAAATATTGAATATATGATGTGACCTACATTTTCATAATACTAGAAGTACAAGTTAGGCCCGCTAATAGTTAAAATGTCAAAATTTAATATTCCTGTACTACTCCAGAGTCCTACTAATATGTGCTAATATGAATCGTTACGACCTGGAGTTCATAAAGTGACTGGCGTCTGGCAGAAATTGTCCAAAAAGGCACCTTTTAACTGCCCTAGAAGATTCCAAAGTAACTCTCCGAACCGGGTTTTTTACCGATGGCGATGACACAATTCGATCTTCGGGAAGATGACGACGTAATCAAGAAATTAATCCGAAATGCAAAATCCGAGCCCTTTACCAACAACATTGTGATGTAGTGGTCGAGGCTGGTGCTTATGCGAATAAAGTGACTATAAACCGAAGACGCCCCGTCGACGTCGAAAACAAAAAAAGACAATCAATTTGTCCTTATCTTACCTTATAAACTGGATACCTCTCCTCACTTTTCAGTTTTTTCACTAGCAAGATATAACACGCAATATTTTTACAGGTCTCGTAAAAATTTGAGGTAGATATATTATGATAATTTGTTTCCACGATGAATAAAGTGTGGAAATCTACGGTTCTTTGATAATCGCCAGGGGTAGAGGACTTTCCTGCCAAGGTTGTTAGTTTTATGCCGATGAACGCGTAAAATTTTGAGGATTACTGAACTGTTACTACAAATATTACAGCCTAGACGGTGTAAGTATTATGACTGTCTTGGTTTGTCTATAAACAATAAACACGTTTTGCGACACGATAGTTAAAACACTAAGGCTAAGAACACACGAGGCGGCGCGCGACGAAGTGGCCGCCGATTCGTCTGCCGAGTTGACAGACAAATCCATTTGCAAGTACTTGTAGAGGACACAAGGCTCAGCAGCGGCGCGGCGACGAATCGTCGAACCAGAATACAGCAACGAAATGTCGCCGCCTGCGTTTGCACACACGCAAGCGTCGGACGAATCGGCGCCGCGCCGCCTCGTGTGTTCTTAGCCTAATGCTAAGAACACACGAGGCGGCGCGCTACGAAGCGGCCGCCGATTCGTCTGCCGAGTTGACAGAAAAATCCATTTGCAAGTACTTGTAGAGGACACACGGCTCAGCAGCGCCAGCGGCGCGGCGACGAATCGTCGAACCAGAATACAGCAACGAAATGTCGCCGCCTGCGTTTGCACACACGCAAGCGGCGACATTTCGTTGCTGTATTCTGGTTCGACGATTCGTCGCCGCGCCGCTGCTGAGCCGTGTGTCCTCTACAAGTACTTGCAAATGGATTTGTCTGTCAACTCGGCAGACAAATCGGCGGCCGCTTCGTCGCGCGCCGCCTCGTGTGTTCTTAGCCTTAGCCTTAGCCTAACGCTATGTACAACACACTCTAGACTTTATATAGTAAACTGGATTTTAACAGCTGAGCCATGCACAACTAGCTGGGAAATTTCATGCGCAAAATGGAATTCGTTAGTTCACAAACCGGGTTTTGTGGCTGTAATCGCAACAGGTACATATTGCTTTCGTACTTAAGAAATTGAGTATCTGACTTATTCACACGAGGGAAGATGACATGAATTAAACTAGTAGAATAATGAATAATACGCTATATAGCACTCATTCAATATTTTATTATTTATGCAGTATTTATTACTTATATAGAATACGCGCTTATCCACCTCTCAGACAGCGCAGCGTAAAAGCGGTACCAAACATCGGGAAAGACAAGATGGTGCCGCGTCTAGTCCAGGAAAGTTTTACGGGCAAATATCGTAAAGGACAAAGAAAAAGTTATAAAACTACTAGTGGACTCGAGTCGTCACACCAGCGTAGTTGTTGAGAACTTTTTGTGTCTTCTCGGGAAACGTGCGAGTAAGACCGACTCGAGAAAATAAATATCTACCTTAAACTGCTTGGGAGATCTTTTCCAGACGTTCGCCGAGATAATGAAGTCGACTCGTAGCAAAATTGTGCAGTAATAATAAAAACGATTCGGCCTGTTTTCGTAGCGAGCGGCTCTTCAACCAGCACCAACCCGCGGACTGTTGTCTCTCGTAGTTTGAATACAAAGTTGATGGTTACAAAATTGCTAAAGTATATACGTGAATCTCCATATCTCCAAGTTTTACGAGGAGGGAGATTGCCTTCGGGAATTTTTAATATAAATTGTAATGGCTGTCGGGAGTACATGGGGTTTTATAATAAATAAATATGTACCTACACAATATGCTCTATGACTTTGTAGTAAAACCTTAGAATATAGCGAATAGTCAACAGATTATGATAGAATTAAAAAGAATATAATATTTATTAGAATTTATATAACTGTACTGAAAAATAGTAACGTTAATTTTGTGAAAAGGAGATAATAAAAATTTTACACGAAAAAAACTTGATTAAAACATGAAATGCATTATGCAGTGACAAAAAAACAGTCTCTAGTATTATTTGCATACTCCAAATTAACATTTAATAATCCATTGGATAATCCAATCACGACTTCAGCGCCCCCGTGATAGTCTACTCAGGACTCCGGACTGAACTTTAATAAAGTTATCAACTTATCATGCATAAGATTAATCGATTTGCAACTTGTTGTCGGGATTACAGCGGGTCGTGAATTATTCGGTCGAGTGTCCGTGAGAGGTGAGAGCGAACGCCGGTGCTGCCCTCTGCTTGCGCATTACGCGGTCCACGGCGCCCTATTATAGGGGCTGCACTTAATGTATGAATGTCCGCAGCAACCGGTTCGCCCGGCTAGCTTCTGGTTTTGTTGGTGCGCGCAGGCAGTATGCTTTGCATTAGCTAACCATAAATATCTTACTAATGGAATATTAATAAACGATGCGGTCGGATTTGCCGGAGTCTGCGTCCGCAGTCCGCTGCGAAAATAAATTAATTACACTCGTAAACCTCGCCACGGCGAAGTTTGCTAGCTATGCAAATAAAGAAGAATAAAGAAGGATTTGATTAATCTGTAAGGTAATTTAATAGAAATTAAACGAAGAATTAAGTAATTATCGTTTCTTCGATAATGTTCTTATTGCGTTTATCGTAACTATAAGTAAATACCAAAATGTAGGGATTCACAATGTCTCCCTCAACAAAACTCGAACAAATTCGTTCAAATCCCTGTTACTGTATTCATAACTACAAGATCAAAAAAATACATAAATTTTTATCTCCATCTCTAAAATGCATACATTTCGTTACCATTCTCGTGTACCACCTGAGAATCGTTGCAAAAATATTTATATAAAGTAACAAAAGAAGGCAATCTGGACCGAAGGGTTGGAAAAAGTACGCCACATGCTCGCCCCTAGACCATAACAAGCTTTCTTCCCGTCGCCTCGACCGAAAATGCAGTTGTCCGAGTTCTCGAGGTGCAGGCAGCCGGAAGTGGAAGTTTTGTCGAGATAAGAACAACCGGTTTGTTCGGGCAGAATTTATAGCTGGGAAAAGAGCTTCGAACCAAGTCTGGCACGAGTTGGAAATAGGGAGGGGGTAGTGATGGAGGTGGAAAGAACAGAAAAAGTAGCAACGCCATGCAAACGGAACCGAAATGCACTTATGCATTTTTCGCCCTGGTACAACAAAAAGCGCGACGGGTAGCGGAAGGAGTGGAAATGCTGTTGAATCGCGTTGAGTAGGGAATTTCTCCAGGGGAACACGGGAAATTCATCTTTTGTGCGCGGCACGCTAGCCGGGATAGCCGGGATGCAGCACTCAGATGTCAATCGGGAAATTTCCGGAATTGCAGTTGCACTATTCATTGAGTGATGATGATACGACTATGGCCAATATCATTTGTTACTGGTTGCCAGTTTTTATAATGCTATCGGAGAAATGGTTTTGCGGTTTCCTTTCAAGATTGATTGATTCTGCTTAAAAATTGATAGGAGAGACTAACCATGTAGCCATGGCATAGATTGAAATTTACTTCTTCTATGACAGAAATAGCCAATATTCCAGTTCTTCATTTTCGTCAATCCATGGTTACTCTATATACCAGCCTAATATCAGTTACACCGATATTTATCAAAATTTACCAATTTGCAACTATAGCAATTAATGTTACTATCAGTTAAATTCTATAAAAACTTATAATGCCTAAACCGTTTATCACATTGATCTGTAAATTGATATAGATATTGAAAGTCACTGGAGCAGCGATTTTGCCGTGGCACTTCGGCATGCCTTGACATATGTGCAGGGGTGCTTCAAGAAAAATATAAAATGTGAAAAATAGTCGTCTGTGTAATGATTTAATGAGAAATTCGCAATTTTTTGACAATCTAGCCGTGCAAAAGTGCAAATTCTGCTGTCAACAGAAATCTTAGAAATTCTGTATGTTTGGTTACAGAGATCCCACGGATCCCGCCGATTGTGATAAAAAAGGGGTTAGTACTTAGAGCTAACAAGTAGATGCTGACAAACCTCGTTTATTGGTACTAAAATTATTTACATGTAAGCTGTCTTCGTGCGTGCATCAAGTATATGTGCATATTACCTGTGTCGTTTGTTTTGTTAACTTTTATCGTACAGTATGTACGATAATTGTCGTTGCTAAGTTACGGGTATGTATTTTCCTACAAACTGCGGGTTTCAATGGCAGAGCTAGTGTTACCATGGTGTTACCACAACTGTATCTGTTCTTGATTTATTAATAAAATTTAAATGTAGTAAATAAAGAGAAATATCTGGGGTTATCCCACCCAACTTTCCGACGACCTCGTCACCACATTGAAGCCACAGTATTTTCAGTTGCAAATTGGTTCATTTTGTTTTTGGAAATTATGCTTGCACTCTCTACAATTTTTTATTGCATAATGCATATACATATTCTTATTCGTGATGTTCCCATTTTGTAGATTTTGCACTGCAAAATGCAAAATGCACTAGAAAATTCATGTAATATTTGCCGCTTTGTGTTGTCAGACCAATCCCAGTTCGTTCCCTGGTAACTCTAAATATACTAGTATACATATGTTACCGCTAATTCCCGAAAATACTTTAATGCTGTTATTACCTAGTTAGACTCAACAATACCTACTCTGTTTACTTAAAGAAACTCAAACCGTGTTTCTGGTTCTAAGTACGGAATAGCTAAGTACTTCTTATTAATTATAATTGTTAGTCAATATATAATAATCAGATTTAATAACTGCGTTTGACTCAAGTGCCTTCTCATTAAAGAACCATTTTGGTACAAAGATTGCCTGTACAGTATGACAAATTTGCGATTGGAATGGGGGAATACATGAAATAAAATTAAAGAAGGAGCCTGTTTTCCTTTGTAATATTTTTATTGACGATAAGGTCGTCTGTCCCAAGAGGTTTCCACTTTATAATAAGAAACCTTTGGATATAAAATACTGCAAATAAATACATATTTTTTTGAATATATAATTTTTACAAATGGTACAATTTTTCGAGATGAAAATGAATTATTAGTTGGATGAAATGTACCGTCTTTTACAACATAAACTATACAACTGTATAACGGGTACATGAAGCAATACAAACAGTATATTCCGGAGATTAACTATGCTTTATCCGTTAACATTGTCATTAACTAGTTAGAACGCGGAATAATCTTTAGGCAAACATTTTTTCTTGGTTTAATGGACAGATTTAGGGAATCATGAGTTTAACTAGGTTAAATCAACTCTACCATATATCTTTGAGAGTAGTATCTCAAAAAATCTATATTTTTTTCCTATGCTGAAATTCCGATTTTATTTTATTGAAAAACTTTTGTTCTAGGGTATTAGTCGGAAAGTAAAAGTCCAGACACTTTTTCAAGCCGTTGTTTACCGACATGTCCTGCAAAATGGACCTGAATGTACACAAAATCGCAATTCATACAACCCCATCTTATCGAATTAAAAAACTTTTCAAGTCAAACCCAGCCTCTGAAAACGTACAAGCCGAACTAGTTCACGAAGAGATTACCAAAATTCAACGTTTCGGTACATTGATGTATTGACAGCCTCAACTCGCACCTGTCTGCTGCAAACGCACTTGACTCCTGACGATAATTCATCTCACGTCAATTCCCACTGAAATTTACACGTGTTCTCTAAATTGTGATAATTTGATAACATAAAAGCATATACAAAACAGACGAAACAGCCTATCAACCATTTCGATTAATTTATCTGTTAATGAAACAGTTTATTATATATATATATATATATATATATATATATATATATATATATATATATATATATATATATAAATAATAAACTGTTTCATTAACAGATAAATTAATCGAAATGGTTGATAGGCTGTTTCGTCTGTTTTGTATATGCTTTTATGTTATCAAATTATCACAATTTAGAGAACACGTGTAAATTTCAGTGGGAATTGACGTGAGATGAATTATCGTCAGGAGTCAAGTTTTTTCCTTTATATTGTACCAGGGCTAAGGTTGCACCTCGGGGTGTACTTGTTGCCTCGGCGCGACGTTACTTCTTGTCCTCAAATCCGAGGATGTCGTGACTGAAGCTCCAAATGGTGACGTTGGTCTCCCTGATTAAGGTTCCTTTTGTTGAGTTCTCCATTGAGTTTCCATCCTTTCTCTTTGGCTATACCGTACTGACGAGGACTAATAAGTCCGAAACACGTGTCTACGGTTGCATTTAAGATAGCGGTTATGCCCAAAAAAAGATAATCCTTTTTACTATATTTATATTTAGATTCCACCGCAAACAATACCTTTTTTCCTTTATATTGTACCAGGGCTAAGGTTGCACCTCGGGGTGTACTTGTTGCCTCGGCGCGACGTTACTTCTTGTCCTCAAATCCGAGGATGTCGTGACTGAAGCTCCAAATGGTGACGTTGGTCTCCCTGATTAAGGTTCCTTTTGTTGAGTTCTCCATTGAGTTTCCATCCTTTCTCTTTGGCTATACCGTACTGACGAGGACTAATAAGTCCGAAACACGTGTCTACGGTTGCATTTAAGATAGCGGTTATGCCCAAAAAAAGATAATCCTTTTTACTATATTTATATTTAGATTCCACCGCAAACAATACCTTTTTTCCTTTATATTGTACCAGGGCTAAGGTTGCACCTCGGGGTGTACTTGTTGCCTCGGCGCGACGTTACTTCTTGTCCTCAAATCCGAGGATGTCGTGACTGAAGCTCCAAATGGTGACGTTGGTCTCCCTGATTAAGGTTCCTTTTGTTGAGTTCTCCATTGAGTTTCCATCCTTTCTCTTTGGCTATACCGTACTGACGAGGACTAATAAGTCCGAAACACGTGTCTACGGTTGCATTTAAGATAGCGGTTATGCCCAAAAAAAGATAATCCTTTTTACTATATTTATATTTAGATTCCACCGCAAACAATACCTTTTTTCCTTTATATATATATATATATATATATATATATATATATATATATATATATATATATATATATATATATATATATATATATATATATATATATATATATATATATATATAAATAATATAAATACAAGAAGACGAGGCTGTTTATGTATAAGGTTTCCTGCATTGATGTTAAAATCCAAAAATGAAACATGGATACTTTTTCTATGTTTATATTGTACAGAACAGTGAAATAGATACTAAATTTGCGAGTAGAAACAGTACCTTTCTATAATTCGTAATCAATTGCACATAATATGTTGGCGCACGCATACACACACACATACTTATCCTCACACATTGTCCAGAAATTATTGCAATCGATTCAGGGGAGCTCAAAACGCGTATTTCCGCTAAAATTCCGATTTTTTTCCCCGTCGTTTACAATATTTTATTACTAGGAACTACTAGTCGGAAAGTAAAAATCCATTGTGCGTCTAATAATTTGGCCAGGGAGTGTACGTTGAACATATCAACAGAAGTCGCCAAAGTTCAATTTTGAATTTAGACTGTTCATATTGAATGCTCATCGCAGATGATTTATCCGCATAGAAAGCAAAGGCTAGTCTTTGGTAAAAGATTTTATTCGAATGAACATTTGAAGTGTGTATATTAACCCCTTCACTTGAATTAATAAAAACAACAATCATCGTTGGATTAGCGTTTCCGGTACAGTAGATTTTGTGTACCTCGCGGTACCACATAACTGAAGCAATTAGTAAACGCTTCGTTAGGTTTAACGGTACTGCCACGGATTGCCAATGTAACTCATCAATTCGCCATACGCCATATTGTGCAATTATTGACGTTTGCCAGCTGTTGTTGGATTAGCGCGGATAATTTGGATCAAATGCGGAAGAAGCTACTGCGGACGTCGAATATGGATGGTTTTTGAATGCTTGCGACTTGCTATTAAGGCCTTCCCTAACTGCTCCGGATACGAACACGAAAACGAATGCCACCGCGGTCAGTTATATTGCGGTATATGGGAAACAGGCGAACGCGGCAGGTGGCTTCCGCCATATACCGCAATTGCGTTCGCGTTCGTGGCCGCGTTCATGTCCGGAGCAGTTAGGAAAACCCTTTATTGTGATTGATTAGACCGTGCGAGAGAAGATCTGAATTGCTAACTGGGCTAAAGTAAATTATGTATGGAAATTCAATCATAGGATCTAGAATTTCTACTCTGTGATGTTATTTGTACAGTAATTTGCATTTTTAGATTCTATGTGGTGAACAGTGTATTTCGTATAAATTTATTATTACCGGGGGGCGAACTGGAGATTGTTCTTTGTCAGAATCTCACAATCAGAAGTAAATAAATAAATAAATAAATAAATAACCGTTCAAAGAAACAGTCTGACAGTAGCAGTAGTCTTAGTATTTAACGAAACCTTCTGATGCCCAAATAACACCACAAAAATAATCTATAAAGAATGCACCCACACACAGAGAGAAAAAAAACTTGAATGAAACGAATTTGCTTCAAGTCAAAGAAAGATTGATGTTAAATAGTGGCAGACAAAGCTGTAGTTGTATAACCTATAAATATGACACTATGAAATATTCTTGCTGAGGATACATTGTGAAGTCGCCGGAAAGTCAAAAAATGTATAGTATACGTTTTGTATAGATAATTCCAAAACGACATAATATATCAAACTAAAATTTGCTATCATTCTGTAAATGGCTGAAGAACGGGAGTTGGTATGCCCGGATGGTAGCTAGCCCTAGAATTTGATTAACAAAAATTATGCCCTTAATTAAAGTGCTCGTAAAATTTGCATGAGTCTGCGAACTGTGCGCTGTGTCCTCGTAGAAAGAAGGCTTTATATCACGGCGGCCAACCGTGGTAAATTAATTTTCTGTTTAGCTACCGCCTTCCCCAACCCGTTCCATCTACCCCTAACCTACATCCAATCCCCTCTTTGGACGTACCGAGCAAACATGTTCTTGTGACGATATTAAATTCTGACTGCAGACATTCCCAACCTTAAAATTCACTTCTAATATGCGGTCAATATAAGATACTACAACATTAGTGTCATATTATATTTACTGCACGGTAGCGACAAAACTGTATAACGGATTGGGTTGCTTTTGGAGACAATATGACCCAAACCATATATTGATTGTAGATATTGGGTGATTTTGGTAACCATTTTCACAGATGCAAAAATTCTCATCGCAGGATGTAAAATTTTTATAGAGTTGTGTGTTTTACAGAGAGCCGTGGCCGCACATTCAGTTGAAAATTTATAGCCGACCAATAAACGACATCGTAAATTTTCGAGATGTGATATTTTTGATTAATGTAAATTATCTAACGCGGTATATTAACATCGTAAATTTTGCTTTTAGTGTCGGACAGCTCCGAGGGTGCACATTACCCACCCAAACGCGAATTCAAGTACAAATGGCTCGAAAATTGATCGCATTGCCAACTGTCGAACGCAGAGCGGATTCGCTTGCTGATATGTCGATAAGTTTCTGTATATATTAGTAAAACGAAGACAAAATTCAACAAGTGAAGTTTAGAAAAAAGTGCTCTTCTTTAATTTATTACAAGATTCCGTAAAATAAATGACATCGCATAGATGACTGTAATTCCCGAAAATCATAGTGTCAAGAAATATGCCGTTCACAATAAAAAAAGGTACTCTTTTCACTGCCGGGTCGTGCGGTGAATACGGCGTCATTTGATAAAAGGCCCCAGAAAGGACTGAAATCCCCAAATCGGAAAAGAAGGTAGGCAAATATTGGAAGGAACATCGTGGAACCGTCAGGGCCACAGGCAGCGCAGGCCTTGTACGTGCCAATATTATTTTCAAATTGTTTTCTCACCACTCTGGATGGGATGGGCTCCGGTTCCCAGGCAACGAGAGGCCGTATCACGTTCGAATGAAAATTCTCGGACATACATAGATAAAAATTGAAAGGAATCGTTTTACAATACTGCGAAAATTCTTGTGGTGAGCCGTTTTCTGCGGAACTCCGTGGTATCGCTGATAAAAAAATCATCAGAGTAAAGCACTAACACTAGTTGACCAGTATTTATTAAAATCTTGCCTTAACTAAAAATATAAGTACCTTTTTCCCAAAAAAGAACTTGCTGCAGAAAGATGTTTGAATAAAATAAATCTGATTTATTGAAAATAAATATCGTCCTTGAGGATATAAATATTTTATTTCAAATTAAAGAAAAAAAATTAAAGAAATGTAGATTTAGGCAAAATATTATGTGTTTGAATTAAAAACGGGTAGCTTCATTAAAAATTATGGCGTAATAATCGGTTTACTGTCGGGGAGATTGCGCACATTGGTTTAAGCCCGACACAAAAAATAATTTATTTGTGATAATCAAACTTTGTCTGCCGCTATTTACCATCGATCTTTTTTTTTTCTTGAAGCAAATTCATTCCTTCTATCTTTTCCTCTCTGAGAAGGATGAACTTATGTTGTAATAATTGGGGATTTCAGCTGCATCCATATTTTGTTCATTGTAATTTGAGATAAATTGTATGTGATGCCGGATATGTGAATGGTGATACTGTCTGACCTTTTCACACGCATGGGTATGATTTGTTATATTTTCAACTTAGAAGACTCGTAAATCTTTCTTTTTTATGGCCCAAATCAGTAGGGCCCTTTCGTTAAGTGCTTTGTGTCTTGATATTTTGTGTGTGTGTTATTTGCTTAATTATAAATTATGGTATCGTGGATCGAGATAGTTTATACATGAGAGGTATAAGTTCAAAACAAAAAGATGAAGAGAAAAACATTCTGTAGAGAACAGTCGAGATTGACAGTCGACATTCGGCATTCTACTTAATATGTAGTCGATTTTCATTTATTTTTTACTATGTAACTTAGTGTAGTGTTTTGTGTTTTGTAAATGGTAAGCTGATTATTATTTCCTCCTTTCTGTTTTCACTTCTTTGTATTTTTACGAGAATCTAACAGATCCTATAGATGGTAATTTTAAGGATGAATTAAGAGTCTCTTTTATATTTTTTTATTCATTCATTTCTTTGTTTTTTTATGTAATAAATTTGTTAATTTGTTGAGAAGTGTTTTCTTTTTAGTTAAATATTAATATCAGTAGTTTAATTAGTTTTGCCTGCTAAAATGCTGCACTGTTCCATTGCAAGAACCCACGTGCAGAGCGAGTGTAAGAGCAATAATAGTGGTGGCTTGTGTTTGGAGAGTTGTGGTGTTTGACTTTAAATGTTTTAGAACATTTTTTTGTCATGCACTAATCACATTCCAAGAACCCACCATCCTACTATTACAATGTCAGTTTAGAAAAAAATTGGTTGAATTCCTAAGAAAGTTTATTAACATTTGTCACTTTCGCTTGTCAGATTGTCGCCAAAAATAATCTTGTTCGTCCCTGACAATATATATAACAAATTTCAGCCAGATTGAATGTATTTTTTAGGCACTATCAAGTTTACACATCTAGATATTCAATTATTTTCCAGAAAGCAATGCAATGGATTTCATGAACCTCAAAGCGCACATTTCCGCTGAAATCCCATTTTTTTTTTCAACCTAGTCGAGAAACTCATGGAAAAATGTCGACAAAGAAAAAGTGACAACCCCCACAAAGAAAAAAGGTATAGAGAGCGACACACACACACAGCAAAAGGTACATTAGGATGACGTTCCTCCGGTCATACTCGGAGTATCGAATCGGACGATACCCGGACCATAGAATAAATATTTGATTTCTGCTCGGCACGGAAGAGGAGAAAATTTAATCAATTTCTCATAGTTATATCCCGTGCGCGCTCCGTGGCGCCCGATACGTCGCATCCTTAAAGCTAGATATACGTTTCCGGTTCCTGTCAACCTGCCTCCGAGCCCGACCACCACCTCCACATAAAATAAAACTGAGAGAGAGAGAGAGGGGGAGACGATTCGAACGTCCAGAACTGGAGGATCGCCTTTTTATTGCAAGACTCCTCGTCAATATGTCCACCGAGGGCACGCAATATAGGGTGCGTTATCAGTCACTTCGTATTTTTTATAGGTTTGAAGTATATTGAGATGAAATACGGATCTGTTCTGTTTCTATTGTTATATGTAGGGTCCCTCACGGAGTTTTCCACTTCTTCTATAAGCTTTTTATTAAGAATTTTTGGAATTAGAAGCTATTCGACTATTTAAAGTACATATTTATAATTTAATTAATTTGATGTATTGAAATTTATAATTTTACCAGAATATTGTATAGTACAATGTACGTTCTATACGTGCTAGTAGTCGTAAAATTCAATCTACATCAACTTAAACACTCTCCACAAATTACGACAAATTACCATTCCTTATTATGCATTACATTATTCTCTCATAATACAACAGACGGCACTAAGCTGAATGCCATCCACAACCGTTCATTACGTATTTAGTCCGTACATATGCGCATTGTTTTGCCGAATGATCATCCATTACCGGGGCCCATTGTTGCGGTATTTATTCGCCACAAGCACCGCAGCATCACAGAGCAACAACCGTCTTGCGGGTATTTTAATCGTGGGCTACTGCGCCGGTACGCGCGTTAGGACGCGGATGAGCCCGGCTTATTGTTGCCGATTCTAGCCTCCATTGTATTTGACGTTTGACGTCATGTTATATCTGAACTGGTGGCCGTAGCGTTGCTGTAGCACACCCTTGCATTGTAGTCATATATCCGCGCCGGTAGCGTATAATGGATATTGTTGTTTGTTCGCTCTCTTGTTTACATTGATGGCATATGCTTTCGTCATAATTATAATTATGTTTGTGGATCCCATTTTGGTGAATGTATGTTTAGCCGATTTCTTTTTTTGGAAGTGCATGCAACTGTACTTCTATGTCGCTGAAATGTCGCGAAAACGTTGAGAGAGAAATACGGTTTATAACACAGTGATAATTGTTAGAAAAACTTTAAAACTGAAACAACTCGACAACGAAAAGCACCAGGTATCAACATTCCTGATCAAAGTCAATATATTTCTGCATGAAAAATTAGAATATGTAATGCAAAATGTACTATTCTATTTAAAATAACTATTTCAGTTATTTATTTTTGCTTCTGCGCGGTATTCTGTTTGGAAATATTGGAAATTGAATCTTAATTTACCTCTTCTCTAGGTCCAGAAAAGCAATATAGATGGTACTGGTTGAAATGAAATATGAACTTCGCTTACCTGGAAACAAAGAAATAAATTATTAGTTATTAATAAGTCCCGCGTTTGTTTTATCTAAGTTAAGAAACATCAAAATAACTTATACATGCCAATATTATTCTTCACAATTTCGACACTTTAACGCCAATATACCCAACCCTAAAAGAATGTTCTTCAACATCACAATATTATTGGTTAACGTTATACAGAACAGGCTTCCAATATCGCGCGAGATATTAGAAAATTTGAAGATTTTGGGAGAGCCGTTCGTGTGACATTGGCGGAAAATATGAAGCCATTCAGGATGCCCGTGCTCCCCTGGCACGCATCCGGCGATCAGCCTTTTTTCCATCGCGCCCTTTAGAATTTGATATCGGGTCGACGCCGAACTGTCATTAAAAATAAGTGCACAATGCCGGCTGCTTCCAAAGGTTTCAACCGGATGGGAATTGCCGATACGCAATACTGAGCCATTCCTATATGATTTCTTCTTGTCGGTGGGGTGTCTTTTGCCAGCCGAAATTCCTATCACATACTGCCACATCCTGTAGACGGGACGAGATGAAATTTTCGATACTTAACTTTTTTCGTGCGCTATATCGACGTTATTTTGCCTGACTTGGAAGTTTTTATGGAATCTTTTAGGTTACAGCCCAGAACGTTAATAGAAAATGAGAATATACAGTTGCAAGTTTTGGAACAAAACCTGTATTTATTCGTTTGATGAAACAAATTCAGGTAAATACATTTTAAATACACAGTAATTAATAAATATAGATTTTATTATTTTGTATTCTGTTAGAAATTCCTTTAAATTTTCTAATAATTTATGTACTAATATTTGTTAAATCCCATATAATTCGGCGATATCAAAATGTTAGTACTAGCCCTGTATTTCTTAATTTGTTGATATAAATTAAGTTAAACTAATTTAAAATGACATAATTCTATGCGATTCGCAGCGTAGCTGGTTACATACAGAAATCCTTAGAGGCTAAGCTGTTAACCCTGGGAGTATTCATTGACATTGAGGTGCCTTCCATCGCACATTTTCGCAGCATCCACGCAGCCCTTACGGAGTGGGGCATGCCTGCGGTACTTACAGGATGGATCAACACAACAACATGCTCACTCAACACACGGTGAACCTCAGAGCCGTCGACACCACACTAAGGTACAGAGGCGAAGGAAGCTATCTACAGGGAGACGTACTCTCTCCACTTTTGTGGAACCTGACGTTTTATGGTTTCCTAAGTCAGCTGAACGCTCTGTATTACTACACATTTGGGTATGCTGATGACCTATTAATCCTCGTTATTGGCAAACATGCCAACATCCTGTCTGACAGGATGAGTGGTGCTCTCAAACTGATCGAAGCCGTGATCAGCACACTTGTAAGACGAGCTATTTCAATAACCCACTCCAACAATCTCCACAATGAACTTGACCATCTTACAAAAGTCCTATCCCAAAACAGTTATCCCATTTCCTCCATACGAAAAACCATCACCAAACACCTCAATAATACAGCGACACAACCAAATCAACAGCCTGACCCACCAATCGCAACTGCTCTTCTTCCCTACATCCAAAGTACGACTGGTCGCATTGGTCGGATCCTCCAAAAATACATCAAACCCATTTTCAAACCCTTAACCAAAATTTCCGATTTACTGCCATCCGTTAAGGTAGAAGTCTACCCCCTGATCTAGCACACAAAAACATATACCGATCCCATGTGCTTATTTATGGCAGTGTCTACATTGGTGAGACAAAGCGCTCTGTCAGCGTTCGGGTTTCAGAACATGAACGTTGTACAAGGATGTGCCAGATAACCAACCAGTTCGGCTCTTGCTGAGCACAGACACAACACGGGTCACACAATACTTTTCGACTAAACAAAAATCATCTCCCGGGAATCACATTATTATCCTCGTAGAATCCGTGAAGCGATCGAAATAGCAGGAATCTACACTGATTGCTCCAAAAGACAGGAGGGTACTGGAGCGGGTATCTTCTCCTACGACTTCCAGGTGAGGCGGAACTATACGCCATCAAAACTGCCGCCAAAGTCACCACTGACTCCGACACGTCCGGCAAAAACATAGTGATCTTCCCTGACAGCAGACAGTCCATCCTAGCTCTAGAGAGATGTCGTTTTTCTTCCGGGCTGCTTCTGGACTGCCACCATATCTTTTTAAATACATACATCATTTTTATAATTTCTCGTGAATACTTAGCTAGTAAAATTGGCAATATGATATGGACTCTCTTATTAGAAGAAAATTTAACTATAATCGATGTGGAAATAAGTGATCTGCTTGGTTCTATTCTAACAATAATGTTATCTCAACAACATATATGTCAATTATTAGAATAAAATGTAATTTTAGGACACTCTTTTCTGCAAAATCTGCAAACAACATTTTTGCATGTTCATGCAACATCGTCGAGTGGAGAATTTTATGCTCTGTTAATTTAAAACGGCTGGCCATTGCTTAACAGCTAAAGGATTTCCACCGAACCGACTTTAAGGCAAAAAAAGGCATTGCGTTTATCCATACCTACACAATACATTACTTATGCATACCTACAAATGACCATGACTATTTTAAAAAAGTGTGTAACTGATTATGAAATGATGATGATTAATTGCATTACACATCGTATACGAACGTAAAACTCGCATTAAATTCATCGAGAACATCCAAAAATAGAAATCAATTATCCGTAGTGCATGTGGTTTGAACGTTGAGCATAAAATATTGCCAACACAAAAAAACGCACACAAAAAATACGTTCGCGCCCAGTTTTGCCCATTATGTTGCTGCAAAATGAAATTTATCCAACGCAACGGCGTAAACGAGGTCAATATTGTCGAAAAGCGGAACCTGTCAATGTCATTCCGCATGATATTTCAGATATTCGCGGTCGATGGGGTTAAAACCTGTTAAATTTATACCATCAACGACCGAAAATAAGCATTTCGATAAACAGCACATCGCCAGTGAACTAAAAAAAGCCAGGAAACCAAAAAAATATACCGCATCATTATAAATCACTCTCAAATTGTATGTCAGGGCAAATTGGATAGTTAATTAAAATTAAAATTTTTGTAATTCTTTTATTTATATGGAATGCGTGAATCGCTATGTTGAGCATAGAAGGTTTGTAACAAATTATTAAGACGATCTTAGTTCTGCTTGTGTGCCGAATCTTGTATACATTCACAAGCGTTCTACTACCACCGTTGCCATGTACATTTTACATTTTATTAAAAATATCTGGTGTGGCCCTCACCCAACTTTCCGACTACATTAACACACTGTTTACACATTTATACTCTCTAAACGTATAGACTGTAGAGGATGAAACAACAAAATGTCGAATGTCCATAAGATGATAATAATAATACTATGTCGGGATTATAACAATACGACTAACTGACCTCTCGATACCAATAACTCTAATATAATGTCACGTATCCCTGTTATCATACTAGCTTTATTTCTGTACTTCTTGTTTATTTATTCTTCAATCGCGGACGGGGTGATAATATTCAAACAATAACGTGTGAGTAACGCGGTGTGATGACGTCAGTTCTCCATTACGTCACATACCAACTGATATAAATCTCTATAGCGCCTAAACCGCTCATCCCATTCATTTGTAAATTTATATACATATTAAAAATCACTACAGGATGAGATGGTGCCAGTTTGGACAAAATCGGATGAATACCTAAGAAAACGTATGTGACATTTGCCACTTCCGGTTGTCAGATTGTCACTAAAAACAATCCAGTTCATCTCTCGGTAATTCTAAATACGTATACCAAATTTCAGCCCGATTCATTGTTCCGTCTGGGCGCTATTGTATTCACGGACATACATACACACATACACACCTAAATTTTCCAGAAATCATTGCAATGTATTCAGGGGACCTCAAAATGCATATTTCCGCAAAATTCTCGACATTTTTTTCCGTCTACAATACTTTCCTTCTAGGAACTAGTCGGAAAGTAAAAAAGCACTGCATATTTCAGTAAGTCATCGTTTCTTCTTTCTACTTATAACACTTCACAGGCTCCATCCAACTTTCCGAATAGATTGTTGACATATTGAACTATACTATACCTTTTGCAATTCTTCAATTTCGTGAAGAAACAGCCAATCTGCATGCCAACCCAATGTTAGTGGCCAGTGACGTTTATCAAAATTAGCCAATTTGTAACCACAGCAACTTCGGGCTACTGTCCGATTGTTTTTTTGGACGCGTATAGCACTTTAACCGATTCCCCCATTGTCCTCTAAATTTCAAGACCCTGGAGGATGAGTTGGTATCAGTTTGGTTAAAATCCGTTGAATACTTAAGAATATGCGTGTAATATTTGCCACTTCCGAGTGTCAGGCTGTCGTCAAAAAGAATACAGTTCGTATTCTGGTAATTCCAAATAAGTAAACTAAATTTCAGCCTGATCTGTTGTACCGTTTGGGTGCCCTATACGATTCAAACATAATTCTTTAATAAGTGGTTTGACATGAACAATACTTCAATGGCGAGTGTTATAATTGGTACTGTAATAGCCAATTAACGTACGCACTGGAAAATAATTGAATGTTTGCGTGCTTCGAGTTAAACTTTGCGCAATTTCATCGCGTCCACATTTCATTATTCCATAAATCAACTTGTGCGAAGCCATATTATATCCAGCCACACAAAATTAGCAATTAACCGTTATAATATATTACGAGAGCTCATAGATACTTTATCCACGGACATAACTAACGATAAGCCCGCTTTAGATATTAAAAACCATGAATATTTATTACTAATTATGTAAAACTGGAATTTGAACTGGAACTGGAACTGAAATTTGAATTGGAACAGGAAATGAAGATGGAACTGGAACTGCAACCAGCACTAGAATTAGAACTGGAACTGGAACAGTAGAAACTAGAATTTGGAACTGTTCCAATTTCTAGACAATATACACCAGCTGATGTACTGATGAGTACCGAAAACCTCTACAGCTATAGACACAAAGACAAAGACTTGTTAACGTACAAAAGAGCCAATTTAAATGTTAAACGACGGCCCGTTATATAATTTTTAATTACCCTCCTGGCTTTCTGTTATTTCGGAGTAATAGCGGATGCAAAGCGACCGTCAAACTAGCAATAATTGGCTTAATCAAAACATGCTTTATAAATGCGAGAGGGCCACACCTGGCGAGTGATACGCAAAGTTACCGATTCGGTCATACTTTTCGAGCTGTTCGCGTCCGTTGCGTGACACATAGTCCCCGTTTAATTAAAATAATTGATATAGGAACAAATTAAATATTTCGCCGGGTCCGGTTTGACAGATTGCTTCTGGTCCGCAGGGATTATCCTCGGTCCGACGTATATACATGTGTACCTCATTTGTACCCCGGCACCGTCAACTCGGTTGTATTAGACCAGGGACGTCTGTTGTCTTTATAATTTTCTTCTTTACTGTTGCATGTAAAAAATTATTATCTCCAATAACTTTTGCAACATTTGATGGATTTAAATCCTTCTTTTAGCAAATTGAAGCCACATTCATCAAAATTCTTCCTAACTAATACAATTTTCAAAATAATTATTTCTTTTGGGTTATAGAAATTATTATTTTAAAATTTGTGTTAGCAAGGATGAATTTTAGAAGGATATTTTTACTTTCCGACTAGTACCCTAGAAGGAAAGTATTGTAATCGAGGAAATAAAACAGGTTTTCAGCTGAAATACGCATCTTCAGGTTTTCTGAATCGATTGCAATGATTTCTGTATGTCTGTGAAGATATTAGCGCCCAAACGGTACAACGAATGGGGCTAAACTTTGGAATATGCAGCATATTCCACGCAACTGGTCCATCAGAACGTTTCTTTTGTTCTAGTACTTCTACGTCTTTGAAATTCAGATTTCAGGAGTTGTTCATACCGATATTTTTATCAAAAATATTTTCAAGATGGTCACTACTTCCGTTCTACCGAAAATAGACTACAACTTTGTTATTTTAAATAGAATGCTACATTTAACGAAAATTGAAAAAGCTTTCTTGCTTTTGGACAAGTTCATATTCAACGAAACGTTAAATGTCCTATTACAAAATTCGGTTACAGCCGGGTTTTTTTACTATACATATTTTAAAATATTCGCGTTTGTTTAATTCGTAATAATTCTGAATTACTCTTAACTCTGTTAGATCAAATGTACACATAATAACCACATAAATATCAACAAATATTACATTTGGAAGTAACAAAATTCTACCATTCATTGTTGACCACTGCTCAGTAAGTGAATAAGTGATCATCCACTTATGGACCCGAACATCAGAACCATGATGATTAAATACGAACACACATTCACCCTGACATAACAGAACGATAAGCAAGCAAAAGCTGGTCATTAAATGCCTGCTAAACGTCCAAACCGGCATGTTTAGTTGCCATCATCAACATTTGCAGTGCGTGTTATTGTTATTAATAAAATATGCCTACTCATGGTCCTCCAAAACAGCGAGGGCCTCACCGCAGCGGAAATTACGGTCACTAGCAATGTATTCCCGCGTTTTATTTGCAATATAAACACAGGTTGCGACCGCCAACACGTACTGATTGACTAATATTGGTAACTGCGTGCGTCAATATTGTCAATATTTCATAATGTACATGGACGACACGACAGGCGAACGCAAATTGCATTCGGACAATTTCGCGGGAATTATTAATTTAATATGGAACAGGTTTAATAATGCTGCGACAAACCAAAAAATCCAATCTGTACAGAATAATAATAATGAGCGTTGTTTATATTGAGGAATTCCACCACCAAAGCCAGCAAACAGCGCTCACAAACCATATATAAAGAACAAACTGTCAAATTAGTCCATCTGTTCTAGAGAATTCATTACGTATTATTAATCATTACGAAGCAATGAAGAGTCACTTAACCAGAACGAGATTGAGGACGTCAGACTGCTGCACAGAGGTGGAGATTGACAATCTAGCCGTGCAAAAGTCACGGCAGCTGCAAATTTTGCTGTCAACAGAAATCTTAGAATTCCTGTCTGTTTGGTTACAGAGATCCCACGGATCCCACCGATTGTGATAAAAAAAGGGTTTGGTACTTAGAGCTAACAAGTAATGGCTGCCAAACCTCGTTTATTGGTACTAGAATTATTTAGTTACTTGTAAGATGTCTTCGTGCGTGCATCAAGTGTATGTGCATATTGCCTGTGTCGTTTGTTTGGATAACACAAACAAAGGTATGCAGTAGTTTTTTATGTAAATGATTTATTAATAATCTTGATTCTTTTTGGAGTAATTTGGTATGGAAAATAGCACCACGTTTCTTGTAAATGTAGTATAATATTTTATTTAGTTGGATTGAAACCTTAGGTATTCATCTATATTCAGTTTGATTTATTTTTTTTTATAAAAGAGAAAATATTTCTATACAATATACAACTCAAATTTGCTGCAGAAACTTGCATATAATGATGCTACATAATATTTTTAGATGCTGTGATCGCATACCGGCGAGTGCTGTTTGATGTGTGGCAGAAAGTTATCGATGAATTTGGAGGAAAAAAAAACAATTTGAATAACAGGCTTTCAAAAAAATAACTGTCTGATTGTCATCGCTTATTAAAATCATTTTTAACCCAAGAAACGATGTGGTTGGAAAAAACTGCAAAAAAAATAGAATAAATACTCATTTATATATTTCTGACTCTTTAATATCTTCAATTTCAAAAAGTAACACTCACAGTTACTCGCTCTTATAAGGATAACGCATTTGATGAAAACGTTAACAGTCTTTTGCTGGACACATCTGTTGACGTTCCTGTCGAAGACATTATCTTACATGATGAACAATATGAATATGAGAGCGTTCATCATCTGACATGATGAACAATATGAATATGAGAGCTAGGAACATTGATTTATACAATTTTTGTTGTCATTACTCTAAAATATACTACATATTCTATGGACCATCTTGTAAAGAGAAAAATAATTGTAAGATGACTACTTTTGCTTTCCACATGTAAGAAAATTTAATTTATTTAATACTACCTTTAAACAAATGACATCGCAATATTGGAACAGCTTGTATACGTATGTTTAAAACTCAATATTAGTAGTAATTTAATATTTAATGCTAATAAATATGATATTTCGCATTAAAACTGCGCTTTCTACCTAATACGAGTTTTGCACAGCTAGATCAGGCATTTCGACCAGTGTGATGCTGTGACAATTCTGGAACCGTATTATCATATAAAGGAGTACGGACACAGAAGTTTAATGCAATTAAAGTCGATCAGAAACCATATACATAAGCGGAAACTCCGGAGTGGCCCCCACCCAACTTTCCTTCTACATTGTTGACACATTTATAAACTCTCTCTAAACGTACAGAGGGTGAAACGCGTATTTCCGTGGAAATCTCGATTTTTTCAGTCAATTACAATACTTTCCTTCTAGGATACCAGTCGGAAAGTAAAAAAGCAACGGCAGTAGTACCAGGAATTAGTAACCAGTAAATTATGGTAGTTTTTGTTGTGTGACACTCGACACTTGAGTCTTTGGCTTTCCGTGTCCAGTAGTATTGGTTACTTTATCTTCCAATATACCACACGTTTAGCACTAGTGCACTGTTATTCTTTCCAAACCTGATCTGCATACAGCCCAACTAGAGCTACAGTACAACCAGTAAGAAGACGACCCAAAATTGTGTAAACGTTAGAATGACGGACATGATTGCTTTTGGTGAAAATCTGACTAAATGCATACCATCCTCCGGTAACTTTAGATACCTACAACAATTTACAGATCAATGGGATAAAAGATTTAGGCGATATAAGCATCATGAAGCAGACTGACAGTAAACTTGGTCGCTATGGTGGCAAAATGACAAATTTTGATAAATACCAGTGGCCACTGGCATTAGGTTAGAATCAAAAGTGACTATGGCTTCACGAAATTAATGAATTGCAGAAGCGTTTAGGTGTAAATTTGCAGTAAAGTTAGTAAAAAATCTGATGTGGCCAGGCATATGACTTTATCATACGATACAGCCGTGTTCAGGGGGGCAATTTGGAAGTTCAAGGGGCATCCGCTTACTATGATTTAATTTTTTTTTCCAAAAAATGGAATGGACATAAATTATACAAAATTTTCTCTACTATAGTTTACTATTTAACTATTTTGACGAAATTACAGAAATGGCGGCTAATTTGCAAAATCGTTGAAAAATGATAAGAGTAAACCTCGAGTTCCTTTGGGCCCTTTTGGACAAAACTTCTTTCAGCTCTAAGTTTAGTCACGAAACTTCTAAATATGAAGTTTCGTCTCGATACCTTCAGTAGTTTCACCGGAATCGTCGCCACAAAAAACGGGTACACACACATGTTCAGGGGGGCCAAAAAGACCTATTTCCGCTAAAATCTCAATTTTTTTTCATACTACGAATGATAAAGTAAAATGTGCGACGTAGCGTACTATCAACTCTTATATGAGGCTTATAACATAAATCAGCCACACTTAAAAGCGCTGAACATTATCACCGAACAAAAATCAGAAAACACTATCAAAATTAATGCTTCACGGGTTAATTTTCCTAAAACGTAACGCCGTTGCATCTGGTTCACATATCTCTGTCACACGCTAGCGTGTCAGTTGATAATCAACATCGGTGAATTAATATATCTTGTTCAACAATGATAGATACAATCTAAGCAGCGTATTAATATCCATATTGTAAGCTGTGCGTTACTCGTGTGCATTGTAACAGATTTTCTATGGACCATCAATCAAATGGCATGAGTTATGTTTGGAGAGACGATAGTGAATTCTCTCCGCCCATACACACCCCCAAACAAACTAACGCAAACAACGACGAGACCGCTTGAGAGTGGCGGTGTTTTCTTTTTATAGGGGCGTATTACACATTTTTTTCCCCGAACAAATACATTATTCAATTGGCCGAGGAGATTTATAGACTTGCGCTCAGTCTGGTTGTTGTGCCAACGCAAAAAACGAACGAAAAAATCGAGAGGGAACAACAACACACGTCGATACGTCAAGTACCTTTGTGTCACCGAATCTATCTCTATTCTGGATTCGTATCTATCTTTTTCTATTGTGTTTGGTGTTTTCTGATATAATATGTCACTTACTTTATGAGATATATAATCAAGAGATTCAATAATAACGATATCTCTTCAGGAATAATGTTTAAGCATGGGTAATGCTTTGTTTTAAGAAAAGAAGGCATGCGGATTTTAACCAGTAGTGCTCATGACCGATGTCTGCTGTTAATTTTGACGTACGTTGTGGTAGGTCGGAATTTTGTCTTTTGTTTTGAGATTGCATAGACAGGCAGAACAAACGGTTGTAACAGATGTAAGAATACCAAAAAGGGTCCTTTTGGACCGGATGTCATAAATACAGATTTTTCTAGAAGTTTGTGGAACAGTCCGTGCGACCTGAGGGTTTTTATTATTGAGGGTTTTTGCTAAAATAACGAACTTTGGTTCTGTGTGTGGAGGGGAAATAGCTTTCCTGGTTTTGAAGTATATTTTAGAATATCAGTCGAGGTCGTGGTTTAGAAGTCGAAAGATGTAGTCGTTACGTGTTTTAGGGCAATAGGCCCTTATCTTGTGTTTTGCTTCTGTGTGTGCCCGTGATGCCATCTCTGCTGATGTAAATTTGCCAATAACAATTTAGGTAATTTTTATAAAATAATTATGTCTCTGTCATCCGTTTTCTCTCCAACTATTATCATTGTGTCAAGAGTTTCAATGATTATTGTACACTCGATCTGAAGGGTTTTTAATCTTTTTGTTCATTTTGTAAATATATTTGTTTTGGTTAGAATTTGACTTTTAATCACCCTAAGGTTATACTTTGTGTTCATTTACGATTATTATTGGCTTCTAAAAATCTAGCGATACCAGACTCCAGACTCCAGACTCCAGGTCCTAACCTATTACAACGTGGTAGATTCTTTTTGAAAGATTACACGTATTAAACAGAAAAATAATCTCATTTTAAGTGATGAGTCATTCGTACTTCTCGTAAAAAGCACTTTATACGATGTTAACTACACCAATTACATGACTGAGAAACGTGCTTACTTAAAATATCTTGATGTCCAAAAATGCCAATTTATAAAAAGTTAATCGCTAAATCTAGCAACATTGTTTTGAAGCTATCGAAAATAATCGCCCATGAAATTTTAACCGTTGTAATTGGGTGTATAGTGGCCTACTTTGAAACATTGAATAGTACTGCAGTATGCTTTTAGAAAATACATTTTCCATTCCAAACAGAATATTTTCCGACAAATCCTGCACTCACGTCAAACGTTAAAACTCCACCGGATGCCTAAATAACTCTGAAACAAAAAACCATCGGATTTCATGAAATAACTACATCCGAAACGCTACTATGCAGGTACTAGAGCAGCAACCTCGCATTCAAGCAATTAAATATTCGTTAATCAGAGTACGAACGCGCGGTAATTTTTGTTATAGCCGCTGTTGCCTCTACAGCCTCCAGTATTTAGCAAACGGCAATTATAAATAATGTAAAACCACGTGTTGCGGGTTTATCTCTTTTTTCCTCTTTTATCCCCTGTGTTTTTTTTTTTTTTTTCATCAGTGAGCTGTTTTTAAACAGACATTAGCGTAATAGGTGCTCTGTGGTGGCAAATGCAGCCACGTACAGACTAAAACCCCCACTAAAACGTACGTATGGGGCGATTTGGCACGCCAGATCAATCAGCTAACTTGTATTTAATCGAAATGTCAATAGCACGTTCTAGTCGTGTGAGTAGTGGTAGAGCGCTCACGTGAGATTTAATACGTCATGATTCTTGCGGATAGTGCCTGTTCGTAATATTGCGAGTGCAACTTGAGTGTCGATGTTGACAGGTGCCTACAGACCCACAACCGAGAGAAAATAGCGATCTTTCGAATGATCTTTTTATTTTTATTGAATTCCACGCAACTGGTTCATCAGATTTTGTTAGTAAATAAATTCACAGCCACCTAAATTGGTAAACAAAATAGTTATTTTTGTGTTCTCTAGATAATAAAGATTGACGATCGATATGTTTTTGAATTCCGAATTATATGTGTATGTACTGAATTCAAAAATACTGAGAAAACGATATGGTTCCATTCAACATCAGCGATACGTCACAAAATGGCATTCTTTGTCTAATTTTTATGCGAATTTCAATCGATTATCTTTATAAACAAAAAACATAACCGCCCTGTGGGTTATCAATGAGTTATACAGGTTCTGGTTTAGAGAATCCTTTCATTTAAGAAAAAAATGAGGAGAATAGAAATCACTTTCAGTAAACTCAACTTCCCAAGAAGTGAGTAGTTGAGATTTACCATTAATTTTTCATTTTTCTGTTACTCATGGTTCAGCAGAAAAATATAAAAACACGATTCAGCATCAACACATTGTATTCTAGCTTTCCTTACAGAGAACATTCCTGATCGTAACGAGTTATACACCCTTTTTATCTTACTCTAATATACCCGCAAAAAAACGAACAAAATTGCATCTGCTAGAAAGTGCTTTTATGGTACTTCTTTATGACAAATTACAGCGAACGAATATCCGAGAGCGGCGGCGGTGAAAATGAATAAAAATCGGAGTTATACAGAACGGTGGCGATGTGGACAAAAGAATTGGGCGCGAGCTAGAAACTTTGCTCGCTATTGTTTTCATCTCGGACTGTAGTTTTCCCTCGGGAAATTTAATTTGTCCAGTTCAAGGCCTGATAATAGCATACATATGTTTCAATTACGCGTCTTATGAGGTTATGTATCGTGCATATTCAGCTTAATGGGAATTACGTTTCTACAATGTGCACTGTTACAGTAGGTATACGTACTTTTGTAAACTTGGATATATACTTGACATTTACTATGAATATTTATGGATTATCGACAAAACAAAGAAATCTGTACAAACATTGGCGCTGAAATTTGGTGCACATGTTTAGAATTACCAGGAGACATAGACGATATAAGCGTTCATAAAAAGCAGTTCGGCAGTCGCCGCAGTGACATTAGATTGAGATCCCGACTCTCTGTGGTTTCAAGGAATTGAAGAATGTAGACGATTTACAGTTTAGACGCTTCAGGGTTAACAAGATTATCGGAATGTTGAGTGGAGGCCACCCCCTACAGATTTATTATTAAATTGCACTTTCTGTATTTATTATTCTTATCATATGCATGCTATGAGATAGTACACACAGAGTGCAACTCACACACAAAAATCTCTTCTATCACCCAAATTACACCAACTGCAATTACACCACAATTGCATGTGTCATCTCGTCCAGGATCGCTCGAATCCACGTATGACATATCAGTTCTCACAACTCACTTAATACGAACTTTCCTGTCGTGTTATCTACTTCATAATTAGTCAAACTAACGCATTATATTTTAATAGTTTATGAAGGTACGAGCACGTTCTAACTTCGTAGCTTGCTAACGACTGATTCGTCTTGTAGCCTCTTGCTATGGATGTAGGATCGGGTAGGGAACCCAATGTACAATGGTGTATTGATATGACACACAACAATTCTTTTTTTCGTAAAAATCGATAAAAACTGCGGAGGAAGGAATTTTCTGATGCGCACACAATGATGGCATACTCCAGTGTTTCCCAACCTGTGGTCCGCGGACTCCTGGGGGTGCGAGGATAAAACACAACAGATAATAGACCTATGGAGTAGCAATACTACTCCACCAACTACTGCACCAACTACTTGGACAAATTTATCACCTACGAATGTCCAAACTCATCTACGTCATTAAAAATTTCCTCAGAGGCTGAAGAAAGATTTTGCACAAACACCAATCAACTTATCAGGCAAACTCAACTCCTTGAATGAAATATTGCACTAATGAATGTCCAAATGGTTGTACACCAGAAGACACTTCCTCAACAGGATCAACTTCCTCGGCAAATTTAGCACCTACGAGTGTTCAAACTAATCTAAGTTATTAAAAAAATCATCAAGAGGCTGAAGGAAGCTTTTGGACAAACACCCATCAAACTTATCGGACATACACACACACACCTACATACACACATACACACATACAATACATACACATACATTTTCGAGAAATTATTGCAATCAATTCAGGGGACCCGAAAACGCGTATTTTCACTGAATTCTCAAAATTTTGTTTTCCGTTGATTACAATAATTTCCTTCTAGGTACTAGTCGGAAAGTAAACATTGACGCGGTTGTACATATAACTCCGAATTTTAACATTTTTAAACAGATCTCTATGAATTCATTAACGGATTAAGGAATTTCTCACAAATATTTAGATTTGGTTTTGGTGTATTCATTTGCATATGTGATTAGCTGCGATGTAGCGAGATCATTTTCAAGGTTTAAGGACATATCAACAGAGGAGACATAATTCTGAAAAATATGCAGTACAATCGTTCAATACATGTCAAAGAAATGAGCAAAACATTTCAGTGCGCACGTACTGCTATTAAACTATTAAATTCGCAGCCGCTATGGATCTGCTATGGATTTCAGTCCAACAGATCGCATAAATCTTTATTGACTCATGCGTGCCCGCTATGCACACTCTTGCGACTGCTGCCATTGTGAATCATGCAATTTTTTCCGAGCACTGATTATAAACGTATAGAACTTTGTGTTTCACAGCTAATATCTCGGAGACATGTTACGAAAAGAAATTGTAAAAAGTAAAGTTTGTAGTATTCCTCAATCATTACTAAGTAAAATGTATCAATATATTTTTTTCTGGTCGTATGTTTAATCCCAAGCCCAGAAGTACATCATCCTATGAGGTCATGACATCTAGCCGATAAAGATCAAAGGTACCGCCGAGAAATATCCTTCCGGTTATTTACTATTCTGTGGTTTTAGTAGTTTGCGCAAACACCAAACACTTTCATCTCTGTGGCAAATGAAATTGGGGGATTATGTGGATTGAAACTTTTTTTTTCTCTCTGGTCTTTAGAGAGTTTAACTTCTCTTTTTAATCAATATACAGTTGTATACTAATTGTTGTCACAAAAACATCATCATTTGGCCACATTCTTAAAAGCCTACGACAATTTTTCCAAAGATTTGCACGTGCTTACTTGTAACGTGTAACAAACTGACTGCGCAGACGTGTGAAACCCCCCTCTCCCTAAACGATAGCAATAGCTTTGAATAAAAATCACAGCTCCGTGGAGAAATAGGTAAAACGTCATAATATTGTTTGTAGGAAAAACACCGGGGGGCGGGGTTAACTATCACGCAACTTCCGATTAACTCGTTGACACATTGAAGTGTCGAAACCTTTAGAGACGTTCCTAGACTCCTACCGTGTGCACTCGATTGTCCGGTCTATGCCTAAGTTTAACGAAGTTGGAAGTGTTAAGTCAATAAGGGAGTAACTGGAAACGTTCTACAATACTTCAATTTCGTGAAGCCACAGCCACTTTGGATCCTAATTACAATCATAGAATAACATTAAATGCCATGTTATGTCAACGACTGTTGACATAGATAGCGACGCGCGAAACGTTTATTGCGCCCAGTCACTGGCAGATAAGCTTGTATCAGTTTGATCAAAATAGGTTGAATTCTTCCAAAGTATGCCTGTAACATTTGCCACTTCCGGTTGTCAGATTATCACAAAAACAATCCAGTTCGTCCCTTAATATTTCTAAATAAGGATCTCTTTACATATCCACGCACCTAACTATCGAATCCAACTATGTATACGTCCAGATTTTATAACATTAATTAAGACCCCCAGAACAATGACCACCTTTTTGCGGCATCTACGTAACGTCCAATACAAGCAGCATGAACTTTATTAAAATGAATGAGTATTTTTTTGCCACGTCGCACACTGACGCCTACCCAACGTTGGAGGGTTGAGGGTGGCAGTTCACGTGTCATGCGGCGCGGCGTAATTAAGGGCGCAACAGGGCTCGACCTTTGTATCCGTATACAACCGGTATTACCTCACAACGGTCTGACTGCGGATTCCGCGACATCTAGCGAGCGCGACGGCCCCGGCGACGCAAATTCCCGTAATTACATCAGCGGGATGACGCTGTTCCCCAGGTAACCGGTGATAATATCAGTGGTGATGAATAAAAGCGATTTTTTAGGCACGCCCGACGTATCCGGTAAATTTTACCGTTGTTGTTAAAATAAATTTGATTTTGTGGTAAAGTTTCACAGAAGTAATTATTTGATTTACTTGTGATAATTATAAAGCCAATTCAGTTTAAAACGGTTTCACCATTTACATTTTACACCCTATTAACTAAAACCCGTATGTAAATGATTGCTACTTTACACACAAAATCTCAAACATTGTTTTAAATGAAGAGAAACTGTCATTTGAAGTTTGAAAAAGAGTTTGTCTTTGTGACATCACAAAGACGGCTCAAAATGAGCGGCTGGCAACTTATGTTGTGTTCACACATCTCGCATGGGTGACAAAAAAACTTTGGTGCACTGAGGTTCTCTGACGTTCTTTGGCTCAGAAATGATTTCTGTTTTTCGGATTTATTGTCATTAGATTTTTCTTTACAAACCTTAAAGATACCGTAACAAGTGAGGATACATGATTTGATTCTGAATAAATATGTTTTACGAATCTTTTATACGTGTTCCGAAGGTGGTTCTCATTATCAAAATGTTCGAATTCCGTTTACTATTTTCGTTTCAAGTCTATTTGAAATCGCAATGTTGTAAATTATGTACCACTCATACCCCGTTGACCCGTTCACTAGACTTAGCTCGGATTAACGAACGTTCGGATCATCGACACTCTACTGTAGTTCAGTTTATTATATAGTACATTCTTGCTATAGTATCAGTTGTAAAATTCAACGATCAACTCAAAATAACGAGAAACAGCAATATTTGCCGTGGCTGATTTATTACTTGCTAGATTAGGTAAAATGATCGCTGTGCGCCGCCGCCGTCACCAAAAACGCGCTCAGTCCGCTTGACTTCGTATAATAGGTTTAATATTCGGGATCAAGTGAATGGACACTAGAAAGCACAAAGCGGCTAGCTCATACACGATCCGCTTTGAGGATACCTCACAAGGAGCACCCCACCATTCCGAACCCTCTACATAATTCCATCCCTCTAATTAACGTGTCTCCCTTAAAATACGTGCTTCGCAAGTGAGTAGCGGAAGTCCGCGGTCCGAATTTATGCATGACAGTTATGGAGATAGGTATGGACGGCAGCAGCAAAGCGAAGCGACGCTCGTTTATTAATTACGGTCGAAACGGATCGAGGCGCCACGCCGGTCGCCGCCGCCGCCGCCAGGCGCAACGCCGTATCCGAGGACTTAATTTTGCCGGTGTTCAGCTGACAGGTCGCTGTTTTGCGACCGGGCGAAATGAGCCGGAATCGGGATTACCGGTTGAATCGATCCTGGATGGTGGTCTCTTGCGAGGACTGGAATATTGGAATTTGCCAGATTGTGATTGTGATCGTGATTGTAAAAAAAGTATCTGGGGTGGTTTCCACCCCAACTTTCGACTATGTCGTTTGTATTCACCAGTTTTATGGTGGCTTGGTGGATAAAATGTTAGTAGCTTCTAATCTGTGACATCACCCAAATTTCAAAGGCGATGAGTTGTTAAATTCACTAACACCAAACCGACGCACAGTGCATCGACCCAATACAAATGTAGGACAAAAATAGAAAGAGTTGGTAGAATCTGATGAAATTTTAATTCTAAGGGTGTAATGACAAGCTGACTTCAAAAATGGATATGGTTTTTGAATACCAGTTACTGTGAAAAAAAAAAGAAATCTTTTTTCTTTATCGTGTTTCATTGAGTAGATAAAAATAAATATTCTAGAGTCTAGAGTCTAGACTAAACATCTCTCGGGCCTATTGGTCCTCGAGCTTTTTAACACGTAGCCCTCGAGGGCATTAACGTCTACTTTATGCCCTTGGGACATAAATATTTCATGGTTTACACAAGGAGGGCTTTCTAGAAACTATATGTAAGCATCATTCTGTGTGCCTAATTCTTATGTTGATTATCTTCTGAAACCTGTTAGCATTCTATACCTATCGTAACAAAAAAAATCCCATTTCAACTCTTCGGACATTAAACCGCCACTTTGTCGGCATTATACGACCCCCTTCACCCTAATATAATATTCGGCCCCGATTCAGCAACCCGTTTAACATACGCGATTTCGTATGCATCCAAAAGAAGCCTTAACCTATAAAAAGCGATATTTCAGTGTCCCGGTCCTGCAAGCAAACAAGCTATCCTGAGCCGTCGTTCGCGTGATGTATTTCGGGGTTGATGCCCTACCCATCAAATATATATTTTAATAAGGGTGTCCGAACATAAACTTGACGATAGCGGGCAGCATACACACCTACCTATAAGGTGGTTTTCATTCATTCATAATTCAGCGAGAAGCTGTCGTGCCAGTAAGCTATCATATTTCAACTACAAGTGGCCAATATAACGTTTTACTGATGCTATCAAAATGGGGTTTCCATTATAAATTCAACGCGGTGGAAATGTGGATTTTGTATGAGAAATAATTTGAACGAACCAAATGTTCAGTTTAATGAATATTTTTATGCAGGTATTTTGATTAATTATTGATATAAACGAACGTATGTAATAGTACAGGATACTGAACTTTTACTGGGGATGCAGTCGACAAAATTCAAGTTACCCAAAATTGACACTCATTTCTAATCACTTATTCTGTTCCGATTAAGATTAATTGTCGAATCACCCTCTATTAAATTATTCCATTCCCCTCGTCCCTGAAAACTTCTACCACCTCCTTTTAACGAATACGATATAAGAAAAGTTAAATGACTGCTCCTATAATGGCGATCAATCAAAGTTTCGGCGTCATTTGGGCGACGCGTCGATGTCGCGCCCCCTACTTCGCATAATAACATGTAAAACTCAACCACGCGCGGTGGTAAAACTTTTCAACTTGAATCCCGAGTATCAATCAAGTTTATGCGACGCGACTGTGAAGCTAAAATGTATGTGGTAAAGTTTCCGCTTGTGGCAGGCGCTGCTGACACGATACGTTTATAGTTTTGCTGATTGCCGTGCGATTACGAATTTATTTATTACGTTTTCCGCTTTTCAATAATAGGATGACATGGTTGTACGTACGTAGGTACATGTTGTTGTTGGTGATGTACGTGTGTGTGTATGTGTGTGCTCGGGGAAAATGCAATTTCCTGCATTGAAGGCGAGAAACGCGTTCATTGAATGTTTGCGGAGATATGAAATTTTATCGACTGGAAAAATAAGCGATTTGTAAATACGACTTCGAATTGGAGACCTAAGTGTCTATCTCTTTGTGTGTAAGACCAATAATATTATTATTAAAGTTTTTCAAAGAACTACTTCCATGAATTAATGAATAATATCGGTTTTAACAAAACAATGTAGAATAATGTGAAAAGAATATCAATAAGATAATAAATTTTATTGATAAAATTGTAATGAGAAAATATGAGATAAAGTAGATGAGATAGACTCTATTTATATTCTAAGATAAGTTAAGGTATGTAGAAATATAATAAACAGTTTGAAAGAGGCCTCTATAAATTGATTATTATAGCCGATTTTGGTAAAACTATGGACAATGTCAGAAAATGCAAAATCTTGACTTAGGGAGCCTAGCCAACTTGCTTAATTAGTCGGGCCTGTACCAATTAAAAACAGCGATAGTACATCACAAATTGTAACAATAATATAATGAAAGATTATGCATCTTAACATGATTTTGTCATACAATAAATACGTCGTAATCTAAGGAATTTGAGTAGTGCAAAACATAATACAGATGATTTTAGCGTTAAATATCGTCAAGTTGCATTTTGTTCAGCTGCACAGTAAACTAGTTTCCATTAAATGGCATAGATTGTTTGGGATAAAAATAGTAATAATAATCCAACACTCAACATGCGTCAATAGCTTTCGTCAATTACAGAAGGCATCGCCCGGGTCTATGAAACGTCTTAAGATTTTTGGCTCCTAGCATTCTCTCTAGCCAAGGAGCAATGAAACCCACAGAAAATCCTCATCTTGAACGCAGCTCACCGGACTCGAATGGCAACCCCCTAAAGGACTAAGATATCATATGCTAATTCATCATAAATTTATTTCAATGCCTTATCCTAATACATCGTACAATTCATAATTCTTTAATCACAAAGGTTATATAATTTCTCGGCTTAGCGATACATATTACAATAATTTATTGTTTTCAGCACGCAAAGTCGACATCTGTTATATTTTGATAGGCACTGTTATATTAAGTTAAGCAGTTATATTAGATTACATTTAAACTTTAGTTTAAAAAAAGTTAGAAGCATTTTGAAAAAGACAATCAACTAGCAAACGTCACTCCACAGACCATTTCACTTTGTTTTATTTTTTTAATTCTTTCTATATTTATGCTTTATTTAGTTTAGTTCTATACCTAACCTTATTCCAATTCCGGATATCCATCATGATGGTTGTGACCGTACTGAGTCGAACCGTTCGACGTTCACTCAAAACTTATAATTGAAATTACTTGCGAGCTTTTCTAACCCCTGCATTCAGCTGCGCGATAAAATATAAATTCGTCAATTACCGAACTTCTAACAACGTTAAAATCGGTCGGAACTTTTGCAGTTGGTTTCCCTTCTTCCATCCCCACTTTCCTATTCCTCTCCGTTGCCGTCACTTCAGTCTGCACTTTAGTGAATTGCAAGTTTTCTCATCGTCTCTTTTCCCCATAGGAAAAAAACTACCGAATAACAAGTTTTTTTGGTAAAACACTGGAGATCCCAACTAAGCAGTTACTTTCACAAAATAAATTCGACTTTTTGTCTAAATCCTACTAGTAGAGGAAATCTGCCAGTACAAAATCTACTCGCCCATCATGGCTTACTTCCAAATAGGACATGTTCCGAGTGTCGTCAGCAGATGATCGTAAAATGCGCTGCAGTGAGCGCCCTCCTTGTAGTCAGGAGTGTCCTGCAGGAAGCAGAGAGGGTGCAGGACGACGCCGACGTCTCGGGTTATAAACAAGTAAAAATGCGCCGTCGACAGTAAAGTATCGAGTCACTCCCAAGCTGTAGAAATAATGGAAACTAAGAAATACAATCGTTTGGAGTGGAGTTCAGTTTCTCTTCGTCGTTGCAGTGGCACTTGAGAAACGTTTCTTCGTTCGGCGTCCATTTCGATTGAATTAAAGGGGGGCGGAGATCCAATAAGCAGGTAATCTGATGGCGATGTGTAAGTGGATTATAGAGAACAGTAGATTATTTTGTTCATTTTTCTGAGTATGAAGTAAACTATGTTATATTAAAAGAAGTTGATTTATTGTGGACGCAGGATCTACATCTTTCTCAACTCTAACAAAAATCATAAAGATCTCCACCACATTCATTCTTTTATTTCTGTCTTAAACCGGAAATTAATCTTTGACAGACGGAAACAAATCCGAGACATGATACTGTAGGCATATAACGTATTTACCATATTTGATACATTTTGCCAGATTTGACACAAGAGATGATCAGTACTCATTTATTTGAACGATGGAAGATGAAAAGATCATAGTATGACACGTATTTCATAACAGACATTTGTAAATTAATGAATAACGCTGCTTTTGGTAAAATAATAGAAGATTTAATAATAATATAGAATAGAACTTAATCTCAATTGTTTTACCACAACCTATTATTAACTATATTATTGTTGTGCATTAAAAGAGATAATTTTTTCTAATGCTACCTTGTTACTTTTGGTTTAAACCAACTAAATACTTCACATTTATTGCAGAGTTTATGCGAAAAACACAATATAACAAAACACAATTCTCTGCGGTCTCTTTTTTATACCTACTTCTCGTTTCTAATCTGATTTACGACATGTGGGTTAATTCCTCTCATTCGTAAACAATTCCCAGAACTTCCACGGGCGAACCAAGTAGGCTTTTTACTGCCCGTAAACCTCTTACGTCTGTTTATTATCTCCATGGCCGAGCAGCATACGTTTATTAGTAGAAGAGGAGAGATGACAAGGAGCAAGAGAGACGGTGGGAGGACATATAACGGCACTCTTAAGCGGCAAGTAATTGCGAGCTTACAATGAAATGGGCGCGAAATGTCTAATATCGAGTTATTGCACGATTATGTCGTTTAGTTTCGTATTTTATGAGACTTATGACATTAATTCGATGTATAAGATGGCCGTATTTGAAATTCATATTCGATGATAAACGGTGCGTTCACAATCAACTCCACTGGACACCTTGATCTTCTGGCTATCCCTACTCTAGGAACCGGTGTGATGGGCTACGATCTTCACAGAGTTTGTTCTGAATGCTACTTATTGTGAAAAATGTGGTTTATTGAGATTATATAGTATAAAATGTCAATGTCCGCTTTCAGAATATTCTTTTGATCCATTACTCGACGAGCCTTAATTAATAGAGTAATTACGCGCCGACTGAAACTCAACGGGTTTAACGTCAACCGTTGGGCGATGAATGGATACGTAAAATTGTAATACGCAACCGGCCCAGAAGTAATTAATAATTCACGGAAAGGTTTTGGCTCCCCGCCGATTTGTGAGAAATCTAGAGCCGTTCAATCGTACGGCGATCAAAGGCGGCTGCCCATTGATGCATTCACGTCAACGCCAAACACCGGCGACAAAGTTAAAGAGAAAATGGCTGCTTTGTGCGCTGTCACTTTGCCACGTCGGGTAGCTTATGCTTTTTAATTGACGTGAATCATTATGGGAAATATAGAGCAGGGTTTTCTAAAGATGAATTGTCTATCTATACTCAAAGCGAACTAAAATCAACGTATATAGAACGAATACAGCAACGTGTCCAAGAATATTCGCATCATTAGGTAAACTCCTTTAATTATTAATTGCTGATAATACTTCATTCTTTGTAACAGCTGTTTATGATACTAGTGCAAAAAGTATCTTTTTACTACTAGTACCCTAGAAGGAAAGTATTGCCCTGACATATTAGATGTCAGTATGACAAATATCATTGTGTCATAGAAACTGACATTTGGTAGGGTCCAGTGAAGCTGTGGGGTTACAAAATTGAATAATTGCAAAAGTGTTTAGACAATTCAATGTGCAGACAATGTAAAAATGATGGTTTTGCACTTTAAATTAAAATATCATAAAGTTAGCACTATTAGACAAAGAATAATTTTCTGCTTGAATTATGACATATTTATTTCGTAAATGTTTCTTACAAGGAAACTATTGTACTCGACGAAAATAACCGTAATATCGACAAAAATGCGTGTTTTGATGTCCTCTATCACCAGCCACATCCAATCTTGTTTTTTTTAATGAAACACAATATCTGTTCTTCTCTTGTCGAAAATCAGAGATATAAAAGAGAAGTCTTATTGAATTTCCATTCACTCTGTCGGATCAATAGAGCGTAGGATTGTTTCCGATTCTTGAACGTTTCACCTCGGCAAATATTTAGTTAATACGAACGTCCTCACCAAGAGAGAAGAAAAAGAAAACAGAAAAAGATGGGTTATCGTAATATTATTTGTACCGTTCTTGACAGACGGAAATAACTCCGACATATGATGCTGAGCAAATATAAGGTATCCTATTTGACGAATTTTGTCAGTATTGATTTGAGATGTGACCAGTAACCATTTATTTCAACGATAGAAGATGAAAAGATCATAATATAATAATCATTTCATAAGAGACATTGTAAATACAAAATAATGCAGAATGCAGAAAAAAAACACTGTATCGATTACAAAATCAATGGTACATCACAGATTGTTATGATAATATAATAAAATGTTATCAATCTTAAGTGTTGCTGTCATATAACAGGGTAGTGTTTAATGTAATAAGTTCTGGGAAAACTTAGTCGTGATGTAACGAACAAAGTTGCATTACTGTGAAACACAAATGTGCCACCTGGAACTTTATGAAGTAGTGTTACAAGCAGCACTTGACTGCTCTACTTCACTTCGCAAATATTCTTAACGGTTATTAGATTTTATGATAGCGGCAGCGCGAGTTGGTACAGAAGCCGAGATTGTAGACTAGGTTGTTCCAAAGTTAAACATTTAACTGACATATACAAGTTTATACTCCATTTTACACATTTATTCGAGACAAATGTATTCTCTACAGGCATGCTCTCTTTAGAGAAGCAATTCATTATGAAAAAAAAAAAACTTTGGATTCATGAATAATGCTGCTTTTGGTAGAATTACGAAAAACACTTTCTACTATAAATATCTAGGTAACTATATACATTAGATCTTCTATTCAAGAAAGGACAAAACCGTACAATACTCAAGTACCATAAAGACCCACTTACAAAGCCCTCGTAAATTCCTGTTAGCCTCGTAAATACATCCACGTCAGAGCCTAAAATCGAATCTAATCACTTGGGTGGGTCGACACGGACGACTCCTTAACAGGATCCTCGTTAACTCGTCCTGTGGGATACAGCCGGACGGATTTCGAATTAATAAATCTAATAATACCCTATAAGCAATCATGGGGCCGCCTGCGACATCAGCATAACAAAGCAATTTATCAGAAATCTCTCCCCTGTTCAGTCTTTGCATGCTTGACAGGTAACAGTTCAGAACTTCGAGATTAAGCCGTGATTGCGGATGAACCTAAAAGGCTCCTCGGAACCACTAACAGCTAAATGTATTATTGTGGTTATATTACCATCCTGGTTATTGATTTAAATGTTGTTGAGGTGACCTCAAGTCAATGCGACCAATGGCATGACCCGTTTAAGCGGTAAAAGATTTCATAGAAGGAGTTTGATAGTAGCTGCAGCCTTAATCGCTGTTGCGAATTGGTACATTTTAGTAAAGGTTAATGGCCACTAATTGTAGAAGGTTTAGATGCTTCAGTGTGTTAATGAAGTAGTAGAAAAGTTGGGTTGGCGCCAGTTGAGTTGATTTTGGTTAGCCACATATATAACATAAATAAATATAACAAGAATATAACATAACTAGCACATATAGTTGTACTGTTAACTATATGTGCTAGTTATGTTATATTCTTGTTATATTTATTTATGTTATATATGTGGCTAACCAAAATCAACTCAACTGGCGCCAACCCAACTTTTCTACTACTTCATTAACACACTGAAGCATCTAAACCTTCTACAATTAGTGGCCATTAACTAATTGGAAGATGGGCTTTTATTGTAACTACTATTCGAGGACTGCCGGAAAATAATTTAACCAAATATACAAACACCACAAATATATATTTTCGTTTGGTTACGCTTACGATCTGTATGTTTATTTTTGTCATCGTAGGTTAGGAAATATAAATTTAGCTGGCCTTGCACAGTTGCAGAGAAAATATGAAATATGGTACTGAGTGCAGCCAGAACCGGTGCAATAAAATTATTGCGATGTCACGGTTTTAGTATTCTCCTCCAGAAGAGCTCGCCAGTTACACACACTGTTTAATTTATGTTTCGTTGATTGAAGATTAAATGAGAATAAAGGAAATAAAGTAGCATTTCATAAATTAAAGTAACCCGTATATTATATGTAATTTATTTCGCTTTTCCGACATAAGAATTCAAACTGTCTCTTTGTGTATTCAAGTGTTCGAGATTTATTACTTTCTCCGGGATTTATTGATATACCGCTTCGAAATCAATAAAAGTTTTAAGAAATTTCAGGGAAGCTAGAGAAATGGTAGAAGCAACCAACTGAAAAACGAATTCACAGCCACTCTACATCACAACCTAACCTAATGGCTACTGATGTAGGGTAGTAGAGGAGGCAGTTTTGAATAATATTTATACAACCTTTTTATTATTAATTTCCATTATGTCTAGAAGGTTTTTATATAAAAACCACAGACACAACTCTGTTGTAAGGGCCGAAAATGTTCACTGAAAAAATGAAAACTCAATTGTTCAAAATTGCCCCAACAGTAGAAAAACTGTTTTCAAATTAATATTAAAAAACCAGTATTACCGTAAGTTAGTGGATTTACATATTGGCCATACATTAGCGCAAATGTTGTCATATTTTTTTGTTTATGTACGTTCTGGCAAAAATATAACAAACATCTCTATCACTCAGTTGACTGATAATTGGGATTTTTCAAAAAAGTGGAAAATCAACATCTTTAACCACATCTTTAGTTACTGTGGCAACTAATTTTCTAATTCTCGTACAGTTTTTTGCTAATATGATCTTAAATAACCGTACCATTAATCGCAGTGGCAAATCGATCAAAAAAAATTGTGACATTGATAAAAATAAGGTACTTTGTCAGAGTTGTGGTTTGAAAAAATGTTGTGATTTAACTCTGACTCTTTATTACAAAAGAAATATACTCTACTAACCTAAACAAATAGCCTATTTAGTTAGGTTTTCAAAAAGGTTGCAACATTGCAAGGTTGACAACACTTGCTACTTTTCTGCCCAAAAAAAATGAGAATTTTTATTTGAAATTATTGCAAGAAACTCAACAACGAAATAAATTCAAAAATAAAACAAAAAATATGAGAAAATGTTTATACCCCAATTAGAATGTACTGGTAACATGTAATGGAAGGTGAGAGAAAATAATATACAAGAAAACGTCGTTCGTCGTTTAGAAAAAATGCGAAATAAAGAAAATCAGAAAGCCTCTACCGGCTTCCGTAAACACTGTACATTTTCCATTCAGCGCACTAGATGGCGTACGTGTAGATCAACAAAGTCTGTTTACAGACGTGGAAATCTCTCATGAATATGAAACGAGCGCGAACTAAATGAGATGTGTAGCGTGATATATGCGCATTATCACGTTATCGTCATCAGACAAGCGCGATTGCAGGCGACAAACACATAGATACACTGAACATACCCAGAAAAATATTTACTTCTAACATTGCTTTCAACAACTTATGCCTGATTGTATTATTGAAGCAAAATTACTTGTCTAGTAAAACTTATTTTAAATTAAATTCATTATTATCCTTCATTATGGTAGCCGAGTTTTGCCTAAGTTTACGATAGAAGTTCCCTCTATCAGTGGAAATACCACTGATCATGAACCGCTGCTGCTTCGACACTGCTGTATAACTGCATCGTCACAAAATTTATTAATTAAGCGAGCTTTTGCACTTCTCAGAGTTATGTACAGTGTTTATTGGTTGTAACGCTTTGGAGGCGGCACATAACAAACACAAAACTAGCACAAATGAAACAATAGGAATTGTTTTAGTGGGTTTTATAACTTTCGGGTACTTAAGCACTTAACTAGAAGATGCATCAGAAGCAGCTGCAAGAAACAAGGAATTTGCGTGTGGTTGCTTTTGCCAGCAAGTATTCTGTGTTTTACTTACGCCTGCCGTTGGAAGTTTTACGCTAAGTAACTATTAAGGGTAGAGTTAGAGGGTAAGTACTTTGAACTTTAGACGTTGAACTGGTTTCTTTTCAGTGAGTTATGTGGAAACTTAATCTAATGTAGTAATTAGGTCCGGAAGCGTGTAGAACTTAACTGTGAGAGATTGGGCTATAAAATTTAATTTATTTTTTGGAGTTCTATCTTCTTATATTTTGAAAAAAAAATGTGAATTTTACTGTAGGTATACCATAAGTAAATAAAACAAGACATTTTTTTATTGTAATCGACAGACAAAAAAAATTCGAGATTTTTGAAGAAATACACGTTTTGGGGTCCCCTGAATCAATTGCGATGATTTCTGGACAATGTATGTATGTATGTATGTGAACACTATTGCGCCCAAACGGAACAACCGATCGGGATAAAATTTGGTATACATATTTAGAATTACCGCCGAACGAACTGGATTGCTTTTGATGACAATCTGACAAACGGAAGTGGAAAACTTTAAATGCGTCTTCTGAGAGATTTATCCGGTTTTGACCAAACGATACCTGTTCACCCTCCAGTGACGTTAAATATGTTTACCGAATTACAGATCAGTGGAATCAATGGTTTAGGTGCTATAAGTGTTTATAGAAACAGTTTAAAAGAATACACAGCCTTCGTCGCTGTGTTGCAAATTGTCAGATTTTGACAAACGTCAGTTCCACTGGCATGATAGAACATTAAATGTCAGTATGACAAATGTCATTATATTAGGTAGGATCCAGAATAGCTCTGGCTTCACAAAATTGAATAATTGCAAAAGTGTTCAGACACTTTATTGTGTCAACGATGTAGTCAAAAAGTTGGGTGAGGGCCACCTCAGTTATTTTATTATCGAACGTCAATAATACATTAATTTAGCTGTAAATGTTATAACATATAAACAGGGATTTGAATATCATTATTAAAACTTAAATTAATGACCGCAGAATGCACATTATTTCATATTATAATGCGAAATACGATTGATTATTCGGCAATAATTTTAAGATAAATCACATGGTAGCAATATGTGTTGCAAATAAACGTTATTAACAATTATTTGTGAAATTCCCATTCGAAACTGTATTGATATAATCCCATAATTATCTACAATTTAATAATTACTGTATTGTTAGATATACATAGAACAATTATAGCTATTGTGTGTGCAGTAATTTTTACTTTCCGACTAGTAGGTACCCTAGAAGGAAAGTATTGTAATCGACGGATTTTTTTTTTCGAGATTTCAGCGGAAATACGCGTTTTGGGCCCTCCTGAATCGACTGCAATGATTGCTTGAAAATGTATGTATGTGAATGCCATTGACATGACATGACATTAAATGTCAAGATGATAAATGTAATTCTGTGTATGTATGTATGTAAGTGTGTGGGTATGTATGTATGTCTGTGAACACGATAGCGCCCAAACGATACAACTGATCGATCTGAAATTTGGTATACATGTTTAGAACTGGATTGTTTCTGGTGACAATCTGACAACCGGAAGTGGCAAATGTTACACGCATTTTTTTGAGAATTTATCCGATTTTAACCAAACTGATACCAGCTTATCCTTCGGTGATTTTAAATATGTATACAAATTTGCAGATCAGTGGGATAAACGATTTAGGCGCTATAAGGGTTTCTAGAAGCAGTTTGACAGAATCAACTGACAAACGTCAATACCACTGACATGACATGACATTAAATGTCAAGATGACAAATGTAATTCTGTCATAGAAACTGACGTTACGTAGCGTCCAGAGATGGCTCTGGCTTTACTAAATTGAATAATTGCAAAAGTGTTCAGTGTAGTGTTACAATCGACGGAAATATGAAATTCAGAATTTCTGATGACACAGATGAAGAAATGTCCTATGATAGTGCATTACTTAAAATGTCGTTCGGTGTTAATCACGCTAAAGACAAAGTCGAAGTCTCGCCTGGACATTTTCCCGAATCGATATTGTTTTCCACGGTTCACAATCGCGGTAAATCTCGCCCTGGAAAACGGAGGAAACCGCCTCGCTGGAGCATCAAACGAGAATACTATCTCTCTCGCACAGTTGGATCTTAACAGCCCGTAAGGAATAACTTAATGGCTCTAGGTTCTAGGCCCTAATTTCGACAATTACCCGCAGCGTTCTGCCTTACCCACCTCCCTTCGGGTCGATAAAAACGAAATATTACATCCACAGATTCGCAGCGGGCTGCTGCCTGAAGGACAAAGGAACCTCTTGCGGCTCAGAAGTTCGTACCTAATACAATGCTACAACAATGTGGGTATAAAACTTGATGAGTATACATAAATTATATATTTAAGAGTGTAAGTAATAACAATTATTTTTTCTTTTTCTTTCTTTCACGCATGTCCGATGTTTCTCGAACGCTGATAGGTATAAACTCTTGAAACTAAAAGCTTCGTCGTCATAGTAACGACGCGCCAGTGCCAGCATTTAGAAAATAAAACTTTATTGTGAACGATCCATTTCAGGAAAAAAGTATATGAATGTAGTATGTGTATTAAAATAACACTAAAGGGAACATAAATCAGAGTGTAGAGTCTCTTGCAACATAGTTAGGAACAAGAGGTGTAAAATGTGTTTTTATATGTGCTGTTTGTATCTCCCAGTGTATAATTCCTCTGCGGAGCGTAAAGTTTGTTAATGCGTAACAAAAGTACGTATTTACTGCTCTGTTTATGGGTACATCATGAAATCTGAGAGGCTAATGAAAAAGTTTGTTTGAATTTTTAATGTGCACTCGAAGTTGCAAAGCTGTTAACCCAATTTAATAAACATGTTAAAGACTGAAGGACAATCTTTTTCAAGAATTGCTTTTTTAAGAAATTTCACAAAAAGCTAAACAGTAACAAATGATAATAATACTAATAAAGCCTTAACATTACCCAACTGCTTCAGCCAATAGGGTATTTCGGTCATGTCAAAATTTCAGCAGATGTTCGGTTTAAACTACCGTACAAGTTATCAGGAGTCATACCGTAAAGCTGTAAGCTTTTTGGTTTAGGTTTTCAATAAGATTCACCGACCACCCTTGGTAACACACGAACATTACCGATAATATAAGAAAACTTACAAAGACCAACTCTAATTCAAACTTCAAGTAACGATTTCTCTTAATTTAAAGCAATGTTTGAGATTTTATCTGTAAAGTAGCAATCAGTAGCATCCCTACTTTGTAAAAAATAATTTGAAAAACACCGGAATACCCTGACAGAATAATAATTATTATTATTATTTTATTATTATTATCATCATCTGAACTTGTGGAATGGTTCATGTAGTTCGGTTCACAGTATTCGTAATCCACAAAAAAAACTCACCCTGGAAGCAGATTGATATCGAATATTCAATAAAAAACGGTTTAGGGTACTATGAAAAATGGTACATTAAGTACCCCTTGGTTACTCTGAAATTTGACAATTAAACTTTAAGCTCCCTTCTGCATGTCATTATCCAAACTTTAGAGGTTAGAGTTAACAGTTTGGTTGGTGTTTATGTTACGCAAATTTTCTCAATGTCTGTCTGACATTTTATGTCAATGAATGTGTGTGTATGTGTGTATGTGTGTATGTATACTGCGACTTCTAACATTTCAAGCAAAAACTGACTATATGTTGGCCGAAATTCATTCATAAGGGAAAGAGCAATAAGCAAAGTGTTAAATATACAAAAGTTGACATAACAATTTTGGTCAAAACTACACCTATCACAATTTTCCAAACCCTGAACGTATCTTGAAATAAAAAAGGCAACTTTTCCAATCGCCATACTAAAAAAGATCTCCCTCCACAAATTGAATGACCACAAAAACGACAGAAATCTAATAGGGTCGAATAAATCCTGATCTGCCCTAGTAGGTACGATCCGCACAGCACCACGGGATTCACAGCTTTCCAGTCGACATCCGATATTCCACCCTCAAACAACCCCGAGATCTCCAAATGTCCAATGATTTATAGTAAAATTTCCCAATTTTATGAATTTACCCTATTTGCCCCCTATCAAAAAAGGCATGGGGAAGGTCGATGAAGGCTAAAGGGGTTGAAGAAGAAATGGTCGCGGCCACTTCATTAAACCTGTAACGTGTTTTTATCGGAATTCGGTGCGCAAATTCCTCTTAAAAGGGTTGAAATGCGAAAAAGCGGGTTTACGGCCGGGGAAGGGCGCAAAAACGGGGTGGGGGACTGATTAAAGAGGTACGCTCCCCAGCTTTAGTGCCCTTTTACGATGACTGGCAACACTGAAGACTATCGAATCTGAAACCGGATCGTTCTTACTTAAGCTAAATAAGTTGAGTTCACGTAATCTTTATGAGTAGACAATCCAAGGGGTATTTGTCACTAAGTAGACGCTAATGAAAAACTGTTGAGCTTACTGCGAATTACTGGTGAAGTTATTTTTTGATACCCCTAAAACTCACAAAAACACGTTTTTTTTTGTTGTAGTCTAGTTTTAGTTTACACTTCAAAGCCCAGATTACAACATTTAACAGTTTACACAATTAACCTCCAGGAAAAAATAAGAGGAACAAATAACATCTATCCTATCACACAAAAAAACCTACAAAAAACAATCCGCTATATCACCTCTACCACTCTAAAAGCTACCCGGACTGCACGCAATCCATTACCGTAATGCAATTTCGCGTCGACAGAGGCGCTGTATATTTTATTTAAACTGACCGTGCATCCAGCACGAGAACCACTGACCGCAAAGCGATCGTCATTCATTTGTTAGGTTGTCCTGCGGCGTTCGCCAAGCTTGACCGCAGCAAAGGTTGCCAGCGACAAATTGTTAGCTGCGAACCAAAAATCGCTTTTCACGCGTACCTACCTAATTAATTACGGAGAGGGCGCCACTATCGGCAAATTAAATGTGATACAATCGTAATCGCGGTGCTCGATAACGTAATTAATGATTTCGAATGAATTCTGAACAGATATATATCCCGTGAAATGTACAATCGAACCGGATCGGTTTCAGTATTCTATTTCCGCTTGTGGACAGATTAGTAGCACAGGATGTTCAATAGTTTTATTTTGCGCGGTCTAAATACGCCGCGAAGCATTCGACAGTTGTGTGTTTTTTAATCCGGTGTAATGGATTCGTTGAGCCCTAAACTGTCTATACCTACATTGTAATTTTTTGACGTTTGAAAATTAATATATCGAAATAGAAGGGATAAAACATTTCATGAAAAATTACCCACTTAATTTACTTACCTTACCAGCCAATCCACTGGAAAAAAAACTTAGCGAATATTATAAGAACCACGTATACCGCACTATATATGAATAGAAAAGTGACACTACTTTTAACACACAACAAAAACAAACTACATAGAATACCTTGGTATGTAAATATGTGTAAACAGTACTCGAAAACAATTTTAGTAGCCACATCGACGTCGTACATAAAAATGTAGAAAGCACGAGTTAGCAGGTTATTGGGAAAGTATTGTATGGAATATAGAAACATATCAAACTTCAAAATTGTTTTATTTTCAGGTAAGGGTTTGAAAAAACTGGCATTGTTCCAGAACTCAGCAGTATTCACGTAACGGTATAATAATAATATTCGACATTACGAAGCATGTCTGGTAGCTGGAGTCTCTAGGGAATTATATCCTCTGTACCGTGCTGTATTTTTCTTTGACGGTCGAGGTATGGCGCTATCGCTCGCAGTAGCCTTTCGCATAATCCGATTACGGAATAAAAGTTTTCGCTCAGAGGCAAGGGTAGGTACGCGTTTCGGATTCGTAACTTTCCACTTGCTACATTCAACCAACCTCTCCTGTATAAAAATTTTATGTAGTCAGTTTGAACGAGGGCGCAAAGTTGAAGAGAAAAGGCCTAAAACCTGAAAGTACCCACTCCTGAAACAGTGCAGGAATTTTCTCTGTGTGGGTACTCTTGACAAGGAAACAAAGGAAAAAACCTAAAAGTTACGCCCTAGACGAAATGTAGATTTCACGTAATAGATTCAAATATATATATATATATATATATATATATATATATATATATATATATATATATATATATATATATATATATATATACTTTTTATTGTAACTCTGTAGTTTGAAACGCATTATGCGAATTAAGTAACTATACAGTGTGGAAAAAAAACTGGAACAGCGGAAATATTTCCAAAAGGACTTATTTCTGGAAAACAAATCTTTGAAGGGGTCAAAAAGACATACATTTGCAGTCTTTTCATCAGCCTAACTTTTCTGCGTTTACAGGGTCAAAGGCAATTTTTTTCTAAATGGCAATCTCTATTTTGTATTCGATAATAAGGAAAGCACATTTGTTCAGTATCTTACAACACATTTTGCATTAATTTCCATAAAACAAATTTTGTCAAAATCATTAATACTCTCCACAAAAATATTCTGTAATAGACAGGAATGAAATTCACATGATGTGTGATTACGCAGATATGAGAAGAGCAGCTATCGAAGTCTGCACTCTATATAATGATGTACCAATCGTCCACCCATTTCACCATCTACGATTAGTAAAATTATTGCCAATCACTAAACTTGAAATTCTGGCGAGAATGGTTGGCAGTTTCGTACAAGTTCTCGCGAAATAGTTACAAACATGAATTTGAGTCATTGTAGATGATTTTTAACCTCGATTGCAATTCATAGAACAGAGGCAGAACATGGACTGAAACTTGGTACACATATTTAGAATTAACAGGAATCGAACAAGATTGTCTTTTGTGACAATCTACTAACCAAAATAGCAAAATGGGCAACCTTGTATGCATTTTCTTCGGGGTTTAACCTAGTTTTACCAGACTGATAACATCACACCAAGCATGTATACCAAGTTTCAGTCCAATTGGGTTGCAGTGGCTGCGAATTGGCAAATATTGATATTAGGTTGGAAGCCATGGCCACGAAATTAAAGAATTGTAAAGGGTTTTGAAGGTTTTTCTCAATGCACCTATCAACGAGACAGTGGGAATGTTGAGTGGAGGCAACACAACATTACTATTAAATTGCACTGTCTCTACTAGCATATTTCATTAGACAGTACTCACAGAGTCCAATTTACACACAGTGATCCCTTCTAACGCCCAAATAACACTACAAAAGTAATCTTCAAAAACTCACCTGAACATAAGAAATATATCGCATGCGCCATCTTGTCCAAGATCGCTCAAATTCGCACAACATATCACAACTCACTTCAAACACACTCTTTTGTAAACATTTCGGGATATAATTCGCCGTTTTTTCCCCGTAAAAATTCAACTAAAATCACGGAGGAAACAATACCCTGACGGGCATGCAAAGGTTGGCACTACAAATCAACAAGCGGACTCAGCTGCTTGGTCGCGATAGCAACGTGGTTCGCGTGTCACTGGACGCTGCTTATTTTACTGTCTGTTGTACAGTAACCCACAGAAATCATATTCCTAGAATGCCAGTACCATATAACAAAAGTGCCCACTTTACGACATCGCGCAGGTGAGGTGTGAAGCATGCGCGCAACGTGAAAGCATTGGCGGCACTTTCAATGTTTATTATTCTAGACTACGTATCAAATATTTATTAGTAAGTAAATATCTATGGTAAATATACATCGTTTTACACTGAGTATGAGGCTCCAGCCAAGGCTGTGGAGGTTTATACACAGGTTTCTTTAACTACACATATTGTAATTCAAATTATATGACTACCAAGTCGATTTTGTGTGTTAAAAAAATAAATTATGTTAACCTGACATTTGATTAATAACAGTTTTGTCTTTTTCTAAGTTACAGTTAAATAAAATTTGATCTTTATGATCTTTTCCTGTTCTGCATAGTAAGAAAAAGTAGACAACAGTATATGTGACCCGCTCTATACGAGTCTTAGATAAAATGTCTTATTTGACAAGCAATCCTAACGGGGTTACGTTTGGTTGTTACATTCATAGGTTATGTTGTGTCAAGAAAATAGGAAACAGTCAGTAATAGATACCCACTTTCCTTTCACGTTGTTCACTGGTAATACTTAGTACGCATGCCTTCCTCCTCACCAACTGAGCGGTATTGGGTGTTCAATTGTGGGCAAAAATTTTCTGCGCATCCTATCCGTATAGCATTCTAGTAATAAGATGTCTATGGTACAAAAAATGTGTACAAACATTAGAATGCGCAGTAGATCTAGCATTAGATCCACGTTGCTTCCACGCATCATTTCGCGCAGGTCTCGGGTGAACTCCATAATGGTTACACAACACTGTAAACGTATTGAGCTTTGTGTTTGACGTCTAATATCTAAAGTTTGTTGTACTCCTAAATCATTAATATGTAAATATGTATCGATATATTCTGATCTCAGTCATGAGCTCAGACAAGTAAAAAATAAATACAAAATAACATAGTTTAAGCTTCTAATTTCCGTTACCTTACAATAAAAAGGCCTGCCAGTGATCACAGTCCAAACAAAAATTAATACCGAGATATTTTTGAATATGTATTGAAAATAAATAGAGAAAATATGATATAAAGAGTCACTGAACCATAATGTGCATTCGGCATAATTAAAAATCGATATTAAAATGTAGCTGTCGAAATAATATATTAATTTCGCCGAGGCTCCATTGTCTGGCAAATTTAAAGCTATACTATACAATAATTATTGGGTTAAATGTTCAAATTTATTTAGCGGTATGTTAATTTGGTTTGTGTGCTTTATTTACGGTTTGTATTAATTTAAAACGTGTATTTGGTTTGTTGAACTCAGTAATTTTGTAATCAATGCAAATATTATTATTTAATAATGTAATAACTTTATTACTCGCCGGAGGTTTCAAACCTAAACCACCAAAACATCATGTCGGTTACACAGATAAAACAATTATTTTCAAATTCACAATATTGTCTACACATTACTGAAATAATGATCATGATCCATAAAAGATTACAACTTTTTAGACTCAATTTGTGCTGAAGAATCGTCAAAATTAAACAAAGATTAATAACTGTAAGATATAGTGCGCCGAAAAATGTATAATTTTAACAAATACTAGTTATTAAAAGTTATTGAACATAAAAATTGACAAATTTTAAATTGCCGGTGTAGTAAAGTGCAGTTTTATGAAAATACCGAAAGAATAAATGTGTACATACATACATAAATTTGTTTACAATGTCACAATCTTTATTTGATGACAAAATAACCACAAAACCAAATATTTATCAAACTGTCACGTTCGTAGTTAACTGAAAGCGTGGTTAACGCTGGATTACGATTCAGCAAAATATAATTTCGAGGTAAAATGAGTTTTATTTTTTTCACGGTGGCGTAGTGATAACTAGAGTACGCAATAAAAATGCAAAAAATATGAAACGTGGGTGCAAACGGTCACATCCTACAAAAAAAAACGCGTTAAAATGGAACCGGAAACCGGCCTATGTTTCAGTAAAATCTGGCGTTTATTCAATTGTCTGAAAACCCGATGTATGTAAAATGTTAAAATGCTGGAACAATACATTCCATTATCGAGAGTTTTTTGCCGGAAAATATTCAATTTAGATTTTTTTTTGCTTTAAAGAGCAATTTGGAAACGAAATTCACTATAAAGTGCGATTTTTTTACTTAATCGAAATTAGCTTATAGATTTTGATCTAATCTTCTATTTCTACTGCTTTTGCCATGACGTGACACAATTCAAGTAAGCAGTAAAAAGTATACATAAATCAACAATCAAAGCATGCAAATCGCCACAACAATTTAATTCAAGCGGCGATAATCGGGAGCAATAAAACCGCAAAATCATGTTAAATCACTATAAAACTCGGGTTTAGTTACAGTTTTATTCATTCCCTTAGAATAATGCAGTCTGCAATAAGTACTTTAATCACACAACAGAAAAGTAGGTTACATACAGAGAAGTCAGTGAATAAAAAAGTACAATAAAGTTTACAACGTAGTAGAAGACAATTTCACATTACTGTGGATAAGTATTTTAGTGTATTCACAATTTACTTGATGTTGTTTCGACCTACAGATTACAGAGATCGAAATAGATTAAGTATGTTAATACTTTAAAATTATTCAAATAAAGATTTCATGAAAATACTCACTAAAAATCATTATTTATATTCTTGTAGACGCACCATGATGTTTCAATAAAATATTATTTATTAAAAAGTCGAGTTTTAATATATCGGCTGTTTTAATTTTTTTATACAGGACAATATTCAATTTAGACCTTTTTGGGCATGGTTATCAGACAATGCAGTTTAATCCTTTTCAGTTTTTTTCTTCAGAATCAGATTATACATTGTATAAAATTTGATCTTCTCCTCCCACTTTTTCCAATGATCTGTGACAATTAATGTGGTAAAAAACATGGCAACCACAACACTTTTACACCCAATACACTTTTGCTCTAGACCATCTCTAAACCTCAACCTAACGTCACTTTGCGTGACTCATAGAATAACATTTTAACCTCATGTCATGTCAGTCGCCACTGAAGTTTATCAAAATCTGCCAATTTGTAACCACAGTAAGGAAGGCTAAATAACAGCTTATAGCGCTTAAACCGTTCATCCCCTCGAATTGTAAATTAGTATAAATATTTAAAGTCACTGGAGAATGATGTTATTTCATTGTGCGATTCAGTTCGCGTCTTGACTTTTCGGAAAGGACTTTCCGGCCAATTATCCTCTGGTGGATCAAATTAGTAGTAAACTATATAGTATATACATATATTTATTTACTTATAAAAAATTAGAGGTGTTTTTAAGTCAATGCAATGGTGCCAAGTCAATATTGTCTTTCCAATTATATATCTAAGTTACTAACATTAGCAACCACAATAGTTGTTAACTGACAGGGAATTCGGTAAGTACTAACTGTCAATCTGACATCTGACAGTTGTTAAATGATTATGTCAGTTTTTAAACAACTTTGCCAACAATATGTATTTTGGATGTACATTTTAGTAACAAGGTGCTTAAAATATTTAGTAACTTAGTTGAAAAATAACAACTGTAGATCTGCCAGTTCCAAAATATTTTTCACCTGTGGACCGTTGTGTATTATGTTGAAATTTAATTTAATGAATGCAAATAATAATGCTGAAAATAGATAAGTATTAGAAACAATTATCATTCAGATCATTCGAACACATTTGGAGTTCCAGGCTTGAGTTTTATAAAAAATAATTGTTTTAACAATTTAAAAACCAGAGTTTATTGAAGGCAGTATCCGAAAAACAAGAATTCTATCTCATTTAAATATGACTTCTAAATATAAATGTATTTGTTACATTGTAAAGTAATTATAGTAGGTGCTTGTTGCTATTTACATGGGATATTGGGCAAGAGTAAAGAAATAAGTATTTATTAATTTTCAACAATAAAATATTTTAGTAATAAAAGTGGGTTTGCAATTATTTTCTAGGAATTACATATTTAAACGGCAAGGGTTATCACATATTAAATGAACAGGCAGTAAGAATATTTCACAATAAAAAATCTAAATATATATTGAAAAGAACTGACTGGTTATCTTTTTGACGTCAATTTAAAAAAAAATAGTACATAAATTGGTTACCAATTGCAAACACTCAATACGCTAGTCTGATATGTACCGAAAACCTGTTGAAAGCAACATCAAGTATTTACAAATATTTACAATAGATCCAGAAAATTATTTCTAGCATATTTTCATGTGTCTAAATTTTTCGTGTTAGACTGAATAATGTCACGTACCTATGACGGTGAGATTAACATGCGTCGTCCTACTCGGCGATCTGAAGAACTCAACGCGGCAATGGTACCCTCCATCATCCGACATCCTCACAGAAGACACCGTCAGTTCTGCTTTTTCCTCATCCAAAACTTGCACGTAGTACTTATTAGCCATGACCTTAGGATCAACCCAGTGCACAGGTCTTAAATCCCGCTCGTAAGAGAACTTATAAAACGAGTTCTCCGCATTTCCCCTAAACCACAACACCGAACTAACTTTATCAGGCGGATGCACAGCAGTTAGAACACACGGTAACTTCGCAGTTCCAGCTTCCTTAGCTTCGGCGATCTCGTAAGAAATGTCTTTTTGCGGTACGGCAACACCAAAGTCAACTAACAACACTAATAACATATAGAACACGACGATTAGACACATTGTTTACGGTTATTTATATTTTTTGTGCTATGTGACGACGATTTTTGACGATTAAACACGAATTTTGCGAATTCTTTACATTACAGGTTCGGTGCTAGATTGAGAAAGTGGGTAGTACGCGTGTTGGTTACGTACGGTTGCCGCTAGGAGCGCGGGTACAGGTGTTAAACTGACAGACGCTCACCCCCATCCTGCGGGAACACTGCGGACCGACTCCACCCGGACCAAGTAACCCCGAACGACGACGGGAGCCGAGCGCGCACGACCAGGCGCGCGCGACGGAGCCCCGGAAATGTTCTACGGTGTTATGAAGTGGAGACTTTTTGGCGGAGGCGACGGGAGATGACCGTTGGTCGCCGAGTGGATGGTTTTGAATTCGAAACTTTCCAATTACGTACAAACATTTGAACAGCCGCGCTGGTTCTAGAGGTGTGTTCACCGTGAAATGATTTTGACAAGTACATAAAAAATAAATAAAAAAACGCTAAAATCTGTTTTCTTGCCTTTTCTGGCCAATTCGTTTAATCTACGAGAAAACCAATACCATCTTTGAACTCGGCGCAATCAAATACATAGGTTCAGCTATACTAGAATGCCTTATCTCGCAACAAAAAATGCTTTTTTTACCTCGAAAAAGTACCTATTTAGTCCTTGGAGGTAAAATACATGTGTTACTCACCACCAAAAAAATAGATCTCGACGTGTTCATCAAAAATATGTAGGCTTTCATTTAGAGATGATGTACCATTATCGCATTATGGGTCTTATATTTTGGTTATAAATAAAATTGTAATTTGGACATTAATCAAAAACGATTAGAATCAGATAGCAGAGTTTTCATATCGGTCCGAGCCTTAGTTTTGGAGATAGGTATAACTTGAAAATTGTGGTTTCACATTTTTTTTTAAATTTTAATCAATCTTGACTAGTCGGAGAAAAGTCAATTACATCCTATGTAATTAAGGATATGGTCCATAATTCAGTTTTTAGCGCTCATTACAACGCCAACGGTGTGTTATAACTCTCTTTATCTCAAAGTAGTAAAAACTGGGTAAAATACCTATTATATTTTTCAAAATGTACGAATCATATTTTTGCATTTTTTGGTCTATACTTTGAACTCAGTGCGCCCAATGCACAAATAAATTTGCTGACCAGGTAGTAAAAACACTGAGCAAAATGTTTTGATCAAAGTAAAAATTCAACAAGTGCATTATATCAATTCAATAGGATTTCTTCCGTAGATACCAAATCTGACAACCAAAAGTCATCATGTTCAATTTTTTAATAAATGTCACGAGAAAGTAAAATTTACTTTCAGGCAGGTATCGTATTGGAATCGACGGAAAAAATCGAATTTCAGCGGAAATATGGGATTTCAGGCACCATGGGCACATTACGATGATTTCTGGAAAATGTCTGAATGCGCGTGCGTGTGATCTGGCAACCGGAAATAACACATATTATATGCATTTTCATAGGGATTTATCCGATTTTGAGAAAACTGATAACACCTGATCCTCCAGTGAGATTAAATACGAATATTAATTTTCAGATCTATGGGATGAACGGTTAAGGTGCTATAAGCGGTCTAACAAATTCCATAGCCTTCGTTGCTGTCGTTGCAAATTGGTAGATTTTGATTTGAACGGCATTGTACACTGACATTACATGACAGCTGACACTTCCTTACATCATCATAAACCTGAGATTTGCGGTTACCAAAAGCGTTTTTTCTACTTTGCATTCGCAATGCACACATTGTAACACTGTTTTCGGTGTTACAATTAACAAATTGTAACACCGTTTTTAGTAACTTTTTTCTAAGATTGGTGACATTGATATCAAATGCATGTCAAACGAAAATACACATAACCACAAAAGTAAGCACAAACTGATTTTTTAGAATCGCACAAACTGCGAAGTATGTATATTTTTATACATATTTAAACATGCGTGTTGCATCCTAGGTTTCGTACTACTAGTATATGATGGTATATAATAATTACAATAATTACTTTTTCACAGATATTTGAATTTAAGTGACAGATGACAGTGTTACCAACGGTTGCACCCATAAGTACTCTAGATTGGAATTTTACCTAATATACTTCTAAATTTTTATAAAATTAATGACTCAAAGTAGAAAAAATAGTATATTACACTCGTTTTATAAGACATATTGGCGCATTCGTTCATTTCGTTCATTCAAACAACTCATGCGCCAATTTGACGTCTTATAAAACTTGTATAATAATGTACTATTGTCATACTGACATTTAATGTTATGTAATGTCTTTTGTTGTGTGCATTTGGATCGTTGGAGTAACCCAAAAAGTCTGTATGTGCATTTTGTAACTGAATATTTGGAATATTTTACAACTGAGTGTATATGTAACAACTATCAATCTGATATTTATTAAATGGCCCTGTCAGTTCTTAAATAGCAATTTGGAAAAGATATTTATTTGTCCGTAAGCCAACAGGCAGTGAGCAGAATTATCAATGAAATAATTATTGCTAGTTGTGATCATTCACTGCCCAGATAATACATTTTCAACAGTACAATATTTATTAAGAGTTAAACGCGAGTTTGCGTGCTTAACTCATTTATTACCAATTTGATTGTATACCAGATACGATTTCTTAGATTTATTAATAAGTTGAACTACCCTAATGTAATTCCGTTCACAACTCCGATTTCAAACACATAGCAAAATATCTGGGGTTGCCCTCACCCAACTTTCCGACGACATTTTTTGCACAATGCAGTGTCTAAACGCTTTTTCAATTATTCAGCGGTGGTTTTTCAAGTTCTACTGAACTCCTGAATAACCGTGGTAACTGTGAGATTAGTGAAGACTGACTGGTTATTAGTAAAAAACAGTACTGAACTTCGGTCAAGGTTTAAACCAGTACTGAAAAACTAGCCCTCAATGTTGTGAAGTCATAACCACTTTGGACCTTACCTAACGTCAGTTTCTATGAAATAATGACAAAACGGATATTTCCGCTAAAATTCCAAAACTTTCCTTCTAGGGTACTAGTCGGAAAGTAAAAATAAAATAGAAATATACCCGAAGGTCGGAATTTAACAACTTTTCTGGCAACATACAAAGTTACTAACCAATTTTTAACAACTTTACTTTCTTAGCTGAAATAGAAACTTTGATATACAATTGTCTTGTAGTTGCTATCAAAGTTACATCTGAATAGTAACTTTCATACAGAATTGAACTGATTGTACATATTTCATTTGTATGTACTGATTCCAACATTCATTGTCTCAATCCTTCTTCGTTGGTGAAATCACATGTCACGTATCTAGACGTAATGTGCAGAAAAGAATATTTTTTCGCTATTTACAGGTAAATTACTATAAGAAATAATAGTAACTGTTTTTGTCTTGCTCAGCGTAATTACGCCAAAAAATTCTACAATTCATTTCCGACAAAATATAACATTATCCGTAACCAGGCGACTCAGCAAGAAGAATACATTCCACTGGTGCATTAACAGTGGTCTTGCGGCTAATGGCTCCGCGCTGACCGTGAAAAAAAAAGCGACCATAACGACCGATTCATTATAATTCATACCGCTCCAGCAACGATTCAGTGTACTCGACGTGAATTTCTAAATAAATTACGACCATACGACGCCGACGAGCACATATGCTGCCCCTAGCGGAACAGAACACAACACGACCAAACAAAAAACCACCCTACCACTTCCACCCCTATCCGGTACAAGCCTCAGCCGCGGCAAGTTCCCGCGCTCTCAACGCCCCAGGAAAATACCAACTTTTCACGGACGAAAGGGTGACGGCTTGTAACTTGTTACACAATTTTTTTATTTGTTCTTTCGTACACCGCTTTGTGTGGTGTCGGGAATATGAAAATATTTGAAGAACCCCCAAGGCTATGTTTGCAACAAATTGTTGTCTGAAAACTTGTTTGTGAAGTTTGTTATCGTTTGTTGTTGTACTAGACGTGTGGGAGCTCCTAATATCAATTTGCCACTTAGGCGGAGGAGCCGGTATACATTACGTAATACATATACGTAGTATATATGTACAAACGCTGGTATAATTGGTTGAATAAATAATGGATTATCGTATCGTAAGATGTACATTGGCAATTTGCTGGCGTCTAACATCTAATTAGACCGTGTTGAAGTCAAACTGCTCTTTAAACAAGAACGCCAAGAAAATATTTGCTCACGTGTGCACATGCATGAGGTATGCCCTATATTGAAATTATCCTGGAAGTTTCCGGCTAAATTCTGAATACTGAAGTTATTGAATTGTGTTCTATGGGGGGCATTAATTGGAATATGCATAAGAGTCGATAGATACCTACTAATGTGGGTAGAACGAGTATTTGCATTGGTAAATTAGTACATAAGCTATTATCATTATAATTTCATTACACTGTTATGTCTTGTTCCTAATACCCCTATCCAACTATAAAGTAGTAAACCGAGTTACACAAAGTAAAAAAGAAAATAAGTTCCCATATCAATCGGAAAGGATAATGCAAAACATTTATTAGCGAGGCGCAGCGGCCTAAGAAAAAAAACACGAAAAAGGGAAAGCGATAAATTACTACTAATTATCGAGCTCCGCTGGTATCGTAATTGATTCCACCCGGTGATTAATCTGGGGTAGAACTTTTCCATTTCTCAATCCTCGCACCCTCGTTTTACTTTTTTTTCAACTTCTGGGTCCGTAGCGGCAGCAGCAGCGGAAGGAAGACCCAGTTACGTTGATCATGAATCGGCCAGCATACTGCCCCTAGCTCGATAATCTTGTGTCAATAGTTATCGGTATCACGAACATAAATTCTCGAACTGGATTGTACGATTCTTTCTCTAGTCTCACTCGGCTGCGATCACAAATATATTGTGAAGGTGCGTCCATATACATTCATCGCCAAGAAAAACACTCACTTATAAAATAAGCAAATTTTGATTAAAAATAAAACACTATATCTTCTTCGAAAATTAGTTCTTTAAAAAGATTATTTTTTAGCCGAATACTCTACCCGAATGAATAGTTACATAAGCCAGCAACGATAAATCTTGAAAACGATGTCCGCGCAGAAATATTTCATGGTTCTGTGCAAAACCGCATCCAGCAGCACCAGAAGTTCATCTGAAATTTATAACGCGCGACCACTTCAAATCCTGAAACGTCTCATAGAGAAATATATCGTTCTTGAACTCACGTCGTCGACTATACACGCAGAATAAAATTACATTAAATATTTCGCTTCTGCAAAGCCATCGTATTTACCAGTCTAATAGCAAATTTTTTCGGCCCAGGATCGAGACTGAAGGAGTAAAACATGTAATATGCATTCACGAGAATAGGCGGTATTCATACGAATCCGAGCAAAACCCGCATTAAATATTCAAGGGTTAATATGGATCTTGTATGTGAAAGGCAGCTACCCTGTCGTTGCGTAAACTGTACCGTTCCAGAGCTTTATCATTGCTAATTGCTGCACGAAAAAGTGAAAATGCTGGTTCTGTTTGTGCTGTTCGTTGTTATCATGTTTTCGTTTACCTGAATAAACTACCAGTTCGATTAATTAATTTCAATCAGATGACAGAGTTAGAATGTTTAGAGAGGGACTACTTCTCTTAAAATTCGAAAAAAAATAGCTTTATATTAAGAACATTATTATTGTCCATTTTTTCATAGGAGTTAGTGCATACAGTTTTTTTTTCACTGCTTGCTACTGTCCGGAAGCACTACTTCGTCATTCGTCTTGTCCTCATAGTAAAATGTATTTATTTTAATCAAAAGCAGGAAAAAATACAACAATTAAATTGGGGATTTCAGCGGAAATATACGTTTTGATGATTCATATACTTGATTCATATACAAACGATCGGGTTGAAATGTTGTATATATATTTAGCATTTTGTACATATATTTAGTATTTTGTGTATATATTTAGTACTTTTGGTTACAATCTGACAACCGGAAGTGACAAATGTTACATGCATTTTTCATCGATTCAACCGATTTTGACCAAACTAATACCAGCTCATACTCTAGTGATTTTTGATATGTGTGCCAATTTACAGGTCAGTGGAGTGACCGGTTTCGGCGCTATGGTTGCGAACTGACAATTTTTTGATGAACGTCAGTGACGACTGACCTGGCATAATATTTAATGTTATTTTATGACTGACATTACGTTGAGATCCAGAGTGGCTACGGCTTAAGGAAATTGAAGTATTGTGGAAGGTTTCGACGCTTGAATGAGCCAACCGGGTGGCTTCCCCACCCAACATTTCTACTACCCATTTCTTGCCAACTAAAAATTTGCTACTAATTAAAATAGTAATCTACGCTTGACACAATGAAGGATAATCCATATTCAGCATTAATTTGCTTTATTTCCATATTACGCATATTTGTTCACGATGTCTAGGTAATTGTTGTTCCTACTGTTACTGTTACATCCTGAAGATGCCTCCTGCAACAGAGTGCAAAACGTTGACTACTTTATCGTCGTTGACGCGGTTTTCTCCCAGAAATCTAGAACTTAGTGATTCGGGCCGCGGAAGTATCCAATCTAAATAAATCAGCAGTTAGTAATTATTAAAAAAAAAAACTGTGAAATCTTACTAGACTTGCTTAGACTTCAACAAAGATTTTATTGTCCTCACACAACGGGGCAGTATTTTACAACGTGGTTAATTAAAAATACAAACATAACTAGTTATATTTTTCAATTACCTAGACATCGTAAATTTTTATTGCTGGCTTACTTATTTGGGCCCTCCGTGAAGTGCTTTTTATCTCAACATTTTCTGGAAACGTACAAATAAATTACGTTCGTAATGAGACCCCTTCAAATGAAACTTGTTTGTTTAATTATAAAGTATGCATCGTGGAGGGAGGTAGTTTACAGAGAAGTGGTATAAATTCGAGCCACAAAAATAACGACCGAGAGGAAGTTGTTAGGTTCATCAAAGAGTTAGTAAATAGAAGAAGCCACTGAAGCTCCAGACTACGCTGTCTCCACGATCAACAACGATCAAGTTAGTAGACACTTTGGTAAGAAGTATTTGTAAAATAACTATTCACATTCGAATATTTGGTGCTTTACTACTTTTATTTCGCCTTACATGTTAGAGGTAGATATTATTATTGTATTATTGCTTTCCAGTGGGTTCATTTTTTGTTTATGTATGTATATTTTCGCAATTATCGTCCTGTAATTGACTGTATTCTTTTTATCTTTTACTGGACTCCAACGTCTAGATACTCTAGATAATACAGATTTATAATATTATATTATATTATAACATATGGTGGCAGTGGTGGGACTAAAGGAGCGGTTAACAATGTGCAATGCAAACCAATGCTTTTATTCTTAATCTGGTTGCATAGAAGTGATCGGCTATAAGCTATCAAATGTAAATTAATTAATGACACAACAAGTATAGTACACATTTGAGAATCCAAACCGGTTCAGTATAGAATGTAACAAGTTTTGTTACTCATACTATGCGGATGGAACCGTACAGTCATCGCTAAGGAAGATATTAGTAATGGTCAAATAATTATCGCTAGTACCTATTTTTTTTTTCGTGCAGACCAATCTGCACTGTATGAAAAGGTCTCTTGAAACAGTCCTTTAGCCACTAACCCAAACAGGAGTGGTACAGAATATAGAATAATATCTTAGTACTAACCTCTCCCGCCCTAAGGGCAAAAAATGATTTACCGCAGAAATATTTTGCCGTGCGGGTCTCGTCATAAATCCGCCGGCCGGTATTCGCAATTAAGGGACTCCAAACCCTTAATTCTTCCGCGCTTGCGGAAGAAACGACCGGTTTGTCAGTGCTTCAACAAAAGGCCGCTATTCTTCAGCGAGCGCTGCGTTTGCAACGGCGCATTCTCCCGTCATTTAGCGCTTGTTCAAAGGTTCATTTAAAGCATCGCCCATACTGACGCTACCAAGCAGATAAAAGCGCGAGCACCAACTCATCTAGAGCAAACTAGTCGAGCCGTAATCTCATAATTGTGTAGAATTGCTAGTAACTATTACCAAAATAATACGATCAGTACCATAACCCCGACTAAAATAACTTTTTTACCACTTAGAAAACGGTGTTCGTGTTCTCGTCCGCATGACTGCATCGATGTGATTAGCGCTTAAATCGGAAGTCGTTGTTGGGAGCTCTGGGCCTGTTAAAAGCACCTAGCGAGCTGTTTTAACGAGACACAATAAACCTTATATACACAGTTATCTAAACAGAGAGCTGAGCGTACCTGTACCTCACCCCTCCACCGTTTTTCCTCTCGGAGTCATAAATTTGTAAGTGAGACGATAAAATTTTACGGGTATCGCATGGAAACCTCTTAATGTCGTTGCGAAACGCTTCGTCGACGATGAAAATGTGTTTAAAAATGTTTAATTGCGCGGAAAGTTTATGAATTGAGACTGGGTTTGAGATGGAATTTATTGTTTTCGGAGGTAACGTGCTTTTAAAATTATTCGCTCAAGATTAGTTTAATGAAAATGAAAAGGGACCACATTCGGACATAGGAGACGAGTTGTTTCAAAGTTGCACCGTGTTAAGGTGGGTCCAGACTTGCAACAAACCTCCGTAGCGTAACTGCGCGGCGTCGCGAACTTCGCCGCGTGTAGTCTGGACGACACCCCGTAACCATAACGCGTTACGTTGATACCCGACTAATGCTGAGGCCGCACTACGGCGGAACCGCCGAACCGGAACCGGCGGTTTTAAAATGTATGGTGTTAAATGGACGCGGGAAAAAGACGCAGTGCGGCCGCTTATATTAGTTTCCTTGACTCACAGAATCACGCGGTTAAAAACCGCGGCGGTTCCGCCGTAGTGCGGCCTCGGCCTAAGATACGAGTGTACGATACGGTTCGAGGTTCGCGACCCTTATAGCACCTAAACCGTTCATCCCACTGATCTCCAAATTTGTATACTTATTTAAAGTCACTGGAGAATGAGTTGGTATGAGTTTGATCTCAATCGGATGAATACTTCAGAAGACGCATTTAACATTTGCCACTTCCGGTTGTCAGATTGTCATCAAAAACAATCCAGTTTGTCCCCTGATAATTCTAAATACCTATACCAAATTTCAGCACAATCTGTTGTTCTGTTCACATACATATGTACATACATACATACATTTTCCAGAAATCATTGCAATGTATTCAGGGCACCTCAAAACGCGTATTTCCGTGGAAATATCGAAATTTTTAGTCGATTTCAATACTTTCCTTCTAGGGTACTAGTCGGAAAGTAAAAAGCATCCATGAAGAAAATAACGTTTTGACAACTGACATTTCATGGTGCGAACGTTATTACAACTTGCTTTATCTAATACCAATACAGACCCCGGAGGAAAAATGTGGAATCCGTCGTTGTTGTTTTTGTCATTTCTTCTTCAAAAATGTTAGTGAAGAAATTCCAAAATCAAACTTAATTCAACCCAAATTTAATTCGAAAACTCACTTCAACTGAGACTTTATGGTTCTCAGAATATGAAATGTGGGTAAATTTAACACTTTCCGATAGTTTAAGAATTAAATATAGAAAATAAACGACCTTTTTGTTGTTTATTTCCGTTTTAAAACCCCTTTGGAACGTGATACCTATGGAACGCCACATTTGGAAGTATTCCAGGTCAAATGACGTTTGATCGCGCATATTTTGTGGCATTGTTGTGGTACGAAAGTGTACTTCTTAGTTTGAAACAACTCTTTATCGCGCGATAGGAATGTTATCACTTATAGGGAATTGTTCTTCATTGCGTGCAGACATATTAAATAATGATTTTTATTAAAAGAGTCACATGAATAATTAATATCAATTGGGTCTGTGCGACCGAATAATATTTCCAGTTTACCGCAATGCCGGCTATTGCAGTTGATGGATTACCTCCACTTCTCCTTCTGTTTAGAGGGGATAAAATTAACTTGGAGATAAGAGGGGGACGCAGACAGCAACAGGTTGCCAAACAGACATTTTCTTGCTTAGCAACCGACAAAAAAAAACAAAAGAATTTCCCCCAAGTAATCTTCGCTTTGGGTCCTAAATAAATTCATTTTAATCTTTTTAATTACATACTTGTTGTATAGATGAAATAAAATGCCCACGATTTAACACTTTGGACACTTTTTATTAGATCATTAAAACAATCCTATATTATATAACAAACAATTTTCCACACTACACTGTTCAAAAAATAATAAGAAAGAAGTCCATCAAGAATTGAGTATTTTTCTTTCGCCGATAATAGTAATTTTCGTAAAAAAACATCTGTGGGGTCGAATACGCCGAAAACAAGGGAGCGATCCGTTATTATCCCCAGCTAATTAGCCGTAGCGCCGCGCCTAAAAGAAACCCCCGAAAAGGGCGATCGTGCTGCCGCGACCGACCAACGGGATTACCTGAAAATTGTCGGTGTGCGTTGCCATGGAAACAACTGTTTCCCTGTTGCCGCGAACGATCCATCTCAGTCGCGCAATTTCTCTCTGGCCATGCCTCTCAACCGTCCTTTACTACTTCCTGTAAAAGAATATTTACAACTTTACAAGTATTATTCAACAAGAAGGATCTTTCGAGGAGAATTATCTGTACAAAAGCGCTTAACACCATTTATGTAATGTTTAGAAAGCGTGAAGATTTTTTACTTTATCATACGTAGTATGACAAAGTATTGTAATCGTGACGAAAAAAAAAAAATTGAGATTTTAGCGGAAATATGTCGTTTTGGGTCACCTGAACATGTTTCACCAAGGTACAAAAAAATGTCTCTGTGTGTGTGTACCCGCTTTTTGTGGCGACGATTCCGGAGAAACTACTGAAGGTATCGAGACGAAACGTCATATTTAGAAGTTTCGTGACTAAACTTCGAGCTGAAAGAAGTTTTGTCCAAAAGGGCCTCTCTTATCATTTTTCAACGATTTTGTAAATTAGCCGCCATTTCTGTAATTTCGTCAAAATAGTTAAATAATAAACTATAGTAGAGAAAATTTTGTATAATTTATGTCCATTCCATTTTTTGGAAAAAAAAAATTAAATCATAGTAAGCGGATGCCCCTTGAACTTCCAAATTGCCCCCCTGAACACGGCTGTATCGTATGATAAAGTCATGTGCCTGGCCACATCAGATTTTTTTTATTTCAGGCTAAGTACTATTATGTGATGTAGTACATATTGGGTGATATAGAATGGTGCAACTGTCGACTCGCTCTGGATGTCAAGCGAATTGACAACAAGCGAAAGAGCCCCCAGCTCTGGTGGAAAAAAATCGAATTACTGTTGCCGGGATACGTTTGATGATATAGTATGGTGCGGTATAACAATTTTAGCCTAATTGTGCTTATGTTTCATTATGTCAATAAGAAATGGAAAAGACGGACGGAAAGTAACAATAATTGTTATGTGCCACATTGCAACTCATTTTAAGTGACTACTTATCGTTTAAAAATTTCCCAATGTTTATCAGTTACAAAACGAGTGGCGATGTTATAAAAAATGAAACTTATCACAGAAAAATACTAGAGATTTTTTTCTTGGAGTTGCTAAGATAACTTTCTTGTCTGTGGTTAATGGTCAACCATTTTGTTGATGTGTATGTAAAAGGAACAAGCATTCCTGGTTTTTAATATTTGAAAATGAGACCACTTTTATTACTGATTTAATTATGTCTTCTGTCATCCGATTTTTCTCAAACCATTTTCATTTTGTTGAGAATTTTTGTTTTTGCAAGAAAGAAATCTCTCTTTTCTCTGTAGGTTTCGGTCAAATCCACACAACGCATGTCATAAATAGGGGATATTAAATTAGCACAGGCCATCTGTGACCCTTACAACCTCTGTCTAGCCATACATAATCAAAACAAAAACACACATCGCTTGTCCCATAATATACTATTGCCACATTTTTTACAAACAGTGTATTTCTGTTTTACATCTTCTGTGTGTGTAAAGTGAATCAATTTTGCATGGATGGTCCTCAGACGACCAGATGCTGTCGAAATCGTCCTTCAGAGTTCAGTGGCATAGGATTTCTGTCTAATGACGAACCGGTTTTACCGGTTACGTACTTAAGAGTGCGTTCTAGAGTTAAATAAACAGGACAGGAGCTGTTTAACACCGCACTATATAGCGTTGGAGCGCCTGAAGGCAGCCTCTTTAATGCGTTACGCCACCTAGTGTACACAGTGAGGAGTACGAGCGAACGTTGGGATTCCTTCTTGCCAACCTATACAAATACTCGCGACAGGGTAGGCAAACGGCTTGTAAGCTCGGTTATGAGTTTGTAAACATTTGGTTGGTTTTAAGGGTGGCGGCTGCGGAGAGGGTTGGGGAAAGTACATGCGTTACCGGAGCGAGCTAGATTTTGTTAGAGATTATCCCCGCCTATTGCGCTTTACGATTTTGAGTGTTAGCGACGCGTGATCCCTAACCCCACATGTGGGCTTGTAATTACGAACCGAAATTGGCCTCTTCGAGTCCTTTATGGGCGATTATCGCAGATTCTAATCTTTTAATTTTGTTGGTTATATAATACAGTATATAAGACTAGCGGTTTGATCGAATCTACTGCATTCGTTGCTGTGTTGCGAATTGTCAGATTTGGACAAACGTCAGTGCCACTGACATAACATAACATTAAATGTCAGGATGACAAATGTCGTTATGTCATAGAAACTGACGTTAGGTACGGTACAGAGTGGCTGTGGTTTTCCAAATTGAATAATTGCAAAAGTGTTTAGATTTTTCATTGCACCAACGACGTGCTCGGAAAGTAGGGTGAGGGCCACCCCAGACATTTTACTTTATTGATAATACGTTAAATGTAATGTTCGATTTAAAACCAGGAAAAATTGACGAAAAATACATTAGATTTTTAAAAACAGCAGTGAGCAAGAGCTGAAGAATGATACGTGTTTATATCAGAAAAAAATGGCTAATCATAAAATTTTAGCGGACGCCATTGTTCTAAATTTACTACCAGTAGGTGCTGTAAAAAATAATATAAGATATAATATTATTATAATATATAATATTTGTATAATTCTCTTAATTTACTTTGCAATTAAATAAAACACGATTTAACTTATTGTAATCGCTTCGCTCGGTTCAAAGCTCTCTACCTGACTGCTGCGGTAACTTACATCTGGCTGGTAACTCACACTACAATATTATTATATTAGGTGACGTAATGGCAAGCCTGAAGCATGTGATTCATGCTCTTTTGTTGGTATACAAAGAAAGCCGGTCGATAATATGATGACTACTGCATTTCTTATTACAAGTAGTAACTACTTTTTATTTTAATCGGGTCGCAGGTACCGAATTTATTTTTGAAAAATCTTCAGTTGCTTCGTGAACATTGCGGTGTACAGACGGCCGAGTTATTAATATTTCTAGAACTATTAAACGTTGCGTGCGTATTGTCGAAGATACTTTCGGTAGTGCGCGAATAAACGTTACGAGTGAAGTGTCAAATGGCAGCTCAAAATGAAGTTCAAGGAGAAGGACAACTAATGGAGAGGCAGCTTTGTGAGATGAAGTCATCATGTGCAGTAGGTCCAAGGGATGACCACCATCGTTGGAGGGAAGAGGACACTATAAGGTAGGATTTGCGCATGTTTATTGTTTATATTTAGGGTGCAATCTTTATAGAATTCTGTCCAAATTATCTAAATCCAACTTATCTAAATCACAATCGTAGAATGCGAGAGTAGTGCGATGAAAGGCCCTTAGGGTTTCGACTTTCAGTAGTGCGTGAATCAATTTTGCGAGCGTAGACACTTTCAGTAGAAATTTTCGCATTTTTACGCGACGATTTTTTTTAATAGTTTATTGAAAAACATCAGCGGTTTATAGCGTCGCTAGCTCTGCGGTTTTCTACTTTATCAATAATATGGTAAATGTTATGTTCCGTTGTAGCTTTGTGAAAATAGCAGTAGCAAGCCCAGAAAGATTTGTATATTCGTTTGACTGCTGTTCGAACAAACCTCGCTGTTTTGATTAAAATAAAAAAAATCTAGTCTTCTAGTATTAGTGTGCTATTCCATTAAGTGCAAGTATTCTTTTTAATTCCTGAGATAATATTGAATGAGGACTCTTGGTTATTAAATCATAGTGACGTTAATAAAGGAAAGTCTAAACGGAAATATTTAGTAACCGTCCTCTCGTACTTCTCGACCGTCAGTAATAGTCATCCAAGAAACATTGTGACATTTATAATAAACGAGTTCTTCATAAAAGTTATTTCTGCATTCAGGGCCTACATTGTTCACCATAAATCTACACAGAGAGACAAACATTGAATGAAATGAATTCTTTAGTCAAAATAAATTTGAACAGAAATCTTTAGTAAAAGGACCAAACATTCATTCGCAAATTAAAAGAAACAAGAGTATTTCTCGACCGCCAGTAACAGTCATCCAAGAAAAAATGTGACATTCATCCTTTAATAGAGGTATATACAGAGAGACAAACATTGAATGAACCGAATTGCTTGGTAGAAGGAAATCTAAACGGAAATCTGAAGTAAAAGGCGAAAGGTTCTTCATCAAAGTGCTTAAATTATTTAACAGAAATCTACACAGAGAGACAAACATTGAATGAACCGAATTCTTTAGTAAAAGGAAATCTAAACAAAAATTTTTAGGAAAAGGCGAAAGATTTATTCGCAAATGAAGAGAAACCAGAGTATTTTTCGACCGTCAGCAACAGTCATCCAGTAAAAACTGTGACAATTATAATAAATGACAGATTTAAAGTTCTTCATAAAAGTTATTTCTGCATCAAAGGTCTTAAATTCCTTAACAGAAATCTACACAGAGAGACAAACATTGAATGAATAAAGAATTCGGTCTATAGTAAAAGGAAGTCTTTAGTAAAAGGAAATCTTTAGTAAAAGGCGAAAGATTTATTCGCAAATGAAGAGAAACCAGAGTATTTCTCGACCGTCAGTAACAGTCATCCAATAAAAATAGTGATATTTAAAATAAATGACAGATTTAAAGTTCTTCATAAAAGTCATTTCCGCATCAAAGGGCTTAAATTCTTTAACAGATATCTACACAGAGAGACAAACATCGAATGAATAAAGAATTCGGTCTTTAGTAAAAGGAAATCTTTAGTAAAAGGAAATCTTCAGTAAAAGGAAATCTTCAGTAAAAGGGAATCTTTAGTTTAAGGAAATCTTTAGTTTAAGGAAATCTTTAGTTTAAGGAAATCTTTAGTAAAAGGAAATCTTTAGTAAAAGGAAATCTTTAGTAAAAGGAAATCTTTAGTAAAAGGAAATCTTTAGTAAAAGGAAATCTTTAGTAAAAGTTAATCTAAACGAAAATCTTTAGTAAAAGGCGGAAGATTTATTCGCAAATGAAGAGAAACCAGAGTATTTCTCGACCGTCAGTAACAGTCATCCAATAAAAATAGTGATATTTAAAGTAAATGACAGATTTAAAGTTCTTCATAAAAGTCATTTCCGCATCAAGTGGCTTAAATTCTTTAACAGAAATCTACACAGATAGACAAACACTGAATGAACCGAATTCTTTAGTAAAAGAAAATCTTTAGTAAAAGGAAATCTTTAGTAAAAGGAAATCTTTAGTAAAACGAAATCTTTAGTAAAAGGAAATCTACACGGAAATCTTTAGTAAAAGGCGAAAGATTTATTCGCAAATGAAGAGAAACCAGAGTATTTCTCGACCGTCAGTAACAGTCTTCCAATAAAAATAGTGATATTTAAAATAAATAACAGATTTAAAGTTCTTCCTAAAAGTTATTTCTGCATCAAAAGGCTTAAATGCTTTAACAGAAATCTATACAGAGAGACAAACATTGAATAAACCGAATTCTTTAGTAGAAGGAAATATTTAGTAAAAGGAAATCTAAACGGAAATGTTTAGTAAAAGGCGAAAGATTTATTCGCAAATGAAGAGAAACCAGAGTATTTCCCGACCGTCAGTAACAGTCATCCAATAAAAATAGTGATATTTAAAATAAATAACAGATTTAAAGTTCTTCATAAAAGTTATTTCTGCATCAAAGGGCTTAAATGCTTTAACAGAAATCTATACAGAGAGACAAACATTGAAGGAAGCGAAGGAAATATAAATGGAAATCTTTACTAAAAGGCGAAAGATTTATTCGCAAATGAAGAGAAACCAGTGAATTTCTTGGCCGTCAATAACAGTCATGCTTACCACTTTGGGCTGCATTTTCGCTCAATATCTACCGGCAATGGTCGATGCAATGGTCGCGAAATGTCGCGCGCGATTGAGATAGAAGAAAGTTTAACCTATCGATGGGTGGTAAATTGGCCGTCTGCGGGCAATTCTCGTTTCTCAAGCGTCGGTGAAAAAAAGCAATTTTTTGACAAATCTCAAAAAAATCAGTTATCGCAGAACACGACTGGGCTCTTTGGATGGAGTCTAAACTTACGACCCGTCTAAACGTACGACCCGTCGCATACTCACCCTCCGCAAGCTTTTTACGGCCCAGCAGGAACGTGCAAAAGGAACCCATTTTTGACAGATGGAAATTTCGTCTACGCCATCACATGTCGATCCGTCCGGTGTATCTCTTCGGAAAATCACTTTTTTCACACCTTTTCCGCGAATATAAATTAAGCAACAATTCATCGGACGTACCTACAACTTCATTTTTGGCCCGTTTTCTTTCTTTAGCCGGGAGAACGTAAATATATAGCTCGGAGCGATCTGTTGACGTTTCCTCTATGTTCAACATTTCCTTGTTACCAATGTCCGACAGGGGTGTTTCTGGTTTGAAGTTACGGTAAATGCCAGCAAAACACACTTCGACAAAAATCGATTTTTTTGCATCGAACATTATTTTTAAAGCAGGATTTTCGCTCAAACCCCCCTCCGAAGGGTATTTAGAGGGATCTTATCGTAAGGCATGAGAGCAAGAGGCTTTTATAAGGTCCGTACGAGCCGTCGAAAAAATATAAATTTTTGACGTTTATCGCTGGGTTTGACGGAATTCCTAGACGTCACGTGACATTTTCTCGAGGTCCACCTTCAGTCGAAGAGGTGAAAAAACGTGATTTTTCTCAAAATTGACGCATTCAATTTACTAAATATTACCCAGTCCACGCGGAATTGTATCCTTTTTTTAAATTCGAGCGTCAAAAGTAATATCGAAAAGCCCAATTTTGCAACTACTCGATCGCAAATGTTGGCAAAAAGGGTCGTTTTTGCTGAAGGCGCTTAGTCTTGGAAGTTCGTAATTAGTATATTGTTAGATTAGATAGATAGATAAATAATAAAATAAATCAGATACGTTTTTGAAGAATTGTGGAGGCATAACAATATTCCCGTTGTCACCAACGAAGACAACCAAAAGTACCTACACCATTTTTTTTTTTCACTAAGTTTCAGCGCCCTCTCTTAGAACGTAGCCGAAATCCTTATTGAAAAGCAGCCTCAAAATATCTTTCACATAGGGAAAAGAATTACACAAAAATCTACTATTTTTCATAAAATGAGTACTAATATACAGTATTTAACGTAATTTATAGAAATTATATAACAAAGTTCATCCAGAAAAAGGTATACTTCCCTTTCTAATAACACTGAATACCCTTGTCCCCTGGGTCTCCTGTTCTTCTGATACCAGTGCGGCTAATCAGAAATGCAAAAGTTTCTTTAAGCAAGACTGATGGATGAATTTACAATTGTAATTAGACTGCGTCGTTTGGTAGTTGGAATTATTGCGCCCCTCGCCCGCTCGCTCCCCGGCCCCCCAATTTAAAATTTCAATTTTAATTTGAATTCGTGATACGACGTGCGCCCGACGTCTGTTTTTCGTAATTGAGCCACTGTTATTGTGTACGTCCATTGTTTACAATTGTTGAATTGTTTAGTTTCTATTTTCGTGGTTGGTATTTTTCGTTCGAACATTTTTTGATTACTTTAACTACATCACAATTTCCTGAAAGATTTTTCAATCAACTGAATATGCTCAGCGCCAAAATAAAACTGCCCACCAACAATTTTATTATCAATAACTTTTGTAATCTTTGGTAGATTTTGGTCAAGTTTTCGCCTAATCAAGTCGAATTAATTATCAACTTTTTGTCATTTGCTTAATTTTGATGCGTTAATTGGCAAATCCGATACCGTGTTATAACTTAGACTTTTACATGTATCTTTCACTTAAAATCAATTCAAGCTTAGACTAAGTACTAAAGTCCTTTTTCTTCTTGCGTGTTAATCTTCAATGACAATCTTCTTTACATCGATACAATAACAATTATGAGCAATACTCCATATGTAGGTATAAATAAGTAAGTGAAGTGACGGGTACACAAAATGAAATAATTTATTAATAATTCAATCATTAGAATTCAGTCAATAGAAAATAGAATTGATTTAGGGATTTTACAATGTCAGAAGCATTTTCAATATAGAGACATTTTTAATAATAAAATATAAATGGGGAATATATTATGCCATCAGCATAATAAACGTGCCATAAATTTGTTGTAAAAATAAAAAATAACTGCAAAATTGAAAGCCTCAATATTTTATTATATCTTCATTGTTTTTTTTTTGTCATTTATAGATCGTTTACTATACTATGCTGGTGCTTTTTAATTTTTTTGTTTAAGCATGGTTTAAGCACTGCTTTTAAATCAAATCGCTATCAGTCCATGAAAACCTCAGAATTAAAATATTGCTGAAGGACTAGATCAATAAACAGTATCAAATAAACAACCCTGTGAAATTCTTTTAAGCCAAAAGAGTATAACTGCCTTGAATTTGTAAAAATAAGAAATTTATTTTTAAATCTTTCAATATTTAGAATCTAACAACCCTTTTACTTCTTTATTTTTTGGTCACACAGCCTGTGTTTTCTATTTAAGATATCTGGTTTTCTTTAAATATCGTACAATGCAACAACAATAATACACGGCACTCCTCAAGCGAATATTTTAATCAAAATTATACAATTCCTCGTCCGACTCTTCCATGTCCGTCGTTTCCGGTGACACGGAAGTGCAAGCGAAACAAATTCTTCCTACGTCGTTCCAACATTCGACACAGTGCACGACGTAGCAATCCGGTGTCTTGCACTTTTCGAAGTCACCAGGAATTTTGCTCTTCCGCCTCGGTTCCGGTTCGCTGCAGATAATACACTTCCTACGAGCCATCGCCAGAACTCGCAGACACGAACAGGCGTGCGGAAATCTGATACGCAGTACAGCGAATACGTTCAGTTCGTTCTCTAGACGTTGCTTTCTAACCATTTTCTTAACTTTTTTCCTCATATATCTAAAAAATCCAATACGCCTCTTCAGCGTCTCATTGTACAAGAACAGCACTCTTTTCTTCTCCCGCCTCCTATAGAAATATGAACAAATCACGCGTCGAATCCTCAAGAGATACGCTTCACACAGTATCGCCAACCACACAGCGAAATAAGTTCCATAGATCTTATGGAAGTAATAATTTGGCAACATTGTGGGTTTTGGTAAGCAGGCCGCGTTACTCCTAATGGTTCTTATTCTCTTCTTCACGTTAAAGCCTTTGATGACTGACCTCAAGATGGAGGCGATCATACCAGTGCCCTTGACTTGAAGCAGCATGTCGTGATGACCAGTCTGATAGTAGTCTATGTGGGCATGGCGGCGAACAAGGTCTAAAGCTTCATAGAATAAACGGTCAAGAAGAACAAAAGTGGTAGCTGTGATCATCTCAAGCATTAGTTTGAATGTTTTTCCGAAAAGCTTCTCTCGTTCGTTCTTTAGAGGTACCATGGACCACGGATCCACTAGCTTGGCGCGTTCGATCTTCTTCAAAGGAAGTAGGGTCTTCTTGTCTTCCTTATGCCTCCTAGCATCTATCTTCCTAAAATATTTCGTTATATAGATATTATCGAATTCGATATCCCTCAAGTACTGGTCGTGGTACTTCTGGGAGTCGATGATTATCTTAAGAAAAATAAACGCCAAAACGCGTTTAACGATCACAAGAATCTCCTCGAGGAACGTCTTCTTCCTGTCGACGATGTGGATGAGCTCTTTTGCCGTATCCGTGGCTTCTTTAACTCTCTTCAGATGATGGGCACCGCCAATCTTGTACTGGAGTTTCACGTTTTTGAAATTCTCGCTGAAAGTCATCCTGGATTTCTTCAGGTATAAGTAGCCTTCGCCGAAACCTTTGTCGACTTCTTTGGCGGGGTCGCAACGTCTCTTCCCGCCTATGGCTTCGACTATGTTACAGACAAATGTTATTTTCATAGGCCAGCAAAGTAACCATGCTGCGATCCAAGTCACAGTCTCATAGCAGATATCGTAAGCCTTCTTAAACATGTCTTTACACTTCTTGGTAGCCTTGTTGAATTGGTTCTCACACCGAAGCTCAATTTTCTTTAAATAGTTCTTCGCAAACTTCTGGGACTCGATTTTTTCTCCAATGGTCTTGTATTTATCCTCAATTTCGCTATTCCTTTGGCTATTGACCATTTCCTTGTCGATATAGTCGTTGTCTTCCTTCATCTTCTTCATTTCCTCCTCACCTTCAACCTCTCCTACGACAGGATATCCCACTTCTTTCACTGTCCTTAGAGTATCTTTCAACTCGTGTACGTCAGCCTTTAGCCCGAATAAAGCTTGCGTGAACGGTTTGAACATCAGCTCGAACCTTGTCTTCGTCAAATTAAACGTCAACGAAGTCGTACAACCGAAAACCCTCACCACCTCTTTGCCATTCGTTGTTAGATTATGTATTGGACCCGAAATGATGTAGGCAAAAACTATTGCTTTTAAAACGGTCCTTCCAGATCTGCCAACGAAGTTTGGTAATGACAGTAAGGAGATACAACGAATCTGCGATGAAAATGCTATTCCTAAGCCCAGCATTAAACACAGTACACCACCGACTAGAAAGGCTGCGTTCTCTGTGAAGTCGAGATCAACCAGGATGAGCTCGTAGAAGCCTATTCCGAGGAGGATGCCGTAGAAGAAACTGCAGACCCTCTTCAAGGCTACATGCTCTTGCTTCTCGGATATGAACAGGTTATGGAGGCATTTCAATCTCTTCTCAAGAAAGGTCGCACGCTTGACGGTTGACAATTTCGTTGCTTTCTGAGCCATTTTTAGTTTTTATCAGCTTTTATGGTGCTTTTATCGTTTTAACTACTTGAGTGAAGTTTGATAATTTGTTGTTATTGCGATACTAATTACTATGGATACATGGTCCTTACTTGAGTACTTATTTGTCAAAGGGGATTGACAACACAGTTTTAGTGTGAACTCGTCTTTAAATGGTCAGGAGTGGGTCTTGTGGAAAAGTGCAGTGCTGACAGTGAGTTACTGGTGGTCGTTCGGAAGGATCTTATCCTTTTTTCTTATTCCCCTGCCCATTTCCACGCTGACAATGAGATAAATATGTTCACATGGCACCCACACGAAGGAAACTCACTATCTATCAAGTAATTTTAAAGCAATAAAACGAGAAAGAGAGGAAAGACGGTAGAATCTGCAGAATTTCACAGAAGCAGCTACTACCAAAGTTTGTTCTCGCAAACCATCAATACGTCGATATCCTAAGACGTATGGCCTTTATGGTACTCCCCGGATAACTTATTCTTGTTATGACGGTAATCCGACGAACTCTTGAGCTGGTGAATGATCCCCAGTTTCTTCAGCTACTACCCTAGGTAGTAAACGCTGTTAATAACATTAATTGCTTTCTCACATAACGTAGTAAATTATCTGATACACTGCTGAAAGTTTGCCACAAGTCGTAAGGCTTTATAAACACTCCGTTTATATAGTAAGGCAGCTTTAGTTGAATTATCGTGTTAAGTTATTAAAGTTCGTGTTAAGGCTCACGTTTCAGTTTCAATTTTAAACATATTCCCCAAGGGTCCGGTGATAATAATTCTGCAACTTTTGGGATATATAAATAATTTGGCACGGTAAATTTTTGAGTTTTTTGCTTAATCTATCAAAAACACTATAAAAGATGATTTTTCTAATGAACTTGGTTGCGGCGACCTCAAATTGGACCAAAAAAGCTTTATCTTTCTAACCCTGTCGGTTCTTAATTTTTCTTCTCGTGCGAAAAAAAAATTAAAATTGCCAAAGTATTGCACGCCTTGGCCTTTCCCGTACATAAAAAAATGTCTTGTATATCCAGCCTTATAACACTGCACAAAAATAATTGAAAAACGTCTATGCAGTAATTTGTCGCTAAATTTATTTTATTTAATTTTCGGTGGGTGACATTATCAGTCAGTGCAATTAAAACCCAAAATAATTAGTATGAAGGATTATTTGCCAGATTCGGTTTGCGGTTTAGACGGTAGAAGCATTTATAGAAGCAATTTGACAGAATTGACAGGTTCGTTGAGGGATACGTAGTAGGGCCAATTGTTTTATTCTATGTCTCACGTTAGATTGGGGCCCAGAGTAGCTGAAAGTAGGCTACTATCAGCTACTACAACGTGAGACATAGAATAAAAGGCTACTATGAGTAGCTGTGGCTTCACGAAATTTAATAATAGCAAAAGTGTTTAGACACTTGTGACAACATCTCGGAAAGTTGCGTGGGGACACTCCGGGGTTTTAAATTTATGTTACAATTTATTCGCTGGATTTTGTTATATTACCTGAAAATTTATTACGGCGACATAATTTCTATTTAACCAGAGCGTCGCCTGGCGGCCAGCAGTTTCCCGAGGGGGAAATATCGGTTTAATCACGGCTGACGTTTCCTTACGGTTGTGATTTATAGAACTTCAGGCCACTCAACTCCTCTGTACAGCATCCTGTTTACCTACCGTCACCGCAAATATCCGCAACGCCCTACCTATTACAAATTGTACCGCTATTAAACAAATCTAGGAATTCGTAAATAATACTCGAGTTGAGTCGGCAAAACGCACCCCATTCTGTCGTGGTCGAGGGTGCGTCAAACGATCGTGCAAGAATTTTACTCCAGATGGTATCGTCAGCAACAACTGTGATTGTATCCGTCTTCGTGGTGTAGTAAATTATAGAGGTCTTTGACACGGACAATGGGACGTATTTATTTATTTAGATAATGTACTGATACTTTTACGTATCAGATAGGTACTACAAATATTACAAAATAACGAAATAACGCAAAAGTATCAACATCTAACAAAAGTACCTTTTTTATGATTTTGCGCACGAAATTAGGCGGTATTCTAAACTGTTAGCGTAAGCGTTACATCGCATCGTGTAAAGTAAAGCGACAAAAATGAGGTGCCGCATAAAGGCTTCCCCACACCGCCGCGCCCATTATCGCTATTGACCGTCGAGTTGAACACCATCGCGTTGTTTTCTGTACGGTAATCAGCGCTCTTATTTAATTTAATTAAATATCGCACCGAATCGTTCTGACTCAAAATCGCGGTGGTATGTGGAAGCCTTAACGCTTGTATTAATATCTCAGAAACCGTGAAGACACCATGATAGCCGCATAAAATTGAAAAGAAATTAAATTATAAGTTAGTAAATCTTCGGTACACTGGAGTTTCCTAATTCTGTTTGCGTAAGCGACATTTTTCATTCTTATGTTAACAAACAATACATACTTACAAGACACCAGATCTAATGCTTTGAACACCAATGACAGTTTACCTAGTTTGTTTTCCACTTTCATCGGCCACTTTTGCTTCGCATTTTACCGGTCCCAAGTCTGCTGCGCAATACGTTTCTATCGTGAAAAAACTGAAGAATTGGGAATATCTCCAAAACCGTTGAAGATAGACACTATGATACCTGTAAGTATAAAATTGAAAGAAAATTAAATTTTCCATCCGGCTATGCAAAAATTGGTATATCGTTCCATTTAAAAAAAAAACGTAATTTAAATGCGATAATTCTCTAATAGCGGATCTAATAGCGAAGTGCTCTTTTATGCTTAATACAAAACTGAAAACCGCATCTTTCTATCTTTCACAGTTTCGGAAATATTTCCAAATTTAAATATCTGGGGTGGCCCTTTCCCAACTTTCCGACTACGCCGTTGGCACAATGAAGTGTCTGAACACTTTTGCAATTATTCAATTTTGTGAAGCCAGAGCCACTCTGTACCCTACCTAACGTCAGTCTCTGTGACATAATAACATTTGTCACACTGACATTTAATGTGATGTCATGTCAGTGGCACTGACGTTTGTCAAAATCTGACACTTTGCAACACATCGAGCGCCTAATCCGTTCATCCCATTGGTCTGTAAATTAGTATACTTCAACATAGACATCTTATTACTAGAATGCTATACGGATAGGATGCGCAGAAAATTTTTGCCCACAATTGAACACTCAATACCACTCAGTTGGTGAGGAGGAAGGCATGCGTACTAAGTATTACCAGTGAACAACGTGAAGGGAAAGTGGGTATCTATTACTGACTGTTTCCTATTTTCTTGACACAACATAACCTATGAATGTAACAACCAAACGTAACCCCATTAGGATTGCTTGTCAAATATGACATTTTATCTAAGACTCATATAGAGCGGGTCACATATACTGTTGTCTACTTTTTCTTGCTATGCAGAACAGGAAAAGATCATAAAGATCAAATTTTATTTAACTGTAACTTAGAAAAAGACAAAACTGTTATTAATCAAATGTCAGGTTAACATACTTTATTTTTTTAACAAACAAAATCCACTTGGTAGTCATATGATTTGAATTACAATATGTGTAGTTAAAGAAACCTGTGTATAAACTTCCACAGCCTTGGTTTGAGCCTCACTCAATGTAAAACGATGTATATTTACCATAGATATTTACTTACTAATAAATATTTGATAAGTAGTCTAGAGTCTAGAATAATAAACATTGAAAGTGCCGCCAATGCTTTCACTTACCGCGCATGCTTCACACCTCACCTGCGCGATGTCGTAAAGTGGGCACTTTTGTTATATGGTACTGGCATTCTAGGAATATGATTTCTGTGATGTTCAATTGTGGGTAAAAATTTTCTGCGCATCCTATCCGTATAGCATTCTAGTAATAAGATGTCTATGATCTAGACTCTAGACCATAGATAAAAGATATATATACTGATCTAGACCCGTTGAAATTAGCTATGGTGCGTCATTAGATTAAATTGGACACACTTTGCTCTAAAACTCGAAAATACAGTGAAATAGCTATTTTGGTTCTTTCATAACTTCCGAACCGTTTAAGATAGAGGAGAAAATACAATACCACCGTTGAAATCAGCGTAAAAACTGCATTAGAGACCATAACCTTAATTAGATTGAAGCTATTGTGAGATTTTTCTTGCTTTCAGATCGAACCGAGCTCTCATGCAAACGTAGTAACTATTAATTTCAGAATACGGGCCTGTAAACTGTTTATACTAACCTATGAAACGTAATTCCAGATGATTTTTTACCCACGCCGCGCCGCCTCGGCTGGTACAACTACGCACAGCAATTAACACATAAAAATGTCCATAAATAAGCTATATAACAGAACAAATGCATAAAATACGATCAAAACAACGCCCCACCACAGCATTCACACAACAGTGCGTTCGCCGCGCAAAGCGTCCAGATTCTGTTTCTCTCTTACATACAGAGACCGATAACGACGTTGGTCTGAGCGTGCTCTATCCTCAGAACCTCTACAAAATGCAACGCCATCTAACAAACGACAGCTGAACCACGCAAAACATTCAACCGTGTGGACAAGCAGGCAAAAATCCCCCATAACGTAATTCTAGTTGCGTTATTACCGTGCAGTTATTATTAACATTTAATGTGGTTATGATACAAAACAGTACACAAGACATATGGCATGTTATCTCATAGTTTTTCAATTTTTGTAGTTTAATTTTTTTACATTAAAATTTGCATAAATAATTTCATTAAAATAAAAAAATCTATATGAGAAAACATACGTAAGGATCTATTGTAACAAATGGTTCATTTATTTTTACAACCTGAGCCATATCTACAGCGTATTGGTATTGGTATTGGTTTTTGGGGTAGGAGATGCCCTTAACTGTGCTATCAACCAGTGGCGGCTCGTCAGGGGTGGCAGGGTAGGGTAGGCGGTGCCCACCCAAAAAATATTGGATCACCTAGTATTGGTATTCAGTGTTTCACATTTTTATTTGGACGTTATTAATGCAATATTTGTTACAGTTAAGTATTTGCCTAATATAAATTCCTTAAAACCACTGTCTATATGCCTGCATTATTATATTGAATACATAATAAAATCCAATGCTGCTACGGTACTGGCCGTAGAATTGGTAAATAACGGTAGTGTATGCAACCGAAACTACCAGGTCGGGGTGGCAATTGAGATTGTGCCCACCAGCGGTGACGGTTTTCTACTGCAAGCGCGTAAACTGTCCAGCAAGCGGGAGGAGTGGGGGTAGCGAAAAATGCATGTGTGATGTCATAGGCCTAGGCAGATAACCCCATACCATAGCATAGACATATTCCAATAAAAAGTCGGCCGTTTTATTAAGGTTGTTTAGTGTTTACTCGACCTTCTTGATGGTTCTTGCGGTTAACTACTTCTTAAAAATATGTCGGTTCAAATTTGTAGTGTTTACTTAATTAGCAAATCACGAGCCGCTACTGCTATCAACATGTATTCAAATGTATTTATTTATTTAACGCTGTGTAAATTCCTGTTCCACAGTTTATACTGTCTTTGTTTAGATAAATGAGTTAAGGCAAAAATATGAAAATGTAATATGCAAAAACTGGAATTGCATTTTTTATTAAATTCTTTTTTTTTTATCGAAATTATCACTATACCATATTGTTTCCTGAGACTTTGATAAGGACTATTTAACGCAAAAAATAGTTATTTACAATTTGAGTCACAAAATAGGTCCCACACACGACCGATCCACTGCACCAAAGTGGCAGTCCTAGTTGACATACAATTTGCACATTATAATTATTTGTTATACTCCTTTAAAGTTGTATGGATGAATTAGAAATATGGTATAACTGCTTCTATTTTCATAAAAAAAATAAAAATCAAATGTAAGTCATGTAAAATAGGTTCAACATCCAGTGCCGGATTTGACATTAAACAATATAACCACCCGCTTAGGGCACTGGGCCCTCAGGGGGGGCACCATAATACTCGTAGGGTACACTAACATAGTAGATGAAACTGTATCTTTAATCAATAAATAATAATATTTAATAAAATTGCGATATGTATTAGGTATATTATTATGTATTAGGTAAGCCTGAGTGTGGCCTAGCGGTAAGACGTTGGCGTTGCACTCAGGGGGTCTCCGGTTCGAGCCCGGGAACCTGCTTTCCAGGGTGAGGTTTTTTCTGTGGTTTTCCTTACTCCTTGGCGAATGCTGGAAGCCAAACATCTTAAGACGTTCCACAGGCGCGGGCGATAATAATAATACTCTGGCCTGCCGATGCCCCTTGTAATTGGCGAAAGCTGTTGGGGGATGTTAAGGCTTGGATTATTATTATTATTATTATTATTATTATTATTAGCAAATTGTAAGTAATTATAGGAGAAATACATTCAAATTTGAAACTAGAGTCACAAGAGAACACAAGTTTAGCGGGAAGAAAATGTGTGTTTCCAAATGTTAATATGATACGGAATTCCGAATATTTTTAACATTGACGAGTGCTTAGGACACCGGAAAGGCTAAATCCTACCCTGGGCAGGACAAAATAATTTAGACATTCCCGGGAAATATTTCAGGCAAAATAGCATATCCAATGTTCTCGTAATGAATTAAATATTCCGTATGAAGGGAGAGCACGCAACAACATTGTTGCCAGGTCGCTTGGTTGCAAACCCGGAAGTCCGGCCATTCGAGAGATCGAATTGCAAAAACTAATTATCCGCATCGTTTCAATCCGCGCGTGCCTGAAAAAGCAGGCGTTTTTTGTTGTTTGTCGTCGAGGGCTCTCGGCTTTTGGATGAAAACCCTGAAAAAGAAACGAGTGGGTAAGCATCTATGTACGTACCTATATCAAAATACGGCAGCCAAAGTGGAGGCAGATAATAGAACGGTGAAGTGGAACAGCATCCGCCTATTACATACAACTAATTTCGAACGCGGAACAGTTCGAGAGAGAGAAATGTTGGAGTTTTTCATTAATACTCCTCGGATTTTTATTTTTTTTCCGACGTTCCTAAACACACTGTAGGTATATCTAATGCGTGTTCAGCTCAATTTCAAGCTTCTCCTGAAGCCATTGCAATGATTTTTGGAATGTGTCTGTCACAACGCTACAACGGATTGCGCTGAAAATTAATATACATATGCGTACAGTGTGACTAGGAAAGTCCGCACCATATGGGAAATATTTTTATTATACATTTGTCAGAAAATTTTGTTCTTTATGAAAGTTGGCGGTAAGTCTGACCATATACCGGGTGTTTAAAAAAAATTAAAACGATTGTAAGAATAAAATACCTATCCGGAATATTAATATAATCGAAAAAAAATCTGATGTGGCCAGGCACATGACTTTATCATACGATACAGCTGTGTTCAGGGGAGTAAACCTCGAGTTCCTTTGGGCCCTTTTGGACAAAACCTCTTTCAGCTCTAAGTTTAGTCACGAAACTTCTAAATATGAAGTTTCGTCTCGATACCTTCGGTAGTTTCTCCGGAATCGTCGCCACAAAAAAACGGGTACACACACACAGACATTTTTTTGTACCTTGGTCAAAAATGTTCAGGGGGCCCAAAAAGACCTATTTCCGCTAAAATCTCAATTTTTTTTTCGACACGATTACAATACTTTGTCATACTACGTATGATAAAGTAAAAATGTTGGGGAATGTTGCTTAGAATTAATAATTTCGCTCAGATTTGAAATCACAGCCACTTATGACAAAAGAAAATTTGCTTTTTAATTAAATTTTCACTATTTGAGAACAGTTTTAGTTTAAGCCTTGGTCTAAATCTATACGCATACTGCTAAAGTATAGATTTTGAATTTCTTTTGTATTTCTGAAGGTTTATTAATTGAAAATTATTTTAAAAAAATACTGAAAAAAGTTAATAAACAATAATACAAAGAAACATGTTTTAATCATCCTGCCCAATAGATACAGGACATAATAAATAATGCCCGTGCAATGTAATGTTCTCAATTATATTAATCATCTTGCCCGATCATTTCGGGTATTTTTCATATTAATCACTTGGTCCATAACAGAACCTAAATAACCCTGTGTGTCCGCAAACTTGTAAACAGTCGCGTTGTATAGGTTTTCGGCAGATTATTCACGAATTTTCTAAGAAATGTCGGCAAGTACTAAGAGGAAAAAAGTTTTTTTGTGACAATCTGAGGCAAATTTAACATTTTCTTTGGGATTCAACCGAATTTAACCAAAATGATACCAGCTTATCCTCCATAAAACATGTAGACAAATTTCCAGATCAATGGAATGAACGGTTAAGCTATGGATGTAAACGTTTACCACAATTTCACGAGGTAGTCGGAATGTTACATCAGAGTCACCGCAGATGTTTTTGTGTCAAGAAAAGAAATAATTTTTATATTTTCTTTTGTTCATATCTTCCATTCGTTCGTACGCGAAACAATTCCTCTAATCCTGTCCGGATGATGAGATTAACCCTCCCAGCTTCTCATCCCTTCGCCACCCACGCCCTCCATCTACGTCCCTCACTCCGACACCGCCTGCATATTTTATTTCCACGGGGGGCGATTTCATTTGTGTAATGTCCCAGAGATTCGATCGGATAGCCGAAATCCATTTTGTAGCCCGGCGGTACGAATGAGGTACGAACGCGTTACCATCAGCGGGAAAACCTCCCGAAACAATTACTAGGATTTTTTTTTAGAGGGCAGAGGGTGAGGAGGAAGCCAATCCGTCGGGTGATCTTTTGGTGGCCCCGATTCCCTATTCGGCCTTCCTCTTCAATATAAGCATGGCTCGATCAATCCGATTAGATCTATCCCTTTTCTTCTCAACCGTGAGGAAATTTCAATGTTTGTCAAATATTACCGGGAGGTGATTGGATCGCCAGAAATGACATTTGGGGCGTCATATTGTCGGGTCATGTACAAATATAGGGGTTAAATATTTATTATGATTACTATTACCTAGTTAGTCTAGCGTTATTCTACTAACGTTGAATTTTTATCTTGACTTAAAATGTGAATGTAATTCGAACGACTTTTATTCGAGCTATAAAATAAATTTATGCGAGGAAGGAGACAGAAAAAAAATAATGTAATCGAAGGGGAGACCTTTTGCTTCAGAAAGTGGCTGATATTAATTTAAAATTCTCAAGATAAATTACTCTTTTTGCCCCACATTGCCATCATTGGCATTTTAATAAAATATGAATCGCATAACTTAACCTTCGTTCTACACAATTTTGTCCCCAATTTGTTTGTTCCCAATCATGATACGATGATTATTTAGAGCAATATTTCGCACATCCGACACCATATTGCTTACGTCATGCGGTAGGTAAATGTCATATTGATCTCAAATATGAATTAACCTAAGTATACAATCGGTTATGACATATATTGTCACCATGTTGTGACTGTTGCTTGTATATACACAACAATTTTGACTGAAGTACGTCATTCCTATTTTCTTACATAAAACATATCTGGGATGGTCCCCACCCAACTATCTGAAAACTACGTTGATACATTGAGGTGTATCTTCTGCAATAATTCAATCTATTTCTTAGGTTTTCAACAGTAGAGTGCATTATTAACGAATTCCTACTGTTTAATTTTTATGTGTTTTTTTTTTACTTTCCAACTAGTAAACCAACTAGTAGTTCCAACTAGTAACCAGAAAAACAGCAAAAAAATGGGGTTACCATTTAAAAAAAATATTGATGACGTCATCGCTCCGAAATAGGTGACGTCATAGATGAAATTTTTACGCCATAATGTGGCTATTTAAAAGTTAAAATCGGCTTGTTCGAGCGTTTTCCTTGAAAACACTAAATAACGATGTTATGTTTTGTTCCGAACTTTATCACCACTCTGTACATGGTTTATACAACGTATCGATCAATGCCAAATGGTTGGTGAAGAACAATTTGAACACTTACACTTGAGTTCAATAACATTTTTTTCCATTAAAATCAAGTTTTTATTTGTTACAGTAAATGTGCTATGTTCTCGAAAAAGGTTATGGAAGGTACCATTTTTTTACATGGTCATTTAGGTAGTAATGAGTTTTATGAAAAAACAGCAAACAAAATGGGATTGTCATTTTACTAATGTAAGGATGACGTCATCGCTCCGAAATAGGTGGCGTCATAGTTGAAATTTTTATGGCATACGTTGCCAATTTAAAAGTTAAAATTGACGTGTTCGAGGGTTTTTTTTTAAAACATTTTTGTTCCAAACTTTATTATCACTCTGTTAGTAAAACTCTAGTCGATGTAGTAAAGAAAAATACCGCGCACCGGTATAACTATCAGGATATACTGTGGTATAAAATTATACCGGAATAACTATTTCAATCTTATCCGAACGACTGTAGAACACGGCCTAAATCAACTGTTCAGGTTTGACTGTTTAGGTTTGATGTATGTTGTCGATTTATGCTTTGTTGACAAATTTTATACGATAAAAAATACGTGCTTCTGGTAAAAAGCCTTTCTAATAACATATTAATCTCCACAAATAACTTAGTACGACTAAACACTATTTTACTCTGCCGTTTTCAGTATTTTTTTTACCAATTTGCACTTTTACAAGACCGACTGGACAATAAGCAGAATAAATCAAATTCTACCTGTACTTAATCAATTTGTTTAAATTAAAATTATCGTACATGTCAGTATTCAAACGCATTTTAAAAAATTATAAAGAGTGGATAATACTTTCCATCTAGGGTGCTAGTCGGAGAGTAAAAATATTCTGAACCAATTTAATCTAGTCAACTCTAGTTGCAAGGAAGTCTGTAACCATAACACCCAAACAGTCTTTCAAAATTGACATAAGACCTCAGGAACATGCACGACAGGCCGTAAGAACACACAGTCTACACTAAAATAAATATTGTATTTACAAAATATTATACAGATAAAATTCAGTGACGACAAAGGTAAAGACTGATCTCTACCAATGCTAAATTTGTAGTAAAATGGCGACCCCAGCCAATGTCCATTTTCCGGGCTTTTCCTTTGTCCTCAAATTAAACGTCCACACAAAAGTTGGACCTCTACTCCTCGTCTTGTACACCGGACAGTCGTACATGTTCCTGAGGTCTTGTTTATCTTGAGTGATAGCTTTAATAAAGACCACAGGCAACACAGGAAACAGTTCTTTGAGCTTGGCATCCCCCAACGCGCCAAGCTGTAAATCCCATTTGGCTCCTTCCATGAATAGTCCATGGACGTACGCACCTTCTCTCGGTGCGGAGGTAAAGTCGTCCTTTTGCTTCTTGGTGACGTCTGTCAGTAGACACATCTTATCCAAGGGCCACTCGTTCTTTCTGGCCGTCTGTTGCATAATCGCGGTTAAGAACGACTGCGGATTGAAGAATCCACCCAGCCAGACCGAAAATGGCATCGAAAAATCAGTTGTCCAGCCTTCTAGTTCTTTGACTCGAAGTCCAAGATCAGCATACCACTGCCCCAACGGTAGAAGCGATGGGTATGCCCTTGCAGCCCAGTTCTCAGGGACATTGTCCATGAACAAAGAGGCTTCTAGAGTCTCCATATCAGAAGTGATTGTCAGTTCTCCCTTTAGTCCCAAGTCGAGCTCACTTAGTGACCTCCTCATGATTCTGGTTAAGATATTCATCCTCTCGCATTCTTGGAAACACACGATGATGTACGGAGTCCTATCCTCGACTTTTGCCATCATCTCTTGTATGTTAAACTTGGGAGGTAATCGGTCGATGATGTCATCCAGGACAGAACGAACCTTGTCCTCGCGCGTTAAGCCTCCAGGTCCACCACCACCTGTGTCTTTGGGTTGCATCTCCAAGATTGTTCTGAATAGAGCTTCAGATGTATTGGTCAGGAAACCTATTTCAGCATTCGGGTGCAAGCCGTATAAATAAGGTGATTCAGGTGGTAGGCGATCGTCAATATATCTATGGTAACCCAAGTAATCAGTGTTGGGAGGGCAGAGGAAGCCAACGGCAAAATACAGTTCGCCTTCCACCAGTTCGGGTTGCATGTACGTCGATAGGTACGTGCGGCATAGTCTTCTATCCCAGTCATCTGTGATATGACCACCGTACATGATTTCTCCGAATAAATACCTCAAATCTTCCCATGGGACTTTGTTGTTATTTTCCAAGTAGTTGAAGAGCACGTTTACGCTGATCGTTAAATCGCCTACATTGAAGGGATAGTTCCTGTTCCAACCTTGTGGCCCGAACTTCCTTCTTTCAGCAACGACTGCATGAAAGTAGCATAGAGCGAATAGTATAGCTTTAAACTCCGTCTCCCTGGTACACATTTCCAGCGTTTCTTGGGTAAAATTATCTAGCGCCTTATGAAGATTCGCAAACATACCCGTGGGGGGTTCGTTGGTGATCTTAATCGACGATTCTAATATCCCTGGTGGTAGCACGTTGTACTGTGGATCAGCCGCAGCCTCAGCGCTTAGGTACAGTCTATAATTCTCGTTTGAGTTTTCGTTGTATTGTTCCATTTTCTTCTCGAGGGTCGGAAGCCATTTTGCTACTAAATGGATATTCTGCAAGATGACCCAATGACCCTTTTCGGCGGCCACGTCCATCGCGCTCTCGGCTACGACCTCCTGGCCTTGACCCAAGGATATGCTGTGGAAATTACCATGGTCGATTTCAAAACCAAGTTTCTTGCCTTGCTTCTCTACATCCTTAAGAGGATTGACGCCAGGTGATAGTATAAAGAAAGTCGGTGTTGAGTTGCTGGTTTCCTCGTATGACTTTGCAAACGATATCGACCTAGCTGTGATGTACTTAGATCCTAGTTTTTCCTCGATGAAGCCACGGACTGCGTAGGTCATACGATCGGGTCTCAGCGCCCGCATCATGCACAACCTCTGCAACGATGTCTTGTTCTTCCATTCACCGGGAAATTTCTCTTTTTCAGGACATTCACTGTCCACGAATTTCCTCCATCTCTTTGCGGAACCTTCCAAGTCTTTATCGAAATTTTTAAACTCGTCCATTTGGCTCAATGCTTTGACTCCACCCCATGACAAATTAGAAAGGAAATCTACCGGTGATGTAAGTCCAGCCAAGACAGGGAACCTCAACAAGAAGTCTAATTCGTCAGGTTTGATTTCTTCCGCGTGGAGAAGAATTTGGAAGGACATTTGTGCCATAAAAGTTAACTTGTCGCACTCAAATAACCCCCTCGTGGTGTACATAAAGACCGAAAACGTAATACTATCTAATAGGTTGAGCAATCGGTCTTTTAGTTTCTCCGCAGGTTCAGCTATAGATAAAGAATACTTGAAAACGACACTGAAGGCTTTCAGTGAAAACTGGTAGATGCAGTTGATTCTGTTCAAGTCATTCAGGATGAAATATATAAGCGACGCTCTTGCGGCAGCTGGACGATACTGTTCACGAGCCTCATCTATCTTGACGGAAGTAATCTTGGCTTCAACAACCTTGCTTTGAATCTCCTCGGACATCTTCTTAGTGGTCTCCAAATTAATAACTAACTCTTCATCGCCCAATATGTTACCGGTGGCTGAGGATAGTTTTTGCAGCAAGGTATCCTCGCAGAACTTCAAGGTGATCTTAAAATCATTTTGTTGCTTGGTCAGTGAGGACTTCAAGGACTCCAAATCTGGCCGTTCAGCTTTAACGACTTCCGCTAAAAGCTGTTCTTCCAATCCGTCTCTCGTGACAGTAAAATTGATTAAAGTCGTTTGAGCTTGAATCTCAGGTTTGTAATGAGGATTGGCCAATTTTGTGTGTAGGATGAGTCTGAAATTCTTGTCATAGTCGACTTCCTTATCTCCGATCTTAATACACCTGCCTTTCTTGATTAACATTCGACCAAGGACTGGTTCTAGTACAGCGTCGACAGATTCGCCTATATTTTCTATTAACACGATGTTTCCATTGGATATACATTTCTCGATTGTGTCCAAATAAGTCCTCATGGTTAATCTTACAATGTTGAGATCACTGCCATATTTGGTTTTTATCCATTTGATACCTTGCAGCTGTGGATCGATAATTAGCGGCCATCTTGCCGAATTGGTCAATATTGTGGCATTCTCAGAAGACATTCGATCGTTGGGAAGGCCTTCGTTGTTCCATTGGGCGATCTGAGCGTCATTGGTTAAGAGAGTCAGCGGATCTAATCCTTCACTCATCGGTATTTTCGGCTCTAGCTTCGTCAGGAATGGCACCCAATGGCCATCAAGCATTTTGACCCGGTATTGCCGTGTGAAGCATCCTACGTACGATATGAAAGCTGTCACTAATAGCACGTCTCCAGGAATAGTTATGCCAGTTTCTTGGAGATGTGCAACAGATTCTCTCCACCGGACGTTTTCTGAACCTAAACCATTGACCAGCCTATTGGCCAAATCGATCATCTTCGCCGTAGCTTCGGCTTCTTTTTGACACTTCATCTTAGCAGTGGTAGCTACATCGTATTGGTTCCTCAGAACGTTCAGTTGTTCTTCGAGAACGTCCAGTTTGGCCTTCAATTCTGTCAGCCTGTTCCTGGCATCTGATAAATCCCTGTTGGCTTTAGCTAGTGCCAGCCTTTTTGGCTCCACCACAACAAATACATCGTTGAATTTGACGATGTTAATAACCCAGGCGCTAAGTCCAGCGGCTGCTTCCGATTTCTTCATGATTTTCTCAGGGATAAACTCTGGATCTTTGAGGTATTCCGCCTTAACCACTTTGACGGTTTCCTGGTGCATGTTCTCTTTATCGTAATAGATCAGATCGTTCAAGAATTGATCTACTTTGCTCATCATCACCTTGCAGTTCTTCCAGCTTCGGTCTTTGGGTACCTTGCCCTTGGGCGAGAAGAGTACAAGTACGGCTGCTGTTACGTTAACGACCGCATCTGGAGGACTACCAAAGGACTTTAATTCCGTTAGGTTATTCTTATTTAGAGTGTTTAAGGCTGCTTGGGCAGCTAGGAGTGCTGGTTCGGCTTTTGCCAAGTCTTCGGCGCATACCTTCTGTTGAACAGCGACGTCTTCCTCAATTACCCTGACTTTTGCTTCTTCCTCGCTCGCCGATTCCTGTTCTTTCGAAACTTTCTCATTCTCCACTGTCAACACACCAATTAGCTTATCGGCTGCTGCATTTTTCTCGGCAAGCTCAACTTCTTGTACAGCTAGAACGTCTTTCAAGCCATCAGCATCCTTCGCCGTGGAGGCTAGCTTAAGCAAGCCGTTCTCTAAGCGAACGATGTTTTCCTGGATTCCTCTGACTTTTTCCGTGAGGAGTTTTGAGTATAAGGAGATTTGTTCCAGGAAAGTTTTTGGAGTGGTATAATTATATCTTTTGTCATTCTGGAGATACTGTACCGACATGTTATTGACCACTTCATGCACGTATGACATAAATGCTGATACTGAACCTACCAAGTCGCGTGGTAAGTCTTCGATTTCGGCTAAGAAACGTGCAGATACAGAGAGTAACGCTTCTTTTGGCCATTCATGGAACCAGTTGATAGCGGTGCAGTTGACAACCGCCGGAAACTTTCTAGCTCGTACTCTTAGAGTAGATCCAACCGGCGAGAAGCAAAGAAGTATTTTCAAAAGTCTTCTGACCCTGTCTATATAAAACTTCCAGCAGTTTTCTCTTGTGTCTTGCATACCAGCGCCTTTGACTTCTCCTTTGACGGCGTTTAGAATATTCTCAACATCTTCTTCAGCTAATAAGTCCGAAACTTCACCAGATGCTAACATATCGTTTACAACTACAAGGAACTTCTCCTCTGGGACTTGAGCGTCGGTCATCAAGAAAACCGTGCTCACATTTTTCAGACCAGCTTTTATGTAGATTTGGGCCAAGTCGGCCTTCATGTCGTTCATTGAGTAACCCTTCTTAAGCTGTATCTGGAAGACATCTAACGAGGAAATAAAAGCTGCCAATCTTGTTAGAGATTGTTTTCCGGAACCTCCAACACCAACCAGGAGGCCGTTTCCTCTAGGAGCTTCCATAATCCTATTTATCCTGCAAATGTGATTCATGGCATCCTCAAACAGCACCAAATTCATGGCGGCTACTAAATCATTGTAGCCGCCCAAAGCATCATTCAATAATTTATTTAAATGGGTGTATTCTCTGATTTGGTTGTACTTTGGATCACCCATCCCTTCGGCAAAATGACAGAAGATCAAAGGCTTCTCCAAGCAATCATTTTCATTGAATTCCTCAAAGCCTTTCTTCAGGACTTCCACCATTAGCTTCCCAAAACTGTCTATATCTTTACCGTCAACTAATTTATCGCTATATACCCTCGTGGCTTCGTGCATCCACAAACGTATCATGTCAGTTTGGTTTTTGATACCGTCTCCAGTCGCGAACAACATTCCTTGGAAAATATTTGCCAAGTCTCGCATTGTGAAGGTGTAATGAAATTTTACCGCAGTGGGCAAGAAGTTGGTAGCCATCTTGCTGTGTAAAGCCAATGCCACTGCGACTACGGGGTCTACATACTTGAGCAAACTATAGTGGAACTTGTTAGCCTTGGCTTCAAAATGCTGTCTGACGATGTTTTCGTAGATATGGAAGACGGCGTCCTGCGAGGGGAAACTTACAGCAAACACACAGAAATGTCTTTGTAACCTTGGGTTAATGGTAAAAGATCCAGCGGTAGGGTTCATGCAAGAAACAAAGAGCACATTGTGTATCTCCTTGAGGGTCAATTTTTGTCTGTCGTACCAATGTTGGTAATCCATATGCTGACGTACCAACGTATGGGGTTGCACCGTGAAGTACTTGTCTACTTCCGGCATATTCATGTCATCTATGAAGTATATCATCGTCTTACTTCCTGGCGGTCCGTATACCCTACCAGCTTTCTTCTCCAAAGGTTTCTCCAAGACCTTCTGCAGCATCTCAGAAGTCGTGTAGAAATTAAAAGGCACATTGGTAACACAGTAACTATCGGGCAACTCGTTCAACTTCTCATTAACAATCACAGTTTTTCCACTACCGGCATTACCAATCAACATAACCGGATGCTTTTGAGCCATCAACTGGTCCATAAAGAACCTCAACCTCGTGGTCTCAGCAGTGTTCACCAAAGTCGATTGTAAGGGAACATCAGGGTCCAGTTCGAACTCCCTAACCAACTCAGTCCACGGTTGAAAGCGTTTAGATTCAGGCTCGATGTAGTATTGGAAGACGTTACCGGTGCTCGGAAATTTAACAGTCTTGAATTCGTTAGTAAACCATTTGCTAAACTCATTTCTCCAGTCGATGATCTGATCCTGGAATAGAGCTGAGCCAAAAGCCCAGACGGTCGAGAAGACAAAGTATATCTCGTACCATTCTTTTGGACAATCAGCTGGAACATTCTGTGCAGTTAAGAAGCAGTCTAGTAGGAAGCACAACATTGAGATATGCGCAATTTCGGATATCGGTGTGATCTTCTTAACTTTGGACCGGACCACTTCCAAACAGGGCGGAACATACTTGTCGAAGAGAATCATCAAGTTTGCTTTTTCGCTTTGCTGCGTCCTTGTATCAATCCATGATGCCACGTACGGATTCCAACCCAAATCAGCTGGGTTAATATACAGTATACCTGCTCTTGACACAGTGGCAGGTGTGGCTGTTCTTAGGGAAGCGATTTCAAATAACAACCTCATGTAAGCAGTCAAAGCAATTCGTTCGTTACTAGCCAAGGTTAAAACTTTGTTATCGTCCATCAGGGTATTCAAGGATTCAATCCACATCGGATCAATATCACCATCTAGCACTATCCATTTCGGTCCATTGCCAGTTAGATTAGCTTGCTCACGCATGATGACTGAGAACAAGCCATCCTTCCATTCTCTGGTCGCTGGATTTATGACACCAAACAGCTCATCGTTAGTTACAGCTTTAGGATTCAAATCGGCATAGACAGGCTTCCTCTTCTGGTTAAAGTAAGTTCTGTTTAAAGTCTTCCAGACCATAGTTTTTCCAGTGCCAGCAAAGCCCACCACGAACACGGAATGCCTGACGGCAAACAATTCCTCCAGCTGTACTACCTTCAACATGAAACCTTCCTCAGGCTGGAGACTAAGATCTATCGACGACTTCTTCACCATCTTCTCAAAGTCTAAATTTCGCTTCCTAGGTACGTCTAAAGCAGGGAATAAGTCACCAATCAAGCCCATAAAGACTGGCACATCGTCAGTGACGATCTTTGGAATATTGAAATCTCTCAAGGCTCTCATCAAAACCTGATCTTCTGGACGCTGCCTATCGCTTCTTTTCAAAGCACCAGCTACCACTAGGACAGACTTTATGGCCCTTAAACCCCAATCGTAGTGGTCTTGCTTGCTGAGTAGCTCCCTGCATAGGGTATATAGAGTGATAAACTTCCTGGCTAGGAGACGTGCATCCTGGAATCCTTCAGCTACTAACATAATTTCACAGATTAGCTCAAAATCTGGGACGACCATAGCGCAAGGTCTAAAGAGCGCTTTTAAATTTTCTGGCAATTCAGTTCGACCGGCATAACCTGGATTCATGGTAATGAATATACCAACCTATAAAAAACAAAAGGATGTTAGAATGTGTATTTTAGGTAATAATAGGAAACTTACTGTATTTAGTAAAACTATATCTGCCCCTAGGAAGAAGAATCGATGCTTCTTGTCTTTAATAGCATCCTGAATTGTTTTCACCTGGACTGCAACAACAGATAGTACTTCGACAGAGATTCTGTTGAATTCATCGAAGCATCCCCACGTTCCAGTCTGTGACAGACCTTTATAGATATTACCAATTGATCTATAATCCATTTGCTCGGAACAATTAAACACATAGACCATAATTCCGATAGCCTTGCCCAGATCTTTCGTGGTTTCAGTTTTTCCAGTTCCGGCTGGACCAGCTGGAGCTCCACCCATGATCAGATGCAGACTTTGCGTCAGAGTGATATAGCATCTATCAGTTAGCGGGGTGATCACCAATCTAGGGGTGTTACCCAAGTATTCATACTGGTACTTAAACTGGGCATCGCAAATATTCGCGAAGCAATCTTTGTACTTCTCGTCCCAGCGATGCCTGAGCTGGCTTTGCCATTGAAACGCTGCCGAGCTTTCAACTTTCATTGTGATCATCTTACCGACGACATCACGCGAGTGGACGTCTATGGTACAAATGGTCATGGTCTTCTGCCTGTCTCCAGCCGATAGGTCTCCTAAGAGCAACATGATCAAAGCGCTCAACTGAGCAATCTGCTTCCTCTGATAATCTTTCAAAGCATTCTCGTAACCTTCTTCCAGTCTAGCAAAGGCTATGTTGACCTCTGTGGTCCACCAGATCTGCGTACCACATAATGCTGGCTGGGCAGGATAGTCGAAAATCCATACCTCTCTCGGTTTTTCATCGTAAGTTACGATGGCTTCTCCGAATAACTGATGAAGAGTTTTCCGCATAGAGTCAATGACACGGTTGAGCCATACCTCGACTTTGCCCGAACAATCGCACATCTGTGGAAACTCTACATATTCTTCGTTTTCTTTTGAGATCATACCTTTTGCTCGCTTGGCATCTACAAACACCAATTTCGCCAAACTGTCAAATAGTTTGGTCAGGTGCCTTCCCACCAGTTCTGGCTGATTACCATTGGATAAGATGTCTAACAAATCAGCAGACGAGACAAAGTAAAATCTTGGGAAGGCCAATCTTTTGGTCTCCAGGTAGTCGTTCAATGCTTTCTCGCAGAGTAATAGTTGCGACTGAATGTTGTCCAACTTCTCGTACAGGCCAGGTTTGTTTGTAGCTTTTATCACATTCAGGTTGGCAGTCATTTGGGACAGAACTTCCTTGAATTCCTTATCCAATTTGTCGAATCTCTTGGAATCTTCCGGTAACTGATTCCTGATGTCTTCGGATCCAATGAAAATACTTTCTAGATATGTCCATTTCCTCTGGACCTCGAAGAATACTTGAATGACCTGGTCAGCATTTGATAACTTCTTCTGCCAGTCTGACACCTCCTCCAGGAAGAAGTCTATGAACTTTGAAGTCATCATATTCTGAAGCTGGACTTGGTTCTCCTCCAGTGTTTCGATTAACTCCTCTGAAGCTACCAAGAGCTTCATCTTCGTCCTGTCGTGAGTCTCCGTCGCAAATTCCATGGTACTCCATGTTGCATTCAATTCCTTCAGAACCTTTTCCATGGCCATTTCCTTAACGGACTTGTCCACGATATTCTTCACCTCGTCTTCGTACTCATGAAGATTCAGCGCTAAGAGGTCATTCAAGGTCGTGTCATCACTCATCACAAACTTTACCTGAAAAGAGGTGATAATATGTTTAGGGGATAGTTAGGTATGGGTGCAAGCTATGGGTAGTAAGTGTAATGAAACTAGACTCGCCGGAAAGAGTTTTATTGCATCCTGTATCGTTTTCTTTGCATTAATTTTGTATAAAATGTATTAAAAATATCTTATCTGTAGTTTGCCATTGTACTCACTGTATAGTATGGAGGTAGTCTTTCCGCAACCTAGGGTGCAGCAGTGTAGAAAAGTAGTGTAGTTGTAAATATTGTTGTATCTTGTAATAGTTTAAGTGAAGTTAAATTAACATTAAGTCTAACCTTGGTGGCTTGCATCAGTTGGATCCAATGCCTATCTCTTATAGCCGGATTTTGTAACTCAGTGACAGCTCGCAAAGAGGTCAACATATTCTTGATCTGCGCTTCCATCTGTATATAAACGTCCCAACCTTTGACTTCTTTGTCCATGGCTCGGACTTCCTTGCCAAACTTTTTTAACTCCATTTCCATACCCTCAACGTCGATTTTCTTCCATTGGGTATACTTCCATTCGTCTATGCACGAATTGACGATGTTCACAAAGTCCCACAATTGTTTTAGCTGTTTAATTTCCTTTCTCGATGCTTTCAATTGCTTGAACTCTGGTAAGGTCAACTCGAACAAGTTGCCCTGTTCGCCTAACTCCTCCATATTCTTTTCGAGTTCCTTAAGCTCTTCATTTATGGTATCCAGTAAGGTGTACATGTCTTTACACTTGAACTTAAAGAACGGTTGCTTGCGGAAGTTATCCCTGTGGACTGATTGACGGATATCGAATAAGGAAATTCGTCTTCTGATTGCTGTTACTTGGTTGGCTTGTAGTGGCGCCACTAACTGTTTCGTGGTCACAGCAACCTAAAACAAGAAACTAAGAAACCTGGAATATAGAAATACAAGCATAAAACTGACCTTCTTGCAGTTCAACCATTTATCAGGTAACTCTTGCAACTGCACGTGTATCTCCTCTGAAAACTCAACACCGTAATTCTTCAGCAAGTCTATGATTTGCTTTAGCGGTTCGAACATCTCATCTGTAGCTAACGTTCGCTCTTTCACCTTATACAGGTAGCCCATGACCTTCAACAAGCCATCATAATCATCTTCGGCCAATGGTTCCTGCATGACCTTAATCGATTCAATGATAAAGTTCTCCAATTCATCCAAACTGTTGATCACGTGATCGACAAGATGCTGCTTGAACATATTCCCCCACTTGCAAACTGTGTTGAGGATGGCCTGCCTCAAAGGTCTCAAGTCGATCCTCAACCAGACATTTATTATAGATTCAGTTGGCATCTTCTCGACTTCCTTATACAAGGCTTCGTAAGTATCGATTTGTTCTTTGAACTGCGGTATGGTGGGAGGGGTTTCCTTCAATGGAGGTCCAGATTCGTCCTTGAGTGCGTCCATTTCTTCTGGTGTTAGGATTCGACCGTACAACAAGAACTGCCTCAAAAACTCGTGCCTATCGTCCATCCAGAGGTAGGCGTACTTCGTGAGTGTTTTCTCAAAGTTGAGGACACCATCAATAGCACTACTGACGGCGTTGAGAACCTCATCGTAGACACCCCTCGATTCTGCGTTGTTGATGATGTCATCGAGATAGTTGAATTCGGGGAAAGCCGGTGGTTCGCTTCCTCCTGAACCTTGACCGTGTGAACCTTCACCAACGGATTGACGATCAAAGACGTCAGATACCCCGGCAGGTTTCGGAAGCTCATCAGTCTGACTGTCTTCTTCCTCAGCCGGAGTCGACGGAATGACGATTCGAGGCATGTACCTACCCATATCTTGGGCGTCATTCAGTAACCCCTGGATGTATGTGAGTAAATTCGTTGGATCGTCCATATCGATTGATGGCGAGAAGACCACAGATGGCTCGTGTAGTTCCGCCAGGATTTCGAAAAGAGGAAACGCAGATTTGTCAATGCACATCTCATTGCCGAAGAACGATAAAGTAACGAATACGGCATCGATTAGTTTGTATGAAAGCTGGGTGTCGAGGTACATTTTGTACTCCAACCAGGCCTGATCCCGTTTCGCATCGGCGGCGAGTTCTTCTTCAGTCTTCTCTGGTTCTGGTGGAGGTAAAGGTTCCGGTGGTGGTTCCTCTTTCCCTCCTTTACCCTTTGGCCCTTTACCCGCTGGTTTAGCCTTTTCAGCCTTCTCTACCTTTTCTGGCTTTTCTTCCTTTTCAGGCTTTTCTGGTTTAGCAGCTTTAGCAGCTTTTTCAGGTTTCTCCGGCTTCTTTTCTTTCTCTTCTTCCTTCTTTTCTTCCACTTGCGTGGCGGATGGGTCGGCTACGTCTATATCAGTAGGAGACATCTGAAAAGTAAATAATTAACATGAACTGCAAGGTAGGTCAAAGGAAGAGATCTTACGTCTAGTTCTTCTTCATCGGGTGGTTTCTCCTCTTCAATTGGTATATTAAAGAACAGCTTGTAATTTCTATCGAGCATCCATTCCACCTCATCAGCAGCCGCCCGGACTTGGTCGAATCTCTTATTCACTCTGTCCTTCCTATCATCGAGATTGAGGATATTCTCCTTCCGACCTTCCTTCCTCTCGAAGAGAGGCTCGTGCGCCCAAACTTCGATGTTGTTGAAAACCTGCTGGACGTTGGCTTGGGCCTGTAGAACTCTATCGTACAGGTTCTTTACCATGTCAAACGTTTCGCAGACGAAATCAGTGTTATCAGTTTCCCAGGTCAGATTGCCTAAGAGGGAATCTAGTTTACTGTCGATTTCATGCATCTCATCTTCGATTAAGTGATACTCTTGTATTAGGGTGTTACTCTTCAGGTGATTATACCACTCTACTATCCTAGTTAGCTTTAGGATTTGGTTAAATAGCTCTTCGAATCGTTCAAATAGAGCTTGCGCTTCTGGGGCTATATCGTCAAGTTCTAGGATCCTAAGATATTTCACTTCTCTCAGCAGGGCGACCATCTCTTGGTCTAAGTTTAGTATAATCAAGTCGGAATTCTCATCTCGGATTAACTGGGTCTTGTTTAGACTCTTTTCGATAATCTCAGGTACACTTTCTAGCCACGCGTCCATGGTCTCCTTTTCGTCGGCATGTATTAAGCCAAGCATCTCGTCCAGTTTGGCCAGGACATGTTGAGTCTCTTCAGTTCCTACCACTTCATGCTCCAAAAGTCTGAAATCGGCACTCGGTTTTCCGATCCGTTCCTTCAACTTGAACAGCCAAAACATTCGACCTGCGACCGGAGGGAAATACTTGTCTATCGGTGGCCCATGCTTCAGACCTTCATCGAAGAGGATCTTTACAGTATCGCAGTCCTCATCCAACATTTCAACCACCGTTTGGTACTTGGAATATACCTCTGCAGCTATAACGGGCCTTTCCAATAAAGAACCAGTGATATTGACCAACTTGAAGACGCTTTCCAGGTTGTGACAGTCGTCAAAAGCTTGTGCAAATATTGCAGCTAAGCGTCTATCAAAATCCCCACACTTCTCTTGAAACTCTCTATAATCACTGTCGATGTTGTGGTCTTCTGGTAGCAAGATCTCGTATTGGATATTAGAAAAGACTCTATAGGCCGTCGAGAAGTCATCCAACACCTCTATGCACTTCTGGGAAAGACCTCTACCTTTGATTCCGCCAATTTCAACTTTTTCTAATTTCATAAATTCTAAGGCTGTACCCAGGATGTCTTTCACGACACGAAGGCGATCGATGAAATCAAAAAGTCTCTGGAAGACATTCCTTGGGTGGAAACTCCAAGGTAAGGGATCGACGTCATCAGGGAAGTATGAGTCCAGGTCACTCCTCACTTGTTCGAAAGCGGTTAAGAAGGAAACCAGTATATCAATACACTTGGTAACCTTTTCATAAATTTCCTCAGCGTCTCCTTGAAAGATAGACCCTGGATCCACTTGTTTATCAACAGCTTCTATTAGGAGATTCGATATTTCTTGGAGTAAAGTCACAATTTTGCTGCTTGTGCAATAATATCTGGAATTGCCCCACAATAACCCAAGCACGTGACACAACGGCTTGATATCCTTATCCAGGTCCAAGAAATCGTTCTCTTCGAATTTACAAAAATGATTAATCATCGGTTTCATGTACAGACAGATATCCCTAGCCTCCAAAATACCAGCAACGACGTTCTTAAACGTCATCTTAAAGCAGGACAAGTACGAACTCTCTGTAAGTTCCAGGTAATTAACCATTTTCTTCACCCTGGGATCGATGAGTTGGTCGTACACGCACTCGAGATTCTTCAGACGCGCGTTCCAAAATTCTACCTCCCTCATGGGCGTTGGATGAGCACCTCCTGCGAAGGCTATCCTCGAGGACTGCTTCAAGAGATCAGTGCAAATGTTGAACCAGTTGATCACGGCGTTTTCAACAGCTGATTTCATGGGAAGGTCTACGTCCTCACCTTCGGATTCTGTGAATTGGTGGATCACGTCGAAGATTTTGTTTGTTCCGGGTGGTAGTGGAAGTAGGGTTTGACTTTTCAGTGCGCCTCTTAGCTAAAAGCACATTCGAGATAAATTAGCAACTGTCTCAAGTATATTTCTGAAAAAATTCTTGTAGCGTTCGTAATCAATTTTCATTAGATGGCGTAATAATCCGCATTCCTTGGAAATCTATTTACCCTTCAATTCTAAATAGCAAAGCAATTCTAAATAAAAGAAGTATTTGGTTTATTTGTAATTAATTTAAATTGATAATGTGTGTTTTGACGTTAGCAACCTTTTCATTATGTACTCACTAATGCATCGTTGAGAATGCGTCGTCAAATAAAGTGATTCTGAATCCAATGAAACCAAACTCTAAAAACATTCAAACACAAAGCGAATGGTATCATATTTATCATTTTGGATACGAACACTAAAATGTTGAAAATTACTTATTTCAATTATGTATGGAATTGTGGTATTTGTTTTTTTTTTTGCTAATTTCTTCCCCAGTGCAACAAAAACATCGGTCGCCAGTAAAAATTCCCCTGAAATTGGGGAGGACAAATGGTGGGGAGGGGGTGTGCACCGTGCTGCTGAAAAGTGCGTGTATCGGCGATATATTGTTCGGTAGCGATAAGGGTCGTGTCGCCCGAGGGGATGGTCGACTCACCCCTAGCCGATAAAAAAATTAATTTACCACCCGTATACCAATTCGACCGCGGGGAGGGGCTGCCGTCGCTGAATATAATAGCAAATATTTGCGTGCTGCCAAATTATTTCCAAATTCCAGAGTAGAATTTCATCCCGGCAGCAGGAAATTGGCCGCCTTGGCGTTCAATTTTAATAATTCACCTTTTACCCGCAACACCGGTATACTTTTGTGCGTTTTTGTTCGATTTTGAACCCAGGATAATTGCTTCATTTGGTTAGTAGCTTTTTTGTAGGGGTTGGGGATTCTAGTCTTCCTAATGAGAATATTATATTGTATGTTCAATAAAAAATTCTAGTGTGTACTGATTTAATGCTTTATCAAAGTTATTTTTAGATGTCAAGGAAACATTAATAATGAAAACGTCAACAAAACTGTTCAGCTCTAACCTCGAAAAGTTGCAGAATTACATAAACCGAATATCTGGGGTGGCCTCCACCCAACTTTCAGACGTTGATACATTAAAGTGTACCTTCTGCAATAATTCAATTTCGTAAAAACACAGCCACTGCTACAGCCACATCAGTATCCCAACTGGCGTTTATCAAAATTTGCCAATTCGGAACCACAGCAACTAATGCTGTGGATTCTGTTAAACCGCTTCTATTAATGCTTATAGCGCATAAGCTGTTCATTTGATCTCTGGAAGATGAGCTGGTATAAATTTAGTCAAGATCGATTGAAACATTTGAAACATTTGCCGCTTCCGGTTGTCAGATTATGGCCAAAAACAGTCCAGTTCGTCCCCCGGCAATTCTAAATAAGTATAAAAAAATTCAGTCCGATCCGTTGTACCGTTTGGACACTATCGTGTTCACAGACATACATACATACACACATACATACATACATACACACATACATACATACAGAAATTTTCCAGAAATCGTTGCAATCGATTCAAGAGACCTCAAAACGCGTATTTCCGCTAAAATCCCGAATTTTTTTCCGTCGATTACAATACTTTCCTGCTAGGGTACTAGTCGGAAAGTATTGGTAGCTTATAATATATAACATTTTTTTTTCGACAAAATAGCACATTTACTTCAAAAATTAGAACTTACAATTATTATTGAACCCAAAGTGGAAGTGGAGTAAATTAGTCCTGACATTTTGGAGTGCAGTGTACACACAAAGTGTTTACGCTCGTATCGGTCAATGCCAAATGGTTGGTGGAAAACAAATAAATGTGTTATTTAAAAAACATGTTATGCAAGGTACCATTTTTACTTTCCGACTAGTACCCTAGAAGGGTATTGTAATCTACGGAAAAAAATCGAGATTTCAGCGGAAATACGCGTTTTAGGGTCCCCTGAATCGATTGCAATGATTTCTGGAAAATGTATATAGGTACGTATGTGTGTATGTATGTACGTATGTATGTCTGTGATCACGATAGCGTCCAAACAGAGCAACGGATCGGGCTGAAACTTGCTATACTTATTTAGAATTACCGGGGGACGAACTGGATTGTTTTTGGTGACAATCTGACAACCGGAAGTGGCAAACATGAATTTCCTTATAGATTCAACCATTTTTACTAAACTGCTAAACCTCCAGTAACTTTAAATATGTATACCAATTTACAGATCAATGGGATAAATGCTTTTATGCTATAAGCGTTCATAGAAGAAGTCTGGAAGTAGTAGTTTGTTGAGAAACGTCAGTGACCGCCGACTTTAGGTTGTGATACTCTATGCCTATACTAAATTGAAGAATTGCAGAAGGTTTATACGCTCCAATATGTAAATGCGGTAGTCAGCAAATTTTATTACAAATTTTATTGGTCATAAATTTTCGTTCATAACAGCTCTATTAGAAGTGAAAATAAATAATTACCTAAATTGGGTGAAGTAGAACTACTTTACATACTGAATATCGATCTAGAGCCAATATAATAAGGGACGCAATCAATCATAGCAAAATTAATCAGTTTAACTCATACCCATCAATACCTCTATTTCTTTGTTTCATAACTTCCTTTTTAGGTGCCATATCAAAGATTCTTACTAAAGTTGAATTGCTTACATAGATACTAAAATACTCCACATAAAATATGTTACGAATAACTCAATAAAAGGTAATTTCGTGTGAAATACTGCAAGAAATACGTGGATCTATACAACATTTACTAGAAATACGCACAATCTACGTCACACATATTTTACCTCGTCCATGGGATCAGGTCCTCTAGTAATCTACAGAATCACAGCAGAAGAATAATTTAGAAAACATAAACATACCGATCATTATTGATTTAGTTATTCTATATGTACAATAAGATCATAAACGTCCAGCATTATAAATTAACCAATTTAAATAAATAAAATACCTACCTGATAGACTGTATTCTTAAAGTCCTCGATGTGAACGTTTACATCCTTTGAGACTACACTTGGCCATCCTTCATGGTTCAGTGTATTGCTCAGCAATGGAACAAATATGCTCTCGCAAAGAACTGCCAATTCTTCCACGGGTTTTGCCGAGTAGTCGCCAATAATCAGCATTTCTTGAATGTTGTCCTCGGTTATATCGTCCTCCTTTCTCTTTATGAAGTAACTGCTTTTATTCTTCAGTCCGGTTGGGAATGTTGTCGATGGCATCAGTGCACCAGACGGTGGTATAGCCATCACCATCATTTTACATGACGGTACGTTTAAAAAGTTCATTACCACTTTCTGAAATAAAGTATTATTTTTATTTTAACGCTTATTTGCATTTAATGTCCGCCGTAATACCCAGCAGTATGAGCAGGTGTGAAAGAAAGTAATGAATTGAACAAAACTAAAAACTATTTAGATAACATAATATATATTTTCTTTTGTTTGAACGGCAATACAAAATTGTGTTCAATAACAGATATTATATATTACATAAAACCAAGCTAAATTTTAATTTGTAAAAAATACACTTTGGTGGAAATTTGTCAACATAATGGGTGTTCTTTTTAGCTGAATGGAAAACATGGACAAATTATCTTCTATTTACTGTCAGTATTATTGTTCCTCTTGGGTTCAGATTATCTGTCGATACATAGAAACTGCAAACCTATACCTTGGCATTCGTTTATTGGTTTTCTGAAAAGCCACATACAAATTCTTATATTATAAGCTTGACTGTTGCCCTACTAAAGGACGGTTTACTAGGAGAAATTTTGTAGTGCTTAAGGTAGAAGTCTACACAGAAAATAGGTAAAAATACTACGTCACGGTAGTAAATCAATATTTACCTCCCTTTAGTTCTAAATTTCCAAATATAAAAGGTATTGTTACTTACTGAAAACAGTATTTTTAATGATTGTACATTGTAAATTTACATTTATTTTTAGTAAAATTATGTTTTTACTTTCTGACTAGTACCCTAGAAGGAAACTATTGTAATCGACGGAAAATGACGTTTTGAGATTTTCGCGAAATCGATTGCGATGATTTCTGGAAAATGTATGTATGCATGTATGTATGTATGTATGCGTGTATGTGTGTATGTGTGTATGTGTGTGTGTATGTATGTCTGTGAATACGGTAGCGCCCAAACGGAACAACGGATCGCGCTGAAATTTTGCATACGAATTTAGAATTACCGGGGGACGAACTGGATTGTTTTTGGTAACAATTTGACACCTGGAAGTGGCAAATGTTACATGCATCTTCTGAGAAATTTATCCGATTGAGATCAAACTCATACCAACTCATCCTACTTTAAATACGTATACAAATTTGCAGATCAGTGGGATGAACGGTTTAGACGCTATATGCTTCTATAGAAGCAGTTTGACAGAATCCACACTTCGTCGCTGTGTTGCGAATTGCTAGATTTTGATAAACGTCAGTGCCATCATATAACATGACATTAAATGTCAGGATGACAAATGTCATTATGTCAGAAACTGACGTTAGTTGGGGTCCAGATTGGCTGTGGTTTCACAAAATTGAATAATTTTAAAAGTATTCAGATATTTCATTGTACAAACGATGTAGTCGGAAAGTAGGATGAGGGCCACCCCAGATATTATCCGACTTAATGACTTAATACAAGATCCGGACCTAGGTCGACCTTCCCTCACCCTTTTTCCTAATCAAATCTATTATTTATACAATATAATGTATAAATGAACACAATGTCCTAGGGTTGCCGCCCCATATCCTGGCAAGGCTATTTTTAATTAAATATTTAGGTAAGGTATTTTTTTAATAGTTCCGGTCATTCTTTTTCTTGAAAAATTTGGTACCAATCGAGAGCCAAAGACTTACAAAAAACGACAAACTAAGATTGGTAACTGGTAAGTACGAAGGTAACTGCTATTCTGCTTCATTGTCTGTCGCAATAGTAGCCGATAGCACAGCGATAGTGTAAACGCGTGCTAGGCGCTTGTCATGTGAACGTACCCTTTTTCGCAACTATTCATATTTAAAATCGCGACAACCCTAAGATATGCCAACTTTTGCAAAGGCAACCCTACACCACGATGTTTGCAACAAAACAACCTTCATTTTGGTATAGGTACAATTGATTAGGAAAAACGATGAGGGTAAATTACTAGTACCAATTTACCGTAAATAATTTTTAATTAAAAATAGCCTTGCCAGGATATGGGGCGGCAACCCTAGTACATTGTGTTCATTTATACCTTACATTGTATGAAATATAGATTTGATTAGGAAAAAGGATGAGGGAAGGTCGATCTAGATCGGGATCTTAGACTAACTGGACTACCTGGCCATTGAAAACACATATGCAAAGTTTCAGCCCGATCCGTTGTACCGTTTGGGCGCTATCGTGTTCATAGACATACATACATACATACATGCATACAAACATACATACACACATATATTTTCCAGAATTCATTGTAATGGTTTCAGGGGACCTCAAAACGCGTAGTTCCTCGGAAAACTCGAAGTTTTCTTCTATAGTACTAGTCGTAAAGTAAAAATCTTTGAGCTTGCGTTCGCGTCTCGGGTAACAAATACTATGTTATTGTTTCCTGTTTCCAACGATGTAGTCGGAACGGGTGGGGTTTTGGGTTTTACCCCAACATCCGTATCAGGAGTCCTACCGCAAACTTTTAAAAAGAAAAAAAAATCGGAGAAATAGTTATTTTTCCATATTATGGTGCGGACTGTTCTGGACATACTGTTTATATTCAATGACAGTAGATCACCATTATAAAAATTTAATAAAGCTAAGTTAAACAAAGAAATTTATAGTACAATTGCATTTACGAAAAATAGACAACGTGAAAATTAATAATCCATCATTTAATGTCAACTTGACACGCCAATCGTAAAATCCACAAACACTACATAAAAACCAACAAAAATCCGAAAGAAAACAGAATATATTAACAAAAAACGTACAAAAAATAATAAACAACAAAAAATTAACACAAATTATCACGATTTGTTACCATACCTTATTATCATTATCTAGCATCATCTTATTCCATTTCTCCTGTTTAATCTTCATCGACTTGATCAGGTAATTATTAATGTACTCGAGCCGTCTATCGACATCCTCCTCTTCTCCTTTCTTCTTGTCCTTGTCCGCCATCGCGACGTCAGCGACGTGCTGGACGACTCTTCTTCAAGAGCGCTCGTTGACTGTTGACAAGTCCGCGCGCTCTTCTCGCTCTGAAATTGTGAATTGAAAACAACGTGGTAACTATCAATAGTTACCGGTCACTAGGAGCAACGCGTAACGCGGTCCGGGATCGATTTGGCGGAGGAGAAAGGGGCTAGTGGTGTCAGGAGTAAGTAGGCGCTGTGTGTTGTTAGTGTTGCCGATTGTGATGCCGACAACACGTATTTTGTTGATGGGTTTTTTAGTAATTTCGCGCGCTGTACAGAGACGGATTGTGCAGATTTTGATTATGAATATCGTTTGGTGTTATCAAATTTGAATATCTTTAGTTTCGAACTAGGTCTACTAAAATGTAATCGACGGAAAAAATTGGGCAATTTTTGGAAAATGTCTGATTTAGAATTAACAGGGGACGAACTAGGGAGAGAATCTGACAACTGGATGTTTTGGACTCCTGGTTTAAACCATGTTTAGACGCTACAATGTGTCAACGGAGTAGTCGGAAAGTTGATTGAGAACCACCGTGGATATTGTTTAACTAGAATCCAAAACGTTGATCGACTTTAAATACGGTCCTGTCTTCGCATGCTTGACAAGCGTCTGAAACCGCTTCAGGCGGCACCCGCTCACCTCCACAAAGCCCCTAGGCAATTTTTACACAGATAGTGGCCATATCGCGCTGACGTACCGACCGCATTTAAACTAATCGCGGCAAACAACAATACCATCGTCCGCAGCCGTAAATTCACGCGCCGCGAGCAAATTTATGGTCCTTCTCGGTTCCACTCACCATCATGCAACGGCTAATCGCAATGTTATATTGTATTTAATAATCAATGGGTGGATGATAAACGCGGTGTCGGCTAATGGGTGAACTGTCATTAGTTGTAGGTGGCGCCCTGTGTCTCAATTCCCGATGACACGGTGATTTACTGACGTGCCACTACTGAACGGGAAATTAGGCCGCTTTTGTGAATATATATTAGTATGTCGTTTGAGTCAGTTGGTAAACAAGGAAAATGATGGTATAAAATTGTGACACTGGGTATTGTGTAGAATAATGGTGATAGTGTTATTGGCTCTATTAGGATGCTGACTAACGACCAGTTTTTGTGGTGTTTATTAAAGTCTTCTTCTTAGTTTAAGAAGACATTATACTGCATCCATATCATCCGCATTACAAAGTCAATTGATGTATTGAAATCAGTCATGGTGATTTATTCGATATTTGGGCTTTCTTCTTTTGAGTTATCTATAGGAATTTTATTTGCAGAGGCTTTAGAAGCTGCCCACAAAGAAAAAATACATTATAATAGGGATCTAATTCAAATATTATTGTTACGGCCAGGTTCATACATATTTGCTCTTAGGAAAACCACATCTCATGTAAAAGATACAGACAATGATTTATTCCACATACTGTGGTATGAATTAGGAATTTTTGTTGTTATTCTGTACCAAACAAGAAGCAAGTATTTACTATCTGTAAAATTTAGATTTAGATATTTTTATAATCCTTTCCTGCTGCAATTGCGCAGCTAAGTTTAACTAACAACACAAAATCGAATAAACGTTGAATTAATTTGTAAGTGTCTACAACATTATTATTTTTATCTACTCAACGAAACACAATAAAATAAAAAAGATTTTCTTTTCACGGTAACTGTCATTACACCCTTAGAAATAAAATTTCATCAGATTCTACCAACTCTTTCTATTTTTGTCCAACATTTGTATTGGGTCGATGCACTATGTGACCGTTTGAAAAGTGCATCTAGTTCATCACCATAGAATAACTGAAAAAGAACGCTATCTATTGGTAAAATATTGGAGATAGGTGATAAGCGTCATCTCTACTTCTCATGAATAAATTAACTTTTGGCAGAAATAGGTCAACATGAGGAAGAGCAATGGGCAAAAATGAATGCGTGTTTTCCTGCTTTTTTCGCAAATTTATATAGATATCCCAAAAGTCAAAGTACTCGCATTACGGTACGACACAGCAGGTCAGGATTGACCAGAAAAGCAAAATATGTATGCCTGAGGAAAATTTAACATATTTACGATTTTTACTTTCCGACTAGTATCCTAGAATATTATAATCGACGGAAAAAAATCAGGATTTTAGCGGAAATACAAATTTTGCAACCCTTTGAATCGATTGCAATGATTTTTGGAAAATGTATGTATGTATGTGTGTGAACACGATTGCGCCCAAACGTAACAACGGATCGGGCTGAAATTTCGCATATGTATTTATAATTACCGGGGGACGAACTGGATTGTTTTTGGTGACAATCTGACAACCGGAAGTGGCAAATGTTAATGTCTTCTAAGGAATTTATCCGATTTTGGCCAAACTGATATCAGCTCACCGTCCAGTGGCTTTAAATATGTATACAAATTTGCAGATCAGTGCGATGAACGGTTTAGGCGCTATAAGTGTGTCTAGAAGCAGTTTGACAGAATCCACTGCTTTCGTGGTTGTATCGCAAATTGTCAGATTTTGACAAACGTTAGTGCCACTGACATTACATAACATTAAATGTCAGTATGACAATAGTATATTATTATACAAGTTTTATAAGACGTCAAATTGGCGCATGAGTTGTAAATTGACGAATGCGCCAATATATGGCCATACTGATATCAGTATGGTCAAAATCGGATAAATCCATAAGAAAATGTGTGTAACATTTCTCATTTCCGATTGTCAGATTGTTGCCAAAAACAATCCAGTTCGTTCCCTGGTAATTCAAAATGAGTATACCAAATTTCAGCCCGATAAAAACTTTAAGCACATTAGTTCTGCTACTCGCCGCGCCGGACACATTGCCTGTGCACATCTCGTATTGTACTTCCGTCTGAAATTTCTGTGTATTTTAGATTTTAATTTTATTAATACTTATTCTGCAATGTTTGGTAAAATTAATATTGTATTGTGTAATGTCTTGGTAATGTCTTGCAAGGAGGGAAACCAAATTGACGGTATGTTGCGAGATAAGTTTATTACTGCATTTAATGTTGGTTCCCTACGTGATCGACTTTTTGAAGAAAAACGGGAAGTAACATTTTCCGAGGTAGTGACATTAGCAGGCACCAAAATGGCACAAATTACCGCGCAGTCGATCAAAGTGGAATCGCTCCATTTGAACCTCCGAATTAACAAACCAGCACAGAGGCAGTAGTTGAGGAGCGAAGATGAACGTAAATTCAGACAAGTCAAGGTGCTCTCACCAACATTCATGTTGTGTATGTGCCCAAATAAATCATCTTGCCGATAATTGTAGGTATTAGTATTATAATAGTATATTATTATACAAGTTTTATAAGACGTCAAATTGAGGAGCGCCAGCGACGAGTGCCCCAAATGAACGAATGCGCCAATATGTCTTTTATAAAAATTTATGTCTTTTATAAATATGTCTTTTATAAAAATTTAGAAGTATATTAGGTAAAATTCCTAAAATCTAGAGTATTTATGGGTGCAACCGTTGGTAACACTGTCATCTGTCACTTAAATTCAAATATCTGTGAAAAAGTAATTATTGATAATTATTATATACCATCATATACTAGTAGTACGAAACCTAGGATGCAACACGCATGTTTAAATATGTATAAAAATATACATACTTCGCAGTTTGTGCGATTCTAAAAAATCAGTTTGTGCTTACTTTTGTGGTTATGTGTATTTTCGTTTGACATGCATTTGATATCAATGTCACCAATCTTAGAAAAAAGTTACTAAAAACGGTGTTACAATTTGCTAATTGTAACACCGAAAACAGTGTTACAATGTATGCATTGTGAATGCAAAGTAGAAAAATGTAATTGTGTCACTGAAACTGACGTTAGGTAGCGTCCAGACATGGCTCTGGCTTTACTAAATTAAATAATTGCAAAAGTGTTTAGGCACTTCATTGTGCCAACGATTTAGTCGGGAAGTAGGGTGAGGGCCACCCCAGATATTTACAACTTGCGAATAGCACAATATTATAAATAAAGATTTCTATTAATGTTATTTCAAAATAATACTAACAGTACTATGCTTTATGGCGGCAAAGAAAAGCCCATAGGGTTACAAAAAATTCTACTCCAGCCTGGCAGATTACTATAATTATTGTCTATTTAGAGTAGTGAAAGATTGCATTATTGGATAGATAAACATGTTAAGTTGTTTCAATAATTACGAATTCTAATCAAACCACTTGCTTAATAAAACTGACACAACTTTTTTATTTACCTATGCTCTTGTAATATTTAGCCACTTTATTTATACCTGCCACTTTAATTGAATATTTTCTTTTTCTGGTCAGTCATGACCTGCTCTAACACCTCTTAACACAATGATATTGACTTATGAACATTCTGTATACAAATATAACTTGTGTAACACTTTACTTGTGTTACACAAGTTATATTTGTTACTTGTGTAACAGGTTTACGAGAACACAAACTTAAAGCTATAAAATATCTAATTATGACAACAACAATTTTTCCCTCAATAAATGCAAAACCAAATCCGTCAACAAACAATTAAGTTGATAAAACCGATTTATCCTTCTTCTAAGACAGCAAGACCGTGTTTATTAAAATTCATAACCCACACAAAGCAGAGAAACAATACAAACAACCCGGGGCCATCAAAATGTTCGCTCGTCCTCTTCCAGCGGATTAAACCATCCACTTCTGCGGAATTTTTCGCTGGTAGTCCTTCGGTTTTACGTCGTACAATGGAGGGATAATTTCTGGTCGAGGCCGTTTATTGTTCAAGATGATTCGTGTGTTTTAAAATTCGTCACGGTAAGCGGCGGCGCCACCGGCAGAAGCGCGCCCGAACCGTACAAAACACAAAACAAGGGAACCTTTCAAAATTCGGGACGCCGCGCGCCGCCACCGCTGTCGAAACAAAACCGATGGCGACCGTCCACCCCCTTTGTTAAATTGAATTCTAGGCCTGATGAACAGTTCGGTATAACCGACATGTTAATTGTTCTGGACATTGTGCGTGCTTGTTTTTCTTTTCTTTTTTTGCTTTTGCAGTGTTTCACTAAATTTTCGACACGGTCTCTACTTTCGCTGTTTCCTTGGCAATCGCTGTTTGTTATCTGTTTTAAACGTATTGAGTTGACCTGTAATAATTCGGAAAATACGTAACAACATAATATATACCTGTTCGCCTAATTTTTCAGAACATTTCAGAAATCATCAAATCACTATGTAATTATGAAATATGAACTACTGATAATATAGCTACTAAGAATATATAACATTATATTGCTTTGAGAACCTTATTTTTAAGTGTGATTGTCGCCGATTTGTAATAGTTTTTTTGTCAACGTAATTCATGAGGACGTATGTCATATTGTAATAAAAAAACAATGGAGTTCTCACTGCATACGGAGAGTTAACAATTACGAACTTATACCGAGTAAAAAAATGAGGAACACGTACAGCGAAGAGATCTGGATGCGGCACGACAGTCAGACCTTTCAACCGCGGGCAAACCAAACGTAAACGCTGACGAAAAAAGTCAGAGGACAGCTGCTACTGTGCAGTGTTTAAATCACTGTGGTCTGCGGTGCGGTCTCCATGCCAAAAGGACAAAATGAACATTTATGTCTTTCGCGGCGAACGTGTGCATTTACGCCGTTATGAAACTTAATTAAAAAACACACCCCTTTTTGTTGTTGCGTTTTTCTTTTTTCCTTTGCGTATGTCTCGTTCTATAAAGTAATACGGTAGGGACATTTGCGAAACAGGTCGATACTTGACCGAAATTTGAAAAAACAATAGGAAACAAAGCCCGGCGAATCCACAGAATTTGGAAATTCGAAAAAATATTAAAGCAAACTTCTAAACACATAGACAACATAGACAAAGAAAAAGTTCATCACTTTTCTTTCTCTCAAGAGCTAACAATAAATCTTACTCTGAAGGAAATTAAAAGATCTGTCAAAAACTACGGAGCTGCCGTACAGAAAAATTAACGTTAATTAATAGAAATTGACGTTTTACATAATACAATAACTAAAATACATTCATCTGAACTGCCACTTCCGGTCACCGGAAATCGACATTGTTATTCAAAACAGGAAGGTATATTTTTATTTCAAATCTGAATTTCAAGTATAAACATACATCAATTTTCATTAGGTTTTTCTATTTGCGTATATCTTTTATGCTTTTCCAAGTGAAGGTTAAAATAGAATATTTCGGTTAGTATTAACGTTAACACTTTCATATTTGGTGGGTGATTACCCCAAATATGTACAAAATGTACAAATCTAGTATTACTTTTCCAAATGTCAAAAATATTTTTGTTTTTAAATTAAGTTTGTATCATTTGATAGAAGGGACCAGTCACGTGAGACCTCCTGTATCGTATGAGATATGAATTGCAAAACTAAAAATGTACCTATACGTATGTTCATCCAATTATGGTTACACTTAGAACATCCAATTAATTCATATTTAACGGCTAAAACTGATATATCTCATCATAACTGTTGAAACTTGTACCTAAAGGTGTGTGTGTGTGTATGTGAACGAGCCGTAATTTTGACGACGTCCATAAACGTTAGCGAATATTACACCGGGTCGTTTCCGAGAAGGCATTTAATTTGCAATACCCTCAAGTACTAATAACGAGAGAGATATCGATAGGTCTATAGCTGTATCGAGCTCGTCGGCCATTATTAATATATTTGCCCAAAGAGGAACCGGTCAATATCGAAACGTAAATAATGGAATCGTATACGGTACCTGTATAGGAAGGAACGGGTCGGTAACGAAGGTATCTACCCAGTAAGGTTGATTATTTATCCAGTTGAAATATCTGTTTGCATTGACTAAATAAATTTGTCTTATTACGTAGTTAAAGTTCTCAGATACACCGAATTTAAATAAGGAATAATTACATACAAGGTTTCCTGCAACCTGTAAGCACACATGTGCCAGCTTACTAACCAAAGTCGACCCAAAATTGTGTAAACATTAGAATGCGCAGCAGATCTAGCAGTAGATCCACGTTGCTCCCACTCATCCTTTCGCGCTGACGGCAACTTTACAGAATGCGTAGAAAACTGATATTTTGCAACCATTATTTACCAATATGCATATTCACACATAAATATAATCTTATAATGTCGGCCCAGTGGCGTAGAAACAGGAGGAATGTAATAGTTATTGTACAAACAACTAGTAATTAACAATTCATAATACATTACAAAAGAAACATACTTAAACTGGACCTTTAAGGAACGATTTAAAAATATTCCTACATCTGCAAAAAAGTGCTTTGATCGTGATTATATGGGCAATGTCTGATGCTGTCATCGCTGGCTGCGCATGATTTTTCCTTTAGGAAAAACAACGCGTTCGTCTTCGTGGGGTTCAGTTAGCTGTGATTTCAAGTCCGAGCGTAATTATTCATTTTGAGCAACATTTCCAAACATGTGTCTCGATATTATTAAAATAAAGGTAGCTTATGCCCGATTGCACCACTTCCCCATAAATCTCCAGCTTAGCTAAGCGGTCCTTAGTATTTAAGTGAAGCTTATGTTTATTTCGATTGCACAAGTCATACATATCTGTCACTTAGTAAAGGTACACTTATGAATAAATTCGACTTGGCAACGTTTATTTTTCTGGTGATATTTTTTAGTAACACTAGTGACATTTAATATTTATATGTAACCGTCACTTGTATTATTGACGTTTGAATTCAGTTTTTGTGGTTAGTGTACAGAGAGTATATGTTTATTACTTTATTATAATTAAAGAAGCTGTATTAATGGAATGTAAGGTGTTCTTGAATATAATATTTAGATGATATTTGATGTAAATATTTTAGACGCCAATAAAACAAGTCGCGGGACAAATTATACGGCAGAGGAAAAAAATAAATATATAGTTAATTATTTATTTATTTAATAATATTAAGTTTTGCTTCAAATATTTTTTATATGTTCTATAATGTCTGGATTAGTTTCGTTTTACTAATTTACCACAGTTAAGAATAAATAAAAATATACAATAAACACTTTATTGCAATTTCTAGTATTAATGCAATAAGATGTAAAATAAACTACTCATAGTAGGTAACTTTAATGTTTTATATATTTTAAAGGGCACAAAGGAAGCATGAAACAAAACAATACTGGTAATGGACTAAAAATAAACTAAAATTATAATCTGGAAAAGTAATTTTGAATAATATCTTGGCGAATACATTCCCAATTAAATGTATTTATTTATTTATTTAATAATCCCTCAATTTCTCCCAATACTCCACCACTGTAAACAAAATCCCTGAAAAAAAAAACTGGTCGATACACAGATGTATCTGGCGAGGAAAAAGTTCTACCAATTCTATGACCTCCAAATCGTCTACCATGTCGTTATCAAAATCCATTCTTTCCAAAATCCGCAGAAACGACAGACATCAACCTTACTTATTTTGCAGATTTTGACAAATCGTTACATATGTCATACCAAAGTGTCACTTAAATTCTTAAACCGTAGATTTTCACGGCTTAAATTTAGGTGAAGCTTAGGGGATTAAGCTTCGCTTAATGTTAACGTGCAATGCAATAAGCGACACTTAAATTATTTAAGCTTGGCTTAGTAGTTATGGAAAAGTGGTGCAATCGGGCATTACTCTACTACAACTTGTCATGTTCTAAGCTTTAAACCGAAACTCTGCTATGTAAAACTCATACCAAGGGGCAACTCATACCAAGGGTCAACTCATACCAAGACAGCTCACACCATGTCTCATAGTAAGGGACAAGGGACAACTTATACCAAGGGACAATTCATCCCAAGACACCTCATACCAGGACAAGTCATAGCCCAAGGCAACCCACACCACAGCATTTCATTTTGAATTAGTCAATTTTGACGACTGATAACAAACGCAGATCAATTCAAACTTTTTGAAAATAAAAAGAATAAAAAGAATTTTTTCGGGCAAAACTGCTATCTAAATGCAACCGTAGACACGTGTTTCGGACTTATTAGTCCTCGTTAGTACGGTATAGATAAAGAGTAAGGTGAAAACACAATGGAGAACCAAAAGAGAAATTAATCAGGGAGACCAACGTAATGACCAACGATAATAGATATTGCGTCATATAAGTTGACAATAAATTTATATAAAGTTCACGCGTTGGCGTCAATTTTCGAAGAAAATCTTATAAATATTACAAAATACTATTCGTAAAATATTATGTTTGAATAGAGACGTACATTATAACATAACCACAAACCTTACAAACGTCAACACACCGAACAAATTGCCTGAAAAATTATGTAGGCGCATAAAGAATTGAGATATCGTCCCTTGCAAAAAGAGCACTTCTAAAATGGGCGTTACGCACCCGAGTCACACTTTTGGTCAAATCGAAAACAGCTATTGTGACATAATCGTTACCTAAGTACGGCACTATGGTTCAGCCGTTCAGCAGTGGCCTCGATTCAATCGAAAACCGGCTGCGATCAAATTGCCAGCATTTCACAGATACGAATACGAACGAGTTCAAATTTAATCGGTCATTTCTCTCTAGTCTCTCTTCACGAGCACGGTAGGCTTTTAAGGTCGGCTAATGTTTACGAAGTAATATTTGGATGAAGTGAAGGCTAATACTCGATTCTGGTGGAATTATTTACATTGAAATTGTAACTGGCGTCCTGTAAACTTAGGAAATATGAATTTATCATAATATACCTTATATGTATCAACCAAAGATTAAGTTATGCTGAAGTTACTAATAGTTGGCGCTATTCCCTTTCGACTTTTTGTAGCGCGACAGTCGTGACGCCAGAAACGGCGACAGCAAAGAGACCACACAAACCACACATTGTCGCCATGTCACCCAGCATAATTATGTTGGGAGGGAAAGTTTCCAACTACCTCATTAACATATCGAAGGTCCAAACTAAATACTAAATACCTAAATACTTCATTCCACTGATTTAGAAATTTGTATATTTGTATACATATTTAAAGTCACTGGAGGACGAGCTGTTACGAGTTTAATCTCAATCGGACGAATCTCTAAGAAAACGCACGTAACATTTGCCACTTCCGGTTGTCAGATTGCCACCAAACGCAGTCCAGTTCGTCCCCTGGTAATTCTAAATAAGTATACCAAATTTCAGCCCAATCCGTTTTTCCCTTAGGGCGCAATGGTGTTCACAGACATACCCACTTACAAACATAAAATTGATTCGTCATTGGCGTGACTTATGAATTAAACCTCTGAACATTACAGCGCCAGAATTGTTCGCTGGAACGCAGTGAAACTCCCCAAACATATTTAGAATTATACAAATTTTTACAAAACTGAGCAAACCACCTCTTCCTCCAATGATTTTAAATGTATACAAGAATTTACAGATCTATGTTGTGAACGATTTAGGTGCTATAACTTTTCACAGAAATTATTATACTATATAATAAATTATTATAATACACTATTTGCAAATTGGCAAATTTTGATAAGCGTCAGTGTCCACTGAACTTAGGTTGGGATCCAGAGTGGCTGCAGCTTCACAAATTGAATTTTGAATTGAAACGTTTCAATGTGTCAAACAGGTAGTCGGAAAGTTGGGTGTAGGTAATTTTTAACCATAATTTTATACGAAAATGTCGGTCGAATAAAAACAGTTTAAAAGTGTTATCAAATATGTATGTATTTTGAAACAAAACACTTCGCAACGCAAATTTGCGTCTGCTTGTTTATTTTGGTGTTTTGCCACAAATTGAGGAATATTAAAACGTAGAGCCTATTTATTTTTAGTACAAAATAACGAGGAATGAAATATTTTTTCATTATTGTTTATAATACCCGAGGTTTCCCTGAACCCAACTTTCTGATTACCTCGTTGACATAGTGAACCTGTTTGTAACACTCCTGTCATTGAAGTTTATCAAAAATTGCTAATTCGCAATGCTAGCGACTAATATTGCACCTACTGCCAGACTGCTAAGAACTGGTATCAGTTTGATTCAATCGATTAGAACAATTAAGTTCGTCCCCTGACAATTCGAAATATGTATAACAAAATACAACATATTTCTCATGCTTGGATACAGAAACACGCATAGTTATAATGAACTTCCACTATAATGGAAAGCAAACAGACAAAACTTACCTATGATAGGCAACATTGCTATATCTAATATGCAGAAACACAGTTTGCACAGTATCTATAAGCTTATGTAATGCAATGTCTGCATAATTTATGAAATAATAAACGAACAGAAGGGTATACATAGGTAGAGTAGTCCAGCCATAACTATTTTTACAGAGATTTATACGAGTTAAAAACATGACCAGGGTAACGCCTTGCTTGCTATTGCCGAGAGCAAACTAATTATAAATTTTATACTTTTATGGCTGACGAGAAATTGTTACTGCATTTGGGAATATGTGATGCTAAAACTCGGCCACAGTGAGAGCGTAAATTTCGTTGGCTTCGCCAGTCCAATCCGAAATTCATTTACGCGGGAAAATGGGTGGAAAAAGCACAAATTAGGCGTGTTAATTGGTGGATTCTCCGCAAAATGGTCTGAATAATCAAGGGTGCCGTCGCACCACGCAACGTTTAGCGCCCTCCTGTAAAAGTTTTGACGGTAGGATGCGTTAATTATAATTATCGCGATTGTTCTGGTTATTGATGAGGAGATTAGGTGAAATTGGCAATTAAGATTACTATTATACTAAATTTGGGATTCGGTTTGGGAATCACTTAATTTCACGTCTACGTGAACGCAGTAATTCGGGATGATGCAAACTCCATAAACAACTACAATAGCATTTAACTTGATTTGAATTTGGGCAAAAAGCTAGTCAGATATAGACAGATCTCAGAAATGTTGTGGATTTTGTAGCTCTTATACTAGAGTAATTCCTCGGATATCACTAAAAAATTTTGATAAATGTAGGTGGCCACTGACATTAGGTTTGCAACCAGAGTGGTAGTAGCTTCACACAATATTGAAGAATTACAAAAATCCCGGCGCCTCCGCCAAATTCGTGCACGTAACTCTTCCACAAACATTTCTGCATTTTCAGGAGTCTCTCTACTCCGTAACTAAATTTTCTGGTCTCACAAACACATCCAACGGATGCCGAACTAATCCCTCACAAGCAGGGCCTTCAATCAATCCATCTACAAGAACACTGCCGTCACTCCAAACCCGACATCGACGCTCACACCATCTATCTCCGCTTATGATGGATCGATTTTCATTAAATTACAATGGCAATTAGCGATGCTCTCCCCTAGCGGCCGTTTACGACACTTCTCCTAACGATTACTGCCTACTGTTATAAAACGTTATAAACCGTTATAGACGGGAATGCCACTTAAGGCAGAGGATAATCACACTCGGTCATCATCGACACACCGAAATAGAATTTGTCAATATCACATTTAAACTTTCTTCTAAGTGACAACAGTAACAAAAGAAAACATAATTAACAAACATAATTAACATTGCTATTTGATTATTTTATATATTCAGAATACCAAAATGACAAAGTAAGTATGCCTTAATCATAAACTTTTTCCTACTATGATATACCTGCATAGATTCATGGCAAAAGCTCACAGCATAGAGAGTGAACGCCCACCTTAAGTACTTGAAAGCTCACGGTATGAAAAAACGCGGTAGGCAACGCAACAAATTGAGCCCAATAAACGTGATAATTTATGATCCACGCCGTTTTATGATCCGCAAGGGCCCTTTCATTCAGTGCAGATTGATCCACGGAAAAAGGGATGTTACTGTTATCCTAAGTTTCAAATTAGTAATTAACACATTCAAAGACTTCTTCTTCGTAATAATTAGGATATATTGGGATATCAGCTTGATAGCTGTTGTACTCCCAGACCAGTGTATACAATATTTGTATAAAAATTACATATTGCAGAAAGTTTAACCAATAACGGCCGACCACGAGCAATCACAAGTTCGATTATAATTATAATATATTGATATAGCTCCAACACTTCGTTACTTGCCGGTTGGTGACTTGAAAGTAATTTTCCCCTCTCTCCACACACCTCTGTACCGCATTAGCAACAATCCCGTGCTAATGGATATTCTAGTTTTCTCACGAACTGAAATATTAATTTCTGGTTTGCTATGTACGGACGGACATCCGCACTGTCTGAAAGGGACCCTAGGGGGCGTTAGTGCGGCCTAGCGGTAGTGTAGGTAGAACGGCGTGTTGCCTAATCGTGCTTCGTTTATAAAGTGTACCGACTTGATTTATGACCGCTGGTTAATCGACGTGTGCCCAAGCAGGTGGTCCCACAGTTGCTCTCAGTGGATAGGATAAAAGCCGCAGGACATGATCCTAGTGATCATTTCGCACGGCACGAGCGATACAAGCATCTCCCAAAGATACTGCAAGATTTAGAATTGTTGGTTTAGGATTCTACCTAGTTTTGGTAAGTGATGTCGGTGTTGTTTGTGATTTGCGTATCGTCTATCAATTTAATAATCTATATTTAAGACTAAGATCAGCTCTTTTCTTTTATGTGATCTTTCCGCGTTTGCTTTGCAAATGTTGAAGATCATCTACGTTTGGACTGTCCTATGGACTGTTACGTTCTCGAACTGCGGTATGTCATTTGCATGCAATAAAGAGAGGATTGATCCCACGACGTTGCCCTGAGGCACTCCTGCCCGCAGATGCAGACCACAAATATCAATATTTCAAAAACTAGTATTTTTAAGATTTCATTTTTTTGGTCAGTTATGACCTGCTTTCCCATCTCTTAACGGAATGACTTTGACTTTTTGGACACCTGTATATGAAGTCAGTAGTTAGACATATTGAATGGGTAGCATACTATTAATTTTGCGGATTAATCTTTCGTACCAAACCTTGTGACACGTCAAGAAACGTTGTTCAGCAAATAAGCTCTTCGTCCAATGACTTTTCTCTTATGCCCAATGTCCATCATTCTATGGACTGTATCGCCTTGATCGTAGATTGCTGTTGTCTAATGGTATGTCCAGATTACGAGACGAACGTTTGGGTAAACCTTCTGGCATTCGAGCCAACACTAAACCAGAAAATCACTAAACCAACCTGCACTAGCACCAGATTCTATTTATGATAGGTATAATCATCTTTAGAAGTCGCTTTCCAAAGAACTTAGATGATATATTGGCTGATTTGGGTTTGGGACAATCAGAAGAAAATGATTTTTAACTTTCTAGTATTTTGTGGATTTTTTTTTTCAATGAAAATAGTTTTAAATTTTCATATTGCATATTGCAAAGTAAATGTAGCTTGATCCATAACCACAGTGGATCATAATCCAAACACCTCCTTATTACGTCGATAGATGGTGGGCTCGGTAGAGGCTTCGGTTTTAGTGAAACCAAGCAAAACTTTTAATTGCAACCAAGTTATATTTGCTTCGGCGTTCGTCCAAGAGCTTTAACGTTTACCTGTTCCGTTGCCGCCGTTCCTCGCTTTTTGTTTGGTTTAAAGCTCTCGAGCGCCGCCGTCAAAGTTTTAAAGCTTTTAAAATAACTTCACCGTTATATAACTGGGTCCTCAGCCTCACGTCTACGTGCATATATGGAGTTGTTAAGCCCCGTTGCACTACCTGTCGCTTTAAATTGAAGCTAAATATTAAAATAATTTAATAGAGAATATGGGGAAGCAGCCAGAGGCAACGGCATGGAAAGCTCACCACAGGTAAGTTAATAAAGAACGCCAAACATGTCAGGAGCACAAACCGTGCTATTGTAGAACATTATAGTGAAATTCCATTGTTCCTTATGTATGGTTCATACCGTTGTGCTCTTATATTGTATTCCTGGACGTGAAAAGGGGCTATATGACTGGCATGATTAAACTATTCAAAATTGTACCACAATAACCATTTTATTATATTTCTTCATCCAAAGGAAACTATATTCGATGTAATCTCGCAATATCAATGATTCAAACCGTACCGATTGGAATTTTTTTTCAAGAATTCATTTTTGATAAACCCGTTAGTCTAAGATGTACGGTTAACGAATAAAACGCGAAAACCTAACGACTAACTAACTAACTTTAAAACAAACCTAGACGTATACAAAACCCTCGGGTACAAAAAACATCCCTCTTGAAGTTGGGTCAGAGTAGACGGACTCTTTTCAAACTCGCCTCGAGAGGCAGAACAAAAACCAACAAAAACCGGGTCAGCGCTGGAACAAAACATTAATGCGATAGGGTTATAAAGGCTGCCCTTCCAGTAACGTCAAAGGCGGAAATAATCGGAGTAGTGCCATCTGAGAACTAAAAAAAGCGTCATATATAATAATATCAGTTTATATTATAACAATATCAAAAGAACATAAAACAGGTTACTTTATAGTAAATATTGATAAATTTTGTAAAATGTCTGTGTGGTCTGGAAATATGATAGCGCCCAAACAGTACACCGGATTGGACTGATATTAAGTTAAAGTATTTAGAATTGCTAGGGGACGGCCTGGATAGTTTTTGGTGGAAATCTAACAACCGGAAGTACCAAATCTTACATAAAATTGCTTAGGGATTCAACCGATTTTACCAAACTGATACCAGTTCCTTCTGCTGTAGTAGTCGGAAAGTTGTACTTACTGATGGGACAGAGTATAGAGGTCAATGGGACCCCCGACTATGCAACCACAAAAAGGGAAAAGCGAATAATCAGACTAAAGAAAATTAAGAGGGATGGAAAAAGGCACAAATAAACAAGGAGAGAGAGAAAGGACTCTTTTTTTAAACACACAAGCATATGCCGGCGACGTTGAAGCGTTGTCAGTGAACGAAACAGATGTTTAAAATATTCCTCCCCTCTCACTGTTCGACCCCCCACACCGACAGTTGCTACCACTCACCAGCGAGCCCACAATCCCACAAAGGCCAGAAAGGAAAAGGAAAATAAATGGGGAGCTGAACGCGCTGATACCGTACGGAGTAATTTAGTAAAAGGTATCTCTGGGTGATTTCTACTACTACCCTGTTCAGAGAGGGGGGTTTCTCTATGCGTAAAAAAAGTACGAAAAGTGCTGCCCAGAGGGACTCGTACCGCACAGGAAAAACTTTAATCTACCGAGACAAATTTGGCGTATAAAAGTTATTTAAATTTCTCATCATTTAACTGACGTTCAAGTTAATTTAATCAAAGTTACGGTCAGAGATCAAAGGCTTGTCGGAGAGTGTGTGAGGCAATAATTTAAATTTCAAAGGTTTCAGTTGACACGACTGTTTCATATACTTTCTATATTCTAACTTATTCTAACCATTAGGTTGATTGACATGGTTCTAACGTTGTTTAAAAAATGTTTTTTTTTTCGCGATATATTGTTGTGTAACAATTTTTCTATATCTTTTCTAACTAGTTATATAACTTTACTATATTCAATTTTTTTTAGTTAGAGTTTCAAACTTCCAGAGATCCATGGTTCGAATCCAAGTCGTGGTTTCAAATTTTCAATCTGCTTGTTGAATTATTTACAATTATATGTCAGCTGGTTGATAAATACCACTTACAAATATTCGTTTTACAGGTTATTCAGCAAGATGAAAATATTGGTGGCGGCGCTGTTGATTTCCTCTCTGAGCGTATGCATGTGCGCATTCCCGCGCCATCTATTGGACCCGGTCGACATCTGCATATTGACGTGCGACTACTGTTTCAAATCTAACGGATTGGCGGCGTGCGCAAACCACTGCATACAAACTGGCGGATTTGTCGAGGCGCCATGGAAGATGCGTTGTTCGGCGTTCGACGAAATTGAAGAATTCCCATCGGTGCAACAAGTTTAACAGCCAGACACACGGCGGGGTTGTCATGCACGTCCCCCGGAGTATTTGGGCCCCTGATGAAATTTTGTTCGCGTTCGTGTGATCTTAAATAAATATATATTTTCAAAGTTTTCAACTGTGTTTTATGTTCTTTGCTTCTCGTATGAGTCTTTGGAAATTGTTTTTCGTACTTGCAACTACATACCAGTAATATCTACCCGAAAATTCAACTTAACGAGCGAAAGAGTCCCGCTCTGGTGGTAGAAATTTGAATTAAAATTGTCCAGGGAATTTTACTTGTATAGCGCCATCTACATTCGTTCGTTAAGGCGAATGGCGCATGTCATTGGCTATTCGCCTCAACGAGCGAAAGAGTTCCGCTCTGGTAGTAGAAATTTGAACTAAAACAGTCGGGGTAAGTTTGCTTGGGCATTTGCTCGTTCAGGGAATAATAGATATTCTTCACCACGGAAACAACAAAATTCATAATATAGTTATTTAATATTTTCAAGAAAATCTCTCGGACGCGTCAGTTTTAAATTTTAAATAGCCAACTTATGATGGAAAAATTTCTTCTGTGACGTCACCTATTTCGAAGCGATAACGTTGTAAGAGGTTAGGACCTGAGTCTGTTTTTATTGGTAGCGTAGCAAACAGAGCGGTCAAATTCTTATTTACTTTATATCAAATTCAAACGGAGGACGCGAGAACTTTCTTCCAAACCTTGAGGGTTTTTTGCCGCCCCTCATATTAATGAAAATTTATTAGTAAATAAAATTTCCACTCTCCAAAAAATACAAAACTTCTTATAATAGTAAAGAAAATTATACAAACTACTTTTAACGTCGGTAAAGAACATGTATGTAGTAAATAAAAATAAATATTATACGCAGAGAGAAAAGAAATGTAAAATCAAATAAATGTATTTCTTTGCACATATTTCTTTCAAGGAAAACATATATGTTTGAAACAAATAAGTATTTTTAAATGTAAAAAAATGAGCTGCATAGGCTAAAAGAAATATTTACTTACCAGAAATATAAATCTGGTTTTATTTGAAATAAAGGTCGGCCTAGAGATAAAAAACATTCTATCTGAAATTATTTGGAAGAGAAAGACATAATAGATTTGAATGAAAAAAGTATGTACTTGCATAAAAAACATGCGGTTTTGTTAAAAATTATTGCTATGTCTACTGGCGGGGCGATGGCGCCGACAGTCTCTAGTCACACATTGGCTTAGTAATATATAAACTAAGCTATAGCTTCTATAGAAAGCGAACGGTATTGTGTTTTCTCTTCATTTAGCAATAATTCTGTAGTCTTTACGAAAGGTTTCCGTGGAGAAGAATAATCCAATGAGTCCACCAAAATCTTTTATTGTGTTTTTCGACTTGGGAGCTTGATTATAATCAAATCATAATAAAAGAATGATTAAATTAAAGAAAAAATATTTTAATTTAACAAAAATAATTCTCGGTCGCAATGGTTATCTAATTTGAAAGTACACTTTACAGAAACGAAACTACTATATTTGATTAGGTATATCAAAATTTGTAGTTTTTAAATCAACGAATTTATTAAGTCAAGTACTAAATTGTCAAACAGCAAAGGAAGATTTTTACTTTCCGACTAGGTCCCTAGAAGGAAAGTATTGTAATCGACGGAAAATGACATTTCGAGATTTCCGCGGAAATACGCGTTTTGAGGTTCCCTGAATCGATTGCGATGATTTCTGGAAAATGTATGTATGTGGGTATGTATGTATGTATGTTTGTATGTATGTGAACACGATAGCGCACAAACGCAACAACGGATCGGGCTGAAATTTGTTATACGTATTTAGAATTAACGGGGAACGAACTGGATTGTTTTGGTGACAATCTGACAACCGGAAGTGGCAAATGTTACATGCATCTTCTGAGGAATTTATCCGATTGAGACCAAACTGATACCAACTCATCCGCCAGTGATTTTAAATACGTGAATAATTTCAAAAGTGTTTAGATGTTTAATTGACCAACGATATACATAGTCGGAAAGTAGGGTGAGGGCCATATTTGAAGAAACTATCCGTTTTCACCAATTTCCATGATAAACACACTGTTATTTTAATTAAACGGTTTTAGGTATTAAAATTAATTTCTGTAGGATTTTCACAAACACACCATGAATTTTATCGAGAAATATGTTTGTAAAAGTTACCAATACGTGAAGTGTATGCTTTGCGCGCTGTGTTGGTTGAAATTGAACGAGTTTTTTTGGTATGCCGGATGTGTGCTGGTATATGTTATATGCTTCGCGTTCGCAGGTAAAATTTTTTGATGCATTTCATATGTTCTTGTTAGATATTCGGTTCAGTTAGCGACAAGCATTGTAAGCGGTGGGTACATATTTAACCAAGTTTGCTCAGCGCAATAAATATGTATTTTCTGATAATAGAAGCTGTGATAGAAGTTTGAAGCAAAGAATAAAACGAAGGTAAGTAATAATAAATTATTCTATTAGAATTATACCCCGTGTGTATAAAAATCATGTTCCGTACTGATTTCAGCGCCATTAATCTTTTTTTTTTTTTTTTTTTGAGTAATAACTGGTACTGGTAGTGTTTGGATCATAATAAACATTGTGGATGAATATTTAGTTATATTTGGTTATATTATTGTTGCAGATGGACAACGACGGTGATGTAGTGAAATATTGGACATTTAGTTTTGCGCGTTTTCAAATCTTGTGTGTGTAGTATTGAATAGCAGCCGTAGATGCCCAAGGGAGAAGGACTGACTTGGAGGAGTATTTTACCGGAGTGGAAGCTTCCAAGGACGAAGACATCTAAAGGTAGGTTCAAGGAGATGTCATCCTTCGTTGGAGGGGTAGAAGACGCAATAAGGTAGGATTTTTGGACTTCTCTTTCGCGGCGCGTTATCGGTCCTTTTGACTCTCTACGGAGTTCTGTAGAGTCGTCAAAAGCAGTGGTAGTGCTAATCATCTGACCTTGATAGGTGGTATTATTGAAAAATTCCGGTAAGTGGGTATTTCTTTGTAATTCTTCCGATACCTGGCAGAAACGAGCGAGAGGGAAGAAGATGTCGCTGCAGGTTAACGGGGTGGTAGTTTGGGATCTTCCCCCTTGCTCGTTTCTACTTCAAAAATGTTAAAATCTGCGTTTTTTTTTGTTTTGTTTCAGATGGACGAGGAGTGGGTTTCTTGTTTCCAATAGGCGCTACAAAACTGTTCAAGGTTTATAAGTAGAATTAATTTTTTTTTAGTTTTAGGATCATGTCGGAAGTGATTTAAGGCTCCCACTCCTCATTGTTTATACTCTTTATCCATGGATTAACTGCAAAGATCAGGGTTATGGTTTTTTTAAATAAGTAACTTTGTAGATGGAGTTGTTATTATTTTAACAACACTGAGTTTATATGTTTCTTGTTGTAGATTAGGAAGGAAAAACCTAACCGATCTAGATCAGATCTAGGAGTCACAAAACTGACGTTTTCCAATGCCAGACATACAGGTAATAGATGATTTTTATAATACCTTATTTGTATGATAAATTTATATACAAATCTTATGTTTGATTAGAATAATGCAGTGGTTATACTTAGGACTTAGGTACTTTTTACTTTCCGACTAGTATCCTAGAAGGAAAGTATTGTAATCGACGTATTGTAAATCTCATATTTTTGTGTCGAATACAATACTTTCCTCCTAGGGTGACTACTAGTCAGAAAGTAAAAATAAGATACCATTCAGCATAGCCATTATTAAAATATAGCATTCTTGCTGATAAACAGTTAAATACCTATTAGATTTGTTTATATACACCATATTTCTCTATGACCTCTAAAATATTAATCTTGCAATACCTGTTTAGTTGCATTTTTCAGAATCACAATGTAATTGACATCAAATTCTCGATCATATGGACATGACGTCAATTTTTGGGGAAACACATATTCACAAGATTACGGGAATTCTACTATACACATTATGCTGTACATTTTAGAAAAAAAAAAAACACATTTAATCTCAATATGCCACTCATTTATTATCTCACTCCCCTGTTACATTCTCTTTCAGTTCTTTTATAGTTTCCTTCTTAGTTTTCACAGCTTCTACCAACATTTTATACCTCAACATACACTCCTCTTTCGTCTTATCTGGAACTAACTCTGCTATCCTTTCCCATCGTTCCAAACAACCCTTGGGATACCTAATCAACGCGTCTTCCAACACCTTCTGCTGATTTTGACTCCACACCCCACCGTTTGCAGCCTGATCTCCCATCTTACCCCCTTTAGTCTTTTGTTTAACTTTTGGAGCCTCCGCAACCTCCTCTTCTTGTTGATTGGGTAGCCTATATCCATTGTTTTTCATCTTATTCGCCATATAAGTAACTTCGGGTACAGATCTTCTCAAGGCTTCCGCGATCGTCTCCCAGCGATTTGGGGTTCCCCCTGGGAATTTCTTCACTAACGTTATCAACTGCTCCAAATCGTCGTCAGTCCATAAGCCTCCCGATACCGGGGGCGGTAGTTGAGATTCGGTTTTATTGTCAGATGGGGAGTTTGTCGTTGTTTCAAAATTGGGGCCCTCGGGGATTGTGAATGCTGGTTTTCTTCGCCGCGTGGGTTTTGGTTCGGTGATTATTTCTTCTTCAGACTCTTCGTCTTTCTTGGTTACCTCTTCGACCTTCTCTTTCGCTTTTTCTTTGAAGTAGGTGAACACGAACGTTGTAATACTAGGTATGGAGATTATTAAGTAATAGGTCCACATGGGAATTTGGAATGGTAGGGTGTTGATGAAGGAGGGCTTTGGAATTTCAACAGGCGGTGCTGCTGCGACGATTTTCTTTTGTTTGCGTCCTTTCACTTGTTTCTGGAAACAAGATAAAAGAAGCTTAGGGTCTTTTTATTTTTGTTGTAATGTTTGGTGGATTTTCTTGAAGATTTTTTATAAAATTTAAGCTGGTTACAATAAAACTTGGACTGTAATAAAACTTGAACCGCAAAATGCATAAAATCCACACTCTAATTATTAATATATTAGACACAGGGTTGTTATGTTTTAACACATTTGTTTTAAAACATTGTTTTAAAAATGTTTTAAAACAAAGTTTTTAAAACATGTTTTTTTCTACTATTACTGTTTATTTCCGAACTACATACAATAGAATCATTTAGAGACTACTTACCTTGTGTGTCGTTTAAAAATAACAGTGTTAAAAACCTTTTAAAATAAATAATAGTAAATATTAAATTGTTTTGTATTAAATCCAACTAACTACACGTGAGGTATTCCCCTAACCATCAGGGAATTCCATTACAACGCCAAATGGAACAAAGAACCTACTATCAACTCAAGAGAGCCAACATTTGTAAAAGGATAGATTTTATATTATTCTTAAATCTCCATGAGCATCCCTTTATATTCGAAAACAATAATTTTTTTTTCTGGCATTTTGGCTTGAAAAGTAAAAAAAAAACAATTTTTAACATTTAAAACATTGTTTCATGTTTTAAAACACATTTTAACAAAAAAAAAACTGTTGTTTTTGTTTAAAATAAAAAAACTTGATTAGATAAACTTACTAAATTCAAAATAGCTTCAAAATAAGCACCCCAGGCAACCAAATACTGTCCGATGGTAATAATTATAAACAAAATAATACAAGTCTCCATCAGGCCCATCTTCCGCACGTATCTGTAATAGTAAACAGCCGATCTCCAATTTGGGAGACCATTAACCAGAACTTCATCGTAATATTTCCGTTTGTTCGGATCCTTCAAGATGTCGTAAATGGCGACGATATGTCTGAACTGTTCCGAGGTATCCACATCTTTATTTTTATCGGGATGCAATAGCAACGACTGTCTACGGAAAGCACTTTTGATTGCAGGTAAAGCTGCATCCTAAAATTATACGGAAAATACACAAATACATGATATAAAATTAAGTAACGTATTTTTGTAGCTTACTTGGGATATATTGAGAGCCTCATAAAAATTCACTTTTACTTCATCGACAACGTCAAACACTTCCAATTGATCCGAGTCCCAACATTGTGCCTTATTTACTAGCAAAAAGGTAATTATAATTGTGCATAAATACATTGTAGAAAAAGTGTTATTTAAACAGGAAGACGAGGAAAGAATTGGTTAATAAGCTTAAACTCGATACATATCACAACCAAGAACTATGAACTAGTTAAATCACTGTTAACAATTATTCCCATTTGGTATTTTTATCTACCAGCAAGGTTATGCTGTCTATAGTGTTGACGTGTAACATAACCTCAAAAGTTGAAAGCTTGAAACACGTTACTTTCAAAAGGATGATTTATAATAACATAAACTTAACCCTAACCGTAACTTTAAGAGCGGATTTGGATCTATAGAATATTCGGATAATAATAATTGACAGTTAGTCAGTAAACAGATTTAGATTTCATCACTTATTAGTATAAAAACAATTAGGTTACATATTACAATTATTGTAAAATGTGATTATTACACTATAAATATTCACTGCTGTAAGAAACTTGTCCAGGAATGTTGTGTTTTATAACTAGAAAGAAGTTAATCCTACAACAAATTGAAATACAATAGCAGCATTAGCAGCTAGTCTGAACAACCAATTTGTCCTAGCGTAGGAAGTAGGAACGTCCTATTTTATAACTACATATAATAAATTTAATTCGCAAAATCCAAATGCAATAAAATAGCAGGTAGTCAGAATAAACTTGACATAGGTTAGGAATTATAGAATAGAATATCTTTATTTGTCCTGTACAAATCAGTAAACATTTCAATAATAATAATAGTAGAAAGAATTTAATTCCCAAAAAATTATTACAGCAACATACCAGTCTTAAAATGTATTAAAAAAAATAGGTATAGTCTTGTAGTATTTTAGATCAGGAATGATGTATTATAAAACTACTGAAATTACCAGGGATTTTTTAAAACAATTATTCATTCAGTAATTTTATTCCAATATGTCTCCTCCATAATCTAGTCACCTTTCTTACAGCTATGTTTACTGAGCTATAACCTGCCCTTTACAATCAAAATTTATAAAAAAAAAACAAAATAATTTATTGGGAATAAACGCTTGAATAATCAACAAAAAATAAATTATGTCATTTCAACAGAACACTTTTATTACATAAACCATTCGGTCCATCGATACCTCCATCTGGGAACACATATTTCATATCGGAGAGTTCCCTCGATGGGTCAATTTTATGTAACTGTCTGTTACTCTCGCTTAAATCAACCAAATTCCATATACCGATATTTTTCGATTTTCCTTGCTTTGCCAAAACAAATGTACTCTTTTCAGTTTCTATGATACCCGAGACAGCCGCCCAGTGAGCTTTCCGTCCATTATCATTACACGGTGAAAAGTTTTTATCGCTATCGTAAGGCACAAGCATGCAACCACCATCATAAAGGAATTGTTTTATATAATCATCATCTAGGAATCCATCGTAAACCGAAGCTTGATAATTTGTGAAATCATTAGCAAGGGAGCATAGATTTTGCGTACTGAACATTTCTCCATTATATGTATAGCCTCGATGTTTAGCTTCAGTCATAAGTTGGTCAATTGTTTCCTTATTTGGATTTGTTGTGTATAAAGCTAGTGCTACAATTCCACATTGGGGGCCTTGCTGTATTAAATATTTGAGAGGTTTATATTTAAACCTAAGTGGAGATGCTAAATCGATCAGGTTAAACAACGTACATGTTCTGTGTAGATCAGGGTATTCTTCAAAACAAGAGAAATCCATGGATATTTTATTTGTTGTTACAATTAATTGTTCATTCTTGAAGAAATCTCCACTTTGTATACTGCTTAAAACTATTAGATTCTTTGAAATAAATATATTCATGTAAAGCACGTGTCAAGCGTGTTGAGTTGCATAACATTTAGGCTGGTAAGGGCATGGTGTTTTGACAGTTAATCGACATAACCTAAATAGCAAAACAAGTGTTTGGTTAACGTTGTTCGTCAAATAAACTTTAGCGTCAAATAATGTCGAACGACAAAGCTCAGAAAGTAAAAAGCTGTGCAGGCAAAGAAAATTTCGAGCGTATGAATTATTTATACCAGGTAATGCTATACTTCTTTCGAATTTAGTTCTTGTTTGGAATTCTTCTCATTTTTCCAGGTTAGTTCGCTCTATGCTCGTGAAGACAACAAAACATTGGAAGCGTTTTCCAAGCAGTGTTCCACGCTGATGACAAACATATCGAGGAAAACTGTTTTAAGACTGTGGGTATTATTACCACTTTTGTTTTATTTTTTTAATGGTTTCATATTTTGTTCTAGGGAACCTAAAATGAAGAGGAAAATTTGTAAAGTGTGCAAATCCTTGTTGATCTCTGGGGAGACGTGCCGAGTAAAAGTTTCTAAGAAGAAGGTTCGATATACTTGTAATACCTGTCGGACAGTGAAAAGTTTCTCTACTGATAGAATGCATCCTTGTTGGCTTGATAAACCTGATAGTGTAGTGGAAGTCTTAGATTATAGTCAGAATAAACCTAGTAATAAATAAATAAAAACAATTATCAATTTATGACAGTTTTATTGACAATTGACTTTTTTACTTTCCGACTAATAGTACTCTAGAAGGACGGTATTGTAATCAAAGAAATTTTTTTGAGATTTCAGCGGAAATACGCGTTTTGGGGTCCCCCGAATCATATGCGATGATGTATGTATGTATGTGAACACGATAGCGCCCATAAACAAACTGGATTCTTTTTAGTCACAATCTGATAACCAGAAGTGCAAATGTTACATGTGTTTTCCTAGGGATAAATCCGATTTTGACCAAACTGATACCAGCCGATCGTCCAGTGACATTTGTACCAATTTACAGATCAATGGGATGAGCGGTTTAGATGCTATAAGCATTTATAGAAACAGTTTGATAGAATCCACTGTTCTCATCGCTGTTGTTGCAAATTGTCAGATTTTAATAAATATCAGTGATTACTGATATGACATGACATTGTGTCATTCTGCGACAGATGTTGGGTTGGGGTCCAGAGTGGCTGTGACTTCACGAAATTGAATAATAGTAAAAGTGTTTAGACACTTGTGTCAACAGTTTAGTCAGAAAGTTGGGTGGAGACTACCCCGGATTTTTTAGGATATTTCACAGTTATTCTTGACTTTTTGATACTCTTAATATATTTTTCCGACAAACGTGTTAAAAGTTGACTCTTATTTGTGATTAACATGGATTTAAAGTGTAAGATTTTCTCACTCATAAAACAAAAGTATTACACAAATGTCCTTAATTTGACCATTTCAGCTGATGATGTTCATTGATCAAAATTGGTATAGTATTTATTTTAAATTATTGGTAATTTTGGTATTTTAGTACAAATTTAAGAATTAGAATAGTTTCTAACAAAATAAATCAAAACAAAGATATAAAATGTGTATTTAAAACTGACTAGACTCGCTTGTCTCTACAATACGACTTCAACACCAGTGGAGTTTACAAGATTTCCCGTGAACAATGTGAAGCATTTTATTTAGGAGAAACAGGATGAACTATAAAACTAAGAATTAATGAACACAGAAATATCGATCAGCATTGGGCAAACACGGCTTGAAACAAGATACACCAGTCTAGATAGATAAAATTTAAATTTTGCACAAACAAAGGCAAGGACTAAAACTCACATTATCAGGGGACTATGAAATATGGAAAAACAGAAAAAGACTATCCAAAAAACAAGTAGAATTACGATTTGCTACTTCCCCTGATAACAAACGTGGCCTCAAAGTGACTGCACAAAGGCAACATTTTGTGCCACGCCAGGATATGCGTCGTCAATTGAGTCTCATTTGCCTAACATAAAGTGCGAGCGAGTGCATGTAATGCACGGTCAGTAAACATTTCACACATATACTTGTAAAAAGAGGTGATAACGCGTCATGTATTGATTGAAATTCCTTCATGATACCAACATAATACCTGCAAATTTTGGATTTTCAAATGGCAATGGGTACTAAAATAAGTAACAGTAGACAATTTATATGTTTTTTGTTATAGTGTTTTATTACTAGAAAATGTAATTTACAAAAAACATTTGCAATAACAAAACAGGCATTAATAGTAAGAAAAAATATTGTCGTAATAGGAATGTTGCATTTTATAACTAGTGAAAATTTACGAAAATTTCTATCAAGGAACTTGCTGTTTAAGATGGCTGCCCTATGCACATGCATGGGTAAATATTACAGTTTCTCGCCATAATGGCTTCTCATGTGCCGAGTAAATATGTAACTACTGGCAAAAGCATAATCACATAGGGTGCACTTAAATCATTTCAAAGATATAAGCTCAAAGAGGAGGTAGTAAAGTCACATTGGGTGCATTTGAACAGCGGCCTGTATGTTTTCTCATATGCGCTTTTTAAAATAAAATATTTCGATAATATTAATATTCCAGATACTTTATTACTCTTTGTGCGTTTCATATTTTTTTAAACACCGGGTATATGGTGCCATATTTTTAATATCTTATGATGATATTCTCGATTTCAAACCTACCGCCAACTTTCATAAAGAATACAATTTTCTGAGAAATGGATAATAAAAAATGTTCCCATTTATGTCCAAGTTAGTGCCAGATCCTGTAGGTCAGGAATGTTGTATGTAGTTTATTACTAGAAAGAATTTAATCATCCCAGTGATGGTAGTGTCATTTATAAACTTGCCAGGAATGTTGTACTTTATTATCAGAAATAATTTAATTTCCTTATACCATTTGTGATAAAACAACAATAAACTTGTTGTATGTTAGGAATGATGTAGTTTGCTACTAGAAATAGTTTAATGTCCTGAAAGCTGTTGCAATAAAACAACTATGTTTTTTAATATACTATTCTCTCTACCACTTACAACATTATGCACACTAGACTGGAATACATTAGCAAGTTACTTGATGGATTGTGGTCACACAACCACTAATCTCCATCCCATCGTTGCCAACTTACTTCACATATGGGATGGTTAGCTACGCTGATGCATGTATTCTCATATGGTTTTTAAGACCATATTTATTTCCAGAAGCATAGTCACATTGGGTGCATTTATATGGTTTCTTGCCGGAATGGATTCTCATGTGCTGAGAGAGAGCGGAAATCTGTGTAGAAGCATACTCACATACGGTGCACTTAAATACTTTATCTCCTGTGTGTCGTCTCAAATGCACCTTCAAATCTATGGCATATGCACTAGTAAAGTCACACTGGGTACATTTAAATAGCGCTTCCGGATGTTCTCTAATATGCGCTTTACGAGTGGCATAAGATTCAAAGGACTGATCGCATAGGGTGCACTTGAATGGCTTTTCTCCTCTATGTTTCCTTATATGTTGTTCAAAGTAGTGTTTATGTCTAATAGAATAGTCACATAGGGTGCATTTATACAGTCTCTTTTCTGGATGTTGCCTCATAAGCTTTTCAGGACTGTCACTATATGCACCAGCGTAGTCACACAGGGTATATTTAAACAGTTTCACTTCTGTATGTTGTCTCATGTGCACCATAAGACTGTCACTGTTTACAGGAACAAAGTCACATAAGTCACATTTAAACGGTCCCAGGGTTCCCAAATGGTTTTTCATATGGGTTTTTAAATAACGAGACCCTGTACAAGTATAACCACATAGGGTACATTTAGTTTGGTGATCTCCTGTACCCTTTGTCACGTTTTGTTGATGTACCTTTGCAGGCTCTTCAAGACTGAGAGATTGTTCAACTTTATTGCTAGTCCTAAATGCTTTTTCTGGAGATTCTTCTTGTAGAGTTTTAACAGAATCTTCGGAATCGTCGGTTAAATCCAAATCCAAAACAATGTTTATGTCAAATCTGAAAAAAATTACTTTGTGTAATGTGCATAAAATAATTTGTAATGTTAATTAAATATCTGCGGTGACCCTCACCCAACTTTTCAACTACATCGTTGGCACAGTGAAGTGGGTCTGAACACTTTTGCAATTATGTAATTTTTAGTTTCAAATGTGATCAAGTACGACAAAATAACGGCTACAAATCTAAAATAAACTAAGATAGCCAAATCAATTGTTGGCTTGTTGGCTTGGATGTTACTTATATATATACATAGTTAGATATTTATGGATAATTTTGATTCCATATCTAAAACATTAAAAGGAAATTGTTGAATGGTCTCCAGTTATACAGTACAACATTTCTGGCCTAAAAAGAGATGTAATAAAGTTGTACAAATATGTTGCATGCAGGGTTGCTATGTTTTAAAACATGGTTTTAAAAATGTTTTTTTCTACTGTTACTGTTTATTTCCGAAATACATTCAATAGAATCATTTAGAGACTACTTACATTAAGTGTTGTATGTTGACCAGGGTTGTTTAAATATAACAGTTAAAACCTTTCAAAATAAATAATAGTAAATAATGGTTTTGTATTAAATCCAACTAACTACCTGTGACGTATTCCCCTAACTGTCACGGAATCCCATTACAATGCCAAATGGAACCTACTATCAACTCAAGAGAGCCAACATTTGTAAAAGGATAGATTTTATATTCATCGTAAATCTCCATAGCATCCCTTTATATTAAAAAACAATAATTTATTTTTTTTCTGACACTTTGCCTTGAAAAATAAAAAAAAAACAAAAAAAAACATGATTTAAAACATGTTTTTTTTTGGAGGTGTTTTAAAACATTGTTTCATGTTTTAAAACACATGTTATAACAACCCTGACCCTGGTTGCATGTATATAGTTAAAATTTAATATAACAAACATTATAAAATTTACTCTTATGTAATGATGTCGTTATTAACATGTTTAGTGTTAAAATTAAAATTGTTTATAAAAAATAGTAAACTTACGACGAGTTAGTTGTTGGGGGATTGTCAAGCATCTCTTTGATTCCAGGATCGTCCTTGTAAGATTCAACTTGAACGTTGGCTGCACAGGAGACGCAAAACACAACTCATAATTAATTATATTAAGAAAGAGAGAAAGCAAATGTTTACCTGCATCTGGCCCTATGCGATCGGCAGGATTTTCGATGTCTTTACAAAAGGTATAGTGGTTTGTTAGGAACTTCTCTTTGCTGAATTTGAACCCGCACAGATTGCAGACGTACTTCTTTATTGATAAATTTTCCATTGCTGAATTGTGACACAATGTGTAACGTGTACCTATATTCCTGACCAAATATTCTCAATTCTGAAATTAAATTAGTAGTTGTATAAAACAGTATTTGAAATGTTTTTAAGACAAGATAATAGAGAGCTGGATGTAACATCCAAATAAGGAATATACGACCCTGTCAATTAGACCTGCATACTTACAATTAATAATTAATTTTCATCTAAAACAAGAACACATAACCTAAAAGAATTAAAACAACAATAGAAATACCTTCCGACCCCGCGTTCAAAGACGATCACCACACCATCACCACACGTCACGATCACGTGACGATCACCGAGCAAAAGAGTCTCGCTCTCGTGGTGAACATTTGAATTACTGTTAGACGGGGAAGATTCACCTGAACAAGCGAATGTAGATGGCGCTATTTATACCGAATTGTTTAATTCACATTTCTACCACTAGAGTGGGACTCTTTCGCTCTTTGAGGCGAATAGCCATTGAAATGCACCATTCGCCTGAACAAGCGAATGTAGATGGCGCTATTTATTCCGAATTGTTTAATTCAAATTTATACCACCAGAGCGGAAAATCTTTAGTTCGTTGAGGCGGACAGTTTATATGTATATTAATTCTATAAGTAATGAATAATGAAGGTAGATGCAGTAGATAGCATGTTATACATAGTAATTTAAACCTAATTTTGCTAAAATATTAATATGAAATGGAAAGGAGTAATAAAAAGGCTGACTCAGAGTAAGAATTATTGTTGTGTGTTACAGTTATTTTATTACTGTTAAGCTGATGATTTTTTGTATCTTATATACATATAGCATACATAATACAGTAGAACGTCAAAAATCCAAACGTCAAAAATCCGAAACGTCAAAAATCCGAACGTCTAGAAATTTAAAAATTGTACGTTTTTATCCCAACACTAGAGGTGCGGTCAAATTCAATGCCGGGTGAATGACATCGAGCATTGCGGTAGGTCTGAAATCAAGAATACGATCATAATAATTTAAAAATATTGCACACATGTCATTTTCTACCTTCGGTCCCAATTAGGTCGGATTTTTGACGCTCTAAAGTCTAATGTATATCATTTGATACTTACCGTATTGTTTGCTTGTATGTAATGTTTTCAATAACCTGACAAAATGAAAAGCCCATTAGTATTTGTATTTATATTGTTTTTTTGATTCATCAGTTGTACAAATACATAAATAAAGATAGACTATTATTAGTATATTATTATACAAGTTTTATAAGACGTCAAATTGGCGCATGAGTTGTGATGAACGAATGCGCCAATATGTCTTATAAAACGAGTGTAATATACTATTTTTTCTACTTTGCGTCATTAATTTTATAAAAATTTAGAAGTATATTAGGTAAAATTCCAATCTAGAGTATTTATGGGTGCAACCGTTGGTAACACTGTCATCTGTCACTTAAATTCAAATATCTGTGAAAAAGTAATTATTGATAATTATTATATACCATCATATACTAGTAGTACTAAACCTAGGATGCAACACGCATGTTTAAATATGTATAAAAATATACATACTTCGCAGTTTGTGCGATTCTAAAAAATCAGTTTGTGCTTACTTTTGTGGTTATGTGTATTTTCGTTTGACATGCATTTGATATCAATGTCACCAATCTTAGAAAAAAGTTACTAAAAACGGTGTTACAATTTGCTAATTGTAACACCGAAAACAGTGTTACAATGTGTGCATTGTGAATGCAAAGTAGAAAAAATATATTATAATATGTATGTTTTACAATACCTATATGTATATAATTTATTTTTTTTTAACATACATGCAAACGTTGGTCCTAGGTCAGGAATGTTGTAATTGATTAATAGAAATATAATAATAAATGATAAATATAATAAAATATAAAAAAATTAGGTATCTAAGACCAGTTGCTTATAATAAATTGGTTCCAAGATCTTCTTTGCAAGATTCAACTTCAACGTTCGCTAAACAGAAAAAGCAAAACACAAGTTATAGTTAATAATATTAGTAGAGATAATAAAACAAATAGCTTACCTGCATCTGACCCCAAGCAATCAGCAGGATTCTTTATGTCTTTGCAATATTTATAATGGTTTGTTAGGAACTTCTCTTTGCTGAAATTGAATCCTCACATGTTGCGGATTCAAATGTTTCTTTATTGATAATTTGAGTTTGAAAAACTTAGACATTTCTCCTCAAACTTTTTCAATTCTAAAATTAAAACAGTTTTTGAGATGGACATGTAAGACGGTATAACAGCGATATTACTCATATAAAAGAATCAAAACAACATTTCATTGCAATGATTTTTTGAAAGATCTGCATGTATGTGAGCTCGATAACCCCCGAACTTCAATGTGCCAACGAAGTTGTGTGGCCACCGTAGATGTTTCATGTTGCAAAGAACGATAGGTAGGTAAGTGAATCACAGAGGAAATCATTAGAGAGGCAGTACAAGATCTAATGAGACAACAAGAGAGTAAAAAGTGAACCAGAAATAATAAACGTGTTACATTTTCCAAAATAATTTAACAATTGTACCTGATAGGCAAGAGTAAAATGCCACTTTGCAGGCATTTTTGAGAACACGTAGCTCAAGTTCATAAGTACCTATTATCCAATTTATTAATTCTACAGAAAATTGCCCTTCCAAGCAGCTATGAAGAAATTATCTGAAGAAGTTCTGTGTAAATTTAAAACTCATTAACCTTGGTATTACAGCTCGACTATATCATCAATTTTATTATTTAGCTACAAAAAGCAGAAATTACAGAATATTGCAGTATCTCACAATATTCAAAACAGCGATAGGTACATATTACATAACTACTACTCGTCTAAATTCAGTGAGGAGATTGTATTGCATCACTGAAATTAGTTGACGAGGTCGCATTTGTGTTCTATTCATTCTCCAACCAGCATCTATTGAGCAATCATGTCTGACGTGAACGGTGTAACTGTTAGTGTTAACGCGCTATTAAAAAAAGTTTGCGAGAAAGAATCAATCGAAAACCCAGAATACGAATTTAGCAAGACAACGTTAAAAGGTGATGGATACATGGGAGTTGTAGATGCAGTGAAAATCAGAAGCAACGGAAAAGAATTTCTCAGTGTCATAACAAAAACTACACCAGAGAATAATATGATTCATGCACAAATGAACATTAAGACTATGTACCAAAACGAAACCTTTTTCTACGACGAATTATATCCAACATTTAAGAAGTTCCAAATGGAGAAATGTGTGGACCAACCGTTTGATTGCGTACCTAGATGTTACGCTACATCTATGGAGGATGGACAAGAAGGTCTTGTATTAGAGAACTTGAAGGATAAAGGTTATATGTTATGGAATCGAATGTTGCCAATGAATGAGGAGCATATTATTCTCACAATAAAGACTTACGCTAAACTCCATGCGTTAAGTTTTGTTCTCAAATATCAACGTCGCGAAGATTTTGAGTACTTTCGCGGGAAGCTCGTTGATGTCCATGAAGAGTTTTCAAAAATTCCGGGACAGGCTGAAGCATTTCAAGGTATGGTTCAAGGTATGCTTACCTTGTTGGACCCAGAAACAGATAAAGTGCATTTAGATAAGTTTTCGAATTATTTGAAACATGTCATGGATAATGCAGATAAGTTTCTATCGAAGTCAATGGATGAGTACAGCGTTTTACTTCATGGCGATTGTTGGTGCAATAATATGATGTATAAATATGAGGTAATATAACTTTCCACCACTACGCGTATACATTACAAACCCCTTCAAGATATTATATTGAAATACATTTTTCAGGATTCATCAAACCCCAAGAAACCAACCGGAATGTGTCTTATAGACTTCCAAGTTCTGCGTTACGGTTCACCAATCATAGATTTTGTTCATTTCTTCTACACAGCGTCGCCAAAATCCATCATGGATGATTATAAGACATATCTGAATATCTACTACGACTGTCTATGCGATTTCATCAAAAGGCTAGGTGGCGATCCAGAAAAATTATACCCGAGAACTGTATTTGACAGTCATTGGAAGAAATATTGCACGTATGGCCTTCAGGTGGCACTTTTCATGATCAAGATCATCACTACTGAATCGGACGAAACGCCTGACTTCACTCAAGTTTCCGATGCGGAGAGTATGTTTGAAGTCATGGGATACGAGCCGACAAATGCAGATTATAAGAGGAGAATTAGGGATGTAATCGTTCATTTTTCTGAGAATAATCTAATTTGATTACTAGGTAATTAGATGATCAAAATTTAGTGAAATAACCAATTAATTAGTATATTTATGAAGTGTGAATGTTAGATTATAGTGCTATTTTTTTTTAAATTTTCTATAAAACGCTGTATTTGAAGCGATGAATTTTGTCATTTGTGTGTATGTTTTTCGCCTCTCCATTCTGGCACTGAGACGGAACGGAAAAGTATTTATAAAAGGTACATTTCTACCAAAACAAACTATTATAATATTGGTTTGAAATGCAGTGAAAAATAAAACATGTTCAAGTAAACATAATATTATTTTATGATCCAGTATTCCATATTAATGTGTGTTGATTGTAGCAAACAGATATCATTGTATTTTCATTTTTTATTGTTACGAGATACAACCAACAATGGTATTGAACACCATTTTGTATAAATTTTATGGCACATATTGTTCTGTAGTATGCAAAGGTTGTTCGTCAAGTCACTTAGACATGATTTTTTCTCCTCATAATTTTACTTTACGACTATTACCCTAGAACAAAAGTACTGTGATCCCAAAACTTTTAGTCTTACTTAATCGAAATTATTTCTGGAAAATCTCTGTGTGTATGTGCGTAGGTAGGTCGTGAACACAGGTGCGCCCAAACAGTTCAACGCATCCTGCCGAATTTGGTATAATATTTAAAATTATCAGGGAACGAACTGTATTGTTTTTAGTGATGAAATCGATAAAAAATGCGATCTAAGGGAAAATACCCGTTTTGGCGACGAACTGGATTGGCCAGTTCGATGTATTAACGAGTTAGTCGGAAAGTTAGATGGAGGCCAGCCTATTTATTTATGTTTATTATGAACTAGAACAGAAAAAAATATTTTACAATTGTTAATTTTGGAAATTTCTGTAGTGATTCTGTAACGCATTGTATTTCTAAATTATGTTGCTATGTAAATATGCAAAGTGAACCTTGGATTGCGGATTGCTATGGGAAGATTATCTGGTGCCGAGAATTGCAACGCTATATATCAGACTTCATAATATTTGTTCGTTATTTTTTATGAATTGTGACTAATTTTCAAATCAATGAACTAATCTTATTTTTCCTCTAAACTGTAATGCATATCAAAAACTGTGATTAGTAGCTAGCACTTCTAGACACTGGATGGTATTATTGTAAACTAGGTACGACTAGTAACCTAGAACGAAAATATTGCATCGACGAAATTTTTTTTCGAGATTTCAGTAAAAATATGCATTTTGGGCCTGAACAGATTTCTGGAAAATGTATGTGTGTATGTCTGTAAACACGACAGCGTCCAAACGGTACAACGAATCGGACTGAAATTTGGTATAGGTACGTATTTTGAATTGCCAGGGGGCGAACTGGATTGTTTTTGACCACAATCTGACAATAGGAATTGGCATACATTTTCTTAGGAATTTATCCGATTTTGACCAAACTGATACTAGCTCATCCTCCAGCGACGCTAAATATACAAATTGCAGATCAGTGGGATGAACGGTTTAGGTGGTAGAGTTTACAGAAACAGTTTGACAGAATCCACAGTCTGCGTCGCTGTGTTGCGAATTGTCAGATTTTGAAAAACGTTAGAGATATGACATTAAATGTCAGTATGACAAATGTCATTATGTCATAGAAACTGACGTTAGATAGGGTCCAGAGTTGCTATGGCTTCAAAAAATTGAATAATTGCAAAAGTGTTCTAAGCACTTCATTGTGCAAAAGATGTAATCGAAAAGTTGGGTGAGGGCCACCCCAGATATTTTGGAAGAGTACGCACGGAAATATGTTAGTTATATACATAGTATCTTACTCTGAAATATCGACATATGTATTTCTGTATAGTAAATGTTACAAACACAGCGGACGTCTGTGGGTCCAAGGTCTAATAAAATTGATGCAATTACATTTAATACGCACCATGCGCTGGATGATGAAGGCCATTCCAAACCAGCAACGCTTGCTAATTAAACTAGTACTTGTACTGTAAATTATACGTGTTTTTACTTTATCATACGTAGTATGACAAAGTATTGTAATCGTGTCGAAAAAAAAAATTGAGATTTTAGCGAAAATAGGTCTTTTTGGGCCCCTGAACATTTTTGACCAAGGTACAAAAAAATGTCTGTGTGTGTGTGTACCCGTTTTTTGTGGCGACGATTCCGGAGAAACTACTGAAGGTATCGAGACGAAACTTCATATTTAGAAGTTTCGTGACTAAACCTAGAGCTGAAAGAAGTTTTGTCCAAAAGGGCCCAAAGGAACTCGAGGTTTACTCTTATCATTTTTCAACGATTTTGCAAATTAGCCGCCATTTCTGTAATTTCGTCAAAATAGTTAAATAATAAACTATAGTAGAGAAAATTTTGTATAATTTATGTCCATTCCATTTTTTGGACAAAAAAAAATTAAATCATAGTAAGCGGATGCCCCTTGAACTTCCAAATTGCCCCCCTGAACACGGCTGTATCGTATGATAAAGTCATGTGCCTGGCCACATCAGATTTTTTTTTGATAAATTGGGAAGTAGATTTTTTACTTAATACCTATTAAAATATTTATTAGGGTCTGCATCTAAGTGAGATGATAATTTGTGGGGATTGAGACAAAAAGAAACAGATTTATATTGTAATATTTTTGTAGGTTTGTAATAAAGAAATAAAAACGATGAATGATTTATTCAGAATTTCAATTTATCACAATTCATATTTTCTGTCGACCATATGTCTCAAGATTCTGATCAGTGTTTCCGCATATTCCTTTTCTTGATTTAAGTCCATCACCAGATCACCTATCAGAAGTGAATTATCGTTATTCTTCTTCATTGCATCAATTATCTTAGCGGCACCGTTTTCAGCTGCAATCAATAATTTAAAAATACCTATGGACATGTACAGACCGAATCGACAATTCTTCTTCCACTGTAGCTGGAAAATCTCATAAGGATATACAACGTTCGGGTCACTTCCCATAGCAGCTATCTTCTTAGATAAACATTCATAGTAGTAGTCTAGGTAAAAATCCACGTTATCAATCTGTTTTTGAGTAAAGCAGCATGTGTAGAAGAATTGAGCCAAGTCCAGCACTGGAGTGTTCAACATAGACATTTGAAAGTCAACAAAACGTACGTCAACTGGATTATTTTGTTCCTAAAAAAATATCTTTTATGTACCAAATTTTTTTAAATAAATTTCAGCCCAATCAGTATTCTTAAGATAATGGATACTTACGTTATAGAAAAACATTATATTGTTTATCCACATATCAGCATGCACCAGTGCAGAGTATTTATCAATATTTTTATCCAAATCCAATATCATATTGGCAAACTTATCTGTAAGATTATCCAATATTACTACGAGTCCTTGGTCTTTAATAGGATCTAGGTAAGTCTTTAATAGTTCCATAGACTCTCTGTTATTGGTGAATAGGCTACACCTTGTGAACAAATCATACCAGAGGTTCGGTACACTTTGTGTCAGTTCTTGGAAAACTTTATCATTTTGATCCTTCAAAACGTACGATGTAGCATGAAAAGCGGCTAACTTTTGGAAAACTAGTAAAGCATGATCCTTTCCTAGTAACGTTCCATTAGGCTTAACCATAAATCCTTTCATCCTCAGGTTTTCCAGGACCAAATATTCGTTACAGTCCTCCGACGATGTATCATAACATTTTGGTGCTATGGTAAAATCAGAATTCGAATATGTGCAAGTTTTACTTAAAACTGGAAACACTTTGTCGTAGAAGTGGATTTCTCGGAGAAAATGAATTCTTGCGGCTATTCTCTTTCTTAAGTTGGGATCCTTGGGGGCCACTTTTAGGAAGAGACTCAAAGACTTGTTGGCACTGTTGATATTAACGACACTGTTCACGCTAGCATAACCTTGTCCAACTATGGATCCAGATTCGAATGAAATATCTGGATTAGAAATGTTTTCGTTCTTAATCAGCTTCTTTGTTATATCTTGAATAACGTTCGTTTCAATAACTTCGCCCAATGTCATCTTTAATACTTTTTAGTTAGCCAAAGCAACGAAATACTACAACTAAAGAGCAACTTACTTAACAGTTATTGTATTTAAGGCTAAAATTTATCATGTTTATGGTACAGTTCAGATGTTATTTACACTATCGTTTATGTCAACAATAACAATGAAACTGTTATAATGCACATAATCATGTTGTTTGTCATACATGTAAATCAAATCTAAATATAGAATATAAGAAGTAAATTTACCATTGGTCCAAGTAGTTATCGCATTCCATTGTGTTCCGCCTATCACGTAATGAACATAAGAAAATTACGTGCAACATAATTGTCTATCTAATTTTATTACTTTTCAACTAGTACTCTAAAAGGAATGTATAGTAAGTAGTATAGTAATGGCTTTCTGGAAAATGTCTGTATGTATGCCTGAACATGATAGCGCCCAAACGGTACAACGGATTGGAATCAAAGTTGGTATACTTTTTTTAGACTTTCGAGAGGACGAACTAGATTGATGTTGGTGACAATCTGACATCCGGAAGACTTTTTTAAGGATTCAATCGATTTTGACCAAACTAACACTAGTTCATCTTTCAACCACTTTCCACCCCCCGTAAGTCCACCCCGGCGAGCAGAACGGGGCAACTTGAGGAAAAGGACATTCAGTCTTGAGTAACTGATGTACCGAGAGCACACCTCTGAATGCTAACTCTCTCCTTTCTTTAATTAGTGCTGGTATTGTTCAACAACTCAGTAAGATTCACCACTAATTTGTATCGGATGCACTACTTATATCGGTGGTTTTGTACAGTGTGTTTTATTGCCATTCGCCCTCGATATTGTGAATTATAATCCGACATATATGTATATCAATATACAGGTGTTGAGATCCAGAGTGGCTTTGCCAAATTGAAGAAGTCGGAGTGTTGGTGCACAGAGGAAAAATTTTATTCGATACTACACGAATATTTTTGGGTGAAGAATATCCTTGTTTCTATATCCGCAGAAAGATCATTTGGTTGGTCTACGTAAAATATAAAATACTCAGAGTAAGAATATAATTTTCTTGATGTTCCAAATATTACATTTTCTTGTTTTAAGTATGAAGGAACTGCTTGAAAGGAATTACGTCTGTTTTAAGCGATACCTACATAGACTTTTGGGTCAAGACAGTTTGTTCGTTGAAGTATGTTTCTCACCCAACAAAATATTGTTGATGTAAAACGAACGTCTTACTCTTTTTATATGTAGAAGAATAACATTTTCTTCGTCAGAGCAAAATATACTCAATATATATAAACTCTTAAACCGGAAGAATAACTAGCCTTTGAAATAACTACATATATTGAAATTTTTATTACAATAAAATATTATTTGGGTGGCAAAAATATCCTCTTCATGCTACGAAAGAACATTTTTTCTTGATATCCAAGAATCCAGTTCTCTCTGTGTAGGCTATTCCACTACAATCCTGGTTTTCCTCATAATCTTTGTAAGTCATTCATGAAATAAAACACTTATGCATAGATGTATACAAATAATATACGAACACCCAATATCGTCGAACTTATATAGCGGTGATATGTGGCAAAAGACGCGAGAAACTGTTAGCGCCATCTGTAAAGTAATTGCACCCTTTCTATGTATCTCTCAGAGTAAGAATCTTGGTTCAAGAAACTGTTTTTTCGTTGATGCATATGTATTTTTCGTCCAACGAAATATTTTTGTTGTTGTAAGACGAACGTCTACTTTTTTGTTGAAGAATAAGTTTTTCTTCGTCAGAGAAAAATATACTTAACATAAACATACTAAATTCTTAAATCGTAAGAATACCTAACCGTTGAAACAACTATATTGAAATTCTTATTAGAATAAAATATTATTTGGATAGAAAATCCTCTTCATGCTACGAAAGAACATTTTTTCTTGATATCCAAGAATCCAGTTCTCTCTGTGTAGGCTATTCCACTACAATCCTAGTTTTCCTCATAATCTTTGTAAGTCACTCATGAAATAAAACACTTATGCATAAATGTATACAAATAATATACGAACACCCAATATCGTCGAACTTATATAGCGGTGATATGTGGCAAAAGACGCGAGAAACTGTTAGCGCCATCTGTAAAGTAATGGCACCCTTTCTATGTATCTCTCAGAGTAAGAATCTTGGGTCAAGAAACTGTTTTTTCGTTGATGCATATGTATTTTTCGTCCAACGAAATATTTTTTTTGTTGTAAGACGAACGTCTACTTTTTTGTTGAAGAATAAGTTTTTCTTCGTCAGAGAAAAATATACTTAACATAAACATACTAAATTCTTAAATCGTAAGAATACCTAACCATTGAAACAACTATATTGAAATTCTTATTAGAATAAAAATATTCTTTGGATAAGATATTATTTGGTTAAAAAAAAATCCTCTTCATGCTACACTATATACGTAAGAATAATTTTTCTTGATATCCAAGAATAGAGTTCTCTCTGTGTGGGGGTACCCTTGTGTGAATTCTTATTGATCTACTGACAAAACACAAAACAACAAAAGCATTTTTATCGACGACTGCAGTTTATTGATACAGCGTGGCAAATTTTCAACATTTTTAAATTGAAAACTGATATTACTCGTAAAATAAAGCCAAGGCAGTGTTCTTTAAATGCTTTATTATTAACATATATTACAAAGATCGAGGTTTTTAAATGTGCATGGTGAATAGTGATATTTGATCTAAAATTATTTATTTTCTTTATATATTAATTGTATTTGAGAAGGCAATAATTCATAAGTCATTTAAATAAAATCGTTCTCGATAAAATGTTTAAAAATGCTCGTCACTTGATCATTAAATAAATGATCATTTTTGCTCTTGTATATGAACGTCTCCGATATTCCGTTATTTACATGGTCGTCCACGTTCCTGATTTCATCTTTATCAGTCAGCATCAGTTTCAGTATAATGAATATTATTCCGCATCCAAACTTGCTGTACCTTTTCCAGTGCTCTCTAAATACATCATATGGATACACCTTCTTTGGGTCGCTGCCGAGTTCTTCAATACGCTTAGACAGAACTGTGTAATATCTGTTCAGGTAAAACATATAATTACTCATAGATTTCTTTGAGGAAATCGAGTACAAGAGAACTGATAGGTAGCAAGGTGGGGGGAAAGCGCCTATATATTGGAAATCAAACATTTTTACGTCGACTGGGTGGGCATCCTGAAAAATAAAGATGAAATAGAGTCATTGCATGAGTAATTACACTTTAACAAATCTAGAATTTTGATTAATTTAACGTCTTTTGTGGATTTTGATTTTGCGGGACCGGGTTCATAGCACTACAGCATCTTTTTTTGGATCTAAATATATTTCAAATGACTTGCCTGATCATATTTAAACATAATATTGTTGCACCAAAAGTCGACCTGGGACACAACAGCATACGGGTCTCCATTTTTTGGACGGGCATCATAGAATCCATCCATCAGGGCCTTTTTAAGTCTATCTGCATCTTTCGGAAATACAGCATTTCCACATTGTTCAAAGTAGATATCTAGGTTACCTTTAACTGCTTGATCCAATTTTGTTTCTTCCATACAAGTAAAGAATGTTTCCTGCATGCCACTTAATAATTCCTGGTAAAATTCGGGTTGCTGATCCTTTAACGCGTACGCAACTCCATTTATCTTAGCCATTGTTTCAAATACCAATAGTAGATGTTCGTCGTCCATTTTTTCCATGGGGTTGAACATCCTAAATTTGGCGTACTTTAAATTTTCAAGTACAATAAATTCTTTTCCTGGTTGCAACTCTGTTCCGTAGCATTTTGAAATATTATCGCATACATCCTTGATTCCTTTGTTTAATTGAAACTCGATATAAGCGGGTTGTAGTTTTGTATAATACCAAATTTCGTTAGCAAATGTCAGCCTGGTCACTGACAATTGGTTATATGTTTCTTTCTCGCCGCATGACTTAATGAATAGATGTATTGTGTTTGTCTGATCCTCTATTTTGATTGCCATATATGACCCAAGAAACCCATATCCATGCCCATCGCAATCCTCTATGATCACGTTGGGTGCGTTGGGTGTTTCTCGAAATTCTTTCTTAATTATGGATTTTAGAGCATTTCTAAGCTCATTGCTTAATTTTGGATCGTCAACATCCATACTGCAAGAAAGATATGAAAATTAAAGTATTATCTTTTAAGAGTTAACCATTTTCGGTGAGTGGTGGGGCGAGCACGTTACAACTAGACGACCGCCCATTTTTGTCCGGACTTTGATTATAACTTAAATTTAAGAAACCAATTTTAAGAAAATGAAATAACAAATGAGCATTTTTTTGGGTTCTAACGTCCAATGAACATTTTTACGAAAAAAGTTTGGAAAAAGTAAGAGCAGATGCAAAAATTGAATCACTGTTTAAAAAGAAAATCTCGGACACGTCAACGTTTCTGTTTGTAAAATTGTACATGATGGCTTATAGATGTTTCAAACCAAGGAGAGCACAGTTATGTATGCAACCAAATATACGAGGGTCAATTATAAACCATATACTGGGTATAATTGGTTGCATATGTCACTGTGCTCTACTTAGTTTAAAACTACATACAGTACGCATTGTTCCGTTACGGTTTTTCTACCGTTGAACCGCGGTGTTGTAGCAACAGCCAATCATGATGAATCTACAACCCATAATAGCGATGTGGAATTTCCACTGATACTTTAGTCGTGAACTTTGGAAAAACTCGGTCGCCATAATGAAGTTGGATAATGAGTACTGACTATCACTATGCATCAAGTTCTGTCAATTACACTTGAGATTGTTGCACTACCGACAAAAATTTTACTACCACTTACTAATGATGACTTATTATCATTATTATTATTATTATTGTTATTAATTACCACATGTTACAATTATTTATTTTAATTTAACAGTTCTTAATTTTTCTGTCTCTATACCTATCTGTTGAAGTTTTTGAAATATTGGTAAATTTACCAAAATCATTTTACAATTTACCAAATTACCAATTGTAGAATTCGTTATATCGTTGCTAGTTTTATATTTGACTTGATCCTGTTATGAGCATTGAGCAATTTATTATTAAGTATGGCAAATTATACAAACAAGGGTATTTTAAACTTTAAAATTAGGATAACTCGAAAACGAAAAGTACCAAGTATCAACAACCCTGATTAAAGTCAACATGTATTTGAATAAAGAATTAGAACACTGTATTTTTATGTTCGATAAACAAAAGCTCTGGTGTACCATGATATTAATATTTTCTTAAATTTATGTTGGCTAGACGGTTTAGGAATTGAGATATAAAACGTGAGACAGAAACGTCAGAAAATGTAGGTAACAAAACAAACAACAATACTGCTCTACTCTAACCTCTAAAACTTGTTTAATTGTCAAATTTTGGGGTAGCCAGCATACCATCTTTTATTGAATATACTATACATACAAAGTTAATGAAAATCGTCACTTAGGGTTTTTCGTATATTACATATTAAGAAATCCCTGTTCATTGTGCGAAATGAGCATATGTGTTATTGTGTTCACAAATTTGCAAATCAATCATCAATCAAATAAAGAATAAGACTAACCTCAAAAAAAAAATTCCGCTACTGGTACCGAACTGATACTGATGAAAATGAAGGAATTAATGTCTAAAATATTTACTAGTGGAGAGTGAAAAAATGAATGTCAATAGTTCATCGTTCAAGCATAACATTTCTACTAAGCGACCTTGAACAAATTTGCATTAATTAATTATTTGGAAAATGTATATTTAAATACAAAAACGGTTCAATACATTATCTAACTAGAAGTGTTAAAGTCCGCGAAAACAACTTTTTTTCTCGAGATAAAATACCGTATATTCTTTGAAAATTAACATATAACAATGAAACAAATCCCAATTATTGATAATTGATTTGGCTTCAAAATTGAGCAGGCAAAAACTCTATCTTAAATTATTTGAAGTTATATAGATTGTTCCAAACAGAAATATACAAAATTCCAATGTCCATTTCCCAGATCAAATCAGTTGTGGAAATGATTTTAATAATTCTATTAGCTAGGTAGAATTTGTCTACAATTTGCTGAAATAACCATCAAAATCTACGAATATTACAATTGTTGAAAATCAAAATTCAGGAGGATTAAGACGTATCGGTTTGTACGAAATTTATTATAGAATAAAGCCTCAATCGCCACAAGATGTTTGTTGTGGTTAAGAAAAATAATACAACAGTAGGCAATAGACAATATCCAAATCATTTTATTTACTAATCGTTATAAAATCGTTCTTTATAAAATGGTGAAGTAGACTAGTTACTCTCTTATTATATTCATCATCGTGCTTACTTCTGAATACGTATCTTGAACTGGGCTTTCTCTTCGTCAACATAACAGTACTGCTGGCGCTTCGCTTTTCTTCTCGGGTTGCCAACATATCCTTCAGGATAATCAAGGCATTCGCCAGTCCGTATATCGCGTGTCTCTTCCAATGTTCTCTAAATACATTGTACGGATATACTATCTCACAATCGGTTTGTAGCTGCTTCAACTTTTCGTCCAACTTTTGGTGGTACCATTTCAAGTAGCGGTTAAAATTTTGTAGGATTCTTTCAGAACATTCCGTATAGAAGAAAACTGACAGAGAACACACCGGTGTACTATGCAGCAAAAATTGGAAGTCGTAAAAACGCAAATCGATAGGCTGTTCATGCTGAAACAGAACAATTTAATTGAATCTCCACATAATTACTTAATTTTGATTTCTATAGCAGAAAAAAGTACGATTGACAAATATTTCATGTTGGCTCCCCCCTTGAAGAGTACCCTGCAGGGAAAATATTGTAATCGACGGAAAAAAATCGAGATTTAAGCGGCCAGTGACGTTAGGTTGGGCACTAGAGTGGCTGTGGTTTCACGAAGTTGAAAAACTGCTGAATGTTAAGACGTTCCAATGCGTCAATGAGATAGTCAAAAAGATTGGTTATCGGATTGCTAGAAGGTGATTACTTTGTATTTAAACATCATATTGTTGCACCATAAGTCTGTCTGTACGACAATGCAGTGTTCATCGTAGAATGATTCCGAGGCATAGTATCCATCCATTATGCTTTTCTTTATTTGCTCGGCATTTGCTGGAAACTGTTCAACACCGCAATCTTCAAAATATGTCTCCAAATTGCTTTCAATGGCCTCGTCTAATCCACATTCTGCCATGGAAGAAGTCTGCACCATTCCCACAAGCTTGTTGAATTTTTGTGGTCGATGATGCTTTAAGGCAAACTGATAAGCGTGACAATTGGCTGCTGTACGTAAAACTAATAAGAAATGCTCATCGTCCATGTCCTTTTTCCTATCATACATTTGGAAGCCGTTGGCTTTTATATCTTCCAATAGAAGAAATTCTCGCATTGGATCACTGCAATGGCCATAGTGCTTTGGGTTGATTTCTGTTGGGTCTAAACTCTTCGATCCTAGAAATTGGTCTATTGCGGGGATGTAGCGAGCGTACCACCATATTTCATTTGCGAATAATAAACGCACTATCTTCATGTGATTGTAGTCATCGTTGTCGCATATTTTAACGAATAGCTCTAACTTTTTTCGTTTACTTCTGAGTTCTACTAGGAAATAGTTTGTCAAGAAGCCTGATCCTGATTCTACGAAGTTATCTGTGTAGATTTCTCCTTTACCATTTAGTTCGGTTTTTATTATTTCTCGTAGTTTTCTTTCTATTGAATCGTTCATAATCTGGACATTGGCTATTACCCTAAAAAATTCATTAGTCCATAATTTTACATCTTTTTTTTTTTCAAAATACACACTTACCTTTTTTTGTGTACAACTTAAATTAGTTTATATTTGAATGCATTGTGTTGCGCATTGGCCTCCCCGTTGTACCTTCATTGTATATTATCAACTAACACTAAATCATGTTCTTAAACGATAACACGTCAAATTTGACATAATATTTTGATTGATGTTTTTTTGTATGAAACCGCTTGGCAAGGCTTTTGACAAAAAGGTTGTAGTTTGGATTCTTATGTTTCATTTTAGATGTAAATGATCGAAAATTTATTTGGAAAGAAAATGAAGGTACATAATTATCCATAAATTCGATCACAGTGGTAGACATTTCAAATATTAAAATAATTTGTCAGTTTAATTGTGCTATTTCTATTAGAATTTGTAAGTATTGAAATAATTTAATTAATTTTCGATTTTCACGATATCATAAAAGTGCCTATATCTCAAAATCGATTAACTTTTTACTAAGGCATGTTTTGTTTTTCTGGTCAGTCCTGACCTACTGGTTAGATCCCAGTGTTAGCGACAATGCCACTGCGGATACGTTTGCTCTTTGCAGTATAAGATAATGCCAACCAATACGAAAATTATAGCAAAATCGGTATCTCTATTCGAAATGCAAAATCTCTCGTATTGAAATCCATGAAAATACCACGATTACGGTAATGTAAAACACGCCTTGTACAATGGCGTTTTTATAAAGATAATAACACTCAGCTGTTTAATGAAAAAAATATATAATTACTAGAAAGCAACGCTTAGATGTTACCATTTAACAATGAAAAAGTTAAATTTTGTTCTGAAAATAATGTAAGGCAGATGACCGTTTTTCTGCAATGCACTGCTGTAGTCGTTCCTCAAAGTTCCGCATCATCCTCTCACATAAGTAGATGTCAATTACCCTAACTTGTGTTGTGTTAGCTTCTTTTAACTCTTGCCGATTTCGAGGTTTATCGACATAGAACTTCGCCATTATTTGTCCCCATAAAAAACAATCAGGAGCTGTGAGATCAGGGGAACGAGCAGGCCACGGCATATTACCGCAACAGGAGATTAAATGTCCAGGGAAAATGGGATGGACAACTTCCATTGAGGCTCTAGCTGTAAGTGCTGGGCACCATCTTGTTGGAACCAAACATTTCTTGTGTTAATTCTTAATCGTAATTCTGGGATCATTGACATCGACATGTGCGAGAGGGTGATGGGGAACATTAAGGGACGACTACAGCAGTGGATGGCAAAAAACGGACGTCATCTGGCTATCATCAGGAATGATTGAATAGATGTTATTCAAGATTCTAAATATATTATTACTCATAGACTCTTCACTTTTATAAAAATTGCACCTATCAAGTTATCAATACAAATCTAATACTAAATGAATTCATTCTCGATGAAGTGTTGGAAATTTCTCGTCATTCTCATGTTAAATTCTTCATCGCCTTTGCTAACAAATGAGAATGTTTCGCTCATATGTCCACCATTGCCGAGTACATCGTTGACCTTGCGAACTTCATCTTCTCTGGCAAGCATAACCTTCATAATCAAGAAAGCCGCACTCAGACCATAGATTGCATACTTTTTCCAGTGATCCCTGAAAATGCTGTAAGGAAAAACACGTTCTGGATCACTTCCCAATTCTCGCAACCGTATGGACAGCTGATCATGATAGCACTGAAGATAGTAGTCGTAATCATCAAGTATTTCCTTCGAGCATAATGTGTAAAAGAAGAGGGATAGGTCGCAAACTGGCGAATTCGTTCTTATAAGCTGGAAGTCCATAATCTTCATGTCTACTGGATAACCATCCTAAAAACAATATTCACACTATTTAGTACTCATGACATACAATACAATACAATACAATACAATAACCTTTATTTCTCAATAGAACTCTATGGAGTTTATTACAGAAAGTCAAAATACATACAACGAAAAGCTAGAGCGAAGCTAGAGTGAAGTAAGCAATTCTTCTATGGTATAAAAAGATCCTTGAATTAAAAATGCTTTTATACAAGCTTTAAATTTACCCGGTGGTAGTAGTTTTATATCATCACATAACATATTATAAAATTTAATTCCCTGGTAAATTGCAGATTGGTGGCAAATCTGTAAGCGATGCAGCGGTATAGATAAATTACCTTTTTTTCTTGTGTTATATTCATGCTTATTAGCTTGAGAATGAAAATGCTGGAAGTTTGAGTGAATATAAAGTAAACAGTTCAAAATATACTGAGTATTCCATAAAAAAATCTACTTTTTTACTTTCCGACTAGTCCCTAGAAGGAGATTTCAAGATTTCCGTAGAAATATGCGTTTTGAGGTCCCCCGGAATCCATTGCAATCACTTCTGGAAAATGTGTGTGTGTATGTATGAGTGTGTATGCTGTGTATGTGTGTGTGTATGCATGTCCGTGAACACGATTGCGCCCAAACGGAACAACGGATCGGGCTGAAATTTGGTAGGTATACTTATTTATTTAGAATTACCGGGGGGCGAACTGGATTGTTTTTGGTGACATTCTAACAACCGGAAGTGGAAAATATTAAAATATGTATACAAATTTACAGATCAACGGGATGAGCGGTTTAGGTGCTATAAACCCACCCATCGTTTGTGTCGCAGGAAGACACACGTATACGTGATAATAGTTATTTGTATCGAGAGGTGCCTTGTATTGTTATAATCCCAATATAGTTATTATTATCTTATATCATTCGTTTAATTGGTGTTTCATCCTCAATACGTTTGGAGAGTTTATAAATGTGTCAATAGTGTAGTCGGAAAGTAGGGTGGGGGCCACACCAGATATTTTTATATAGTCTTCCACCCGAGATACACTACAAAATTCAGTCATTATTTGACATAATTTATAATTTAATTCGGCAGTGTTTCGCGTCGAAATTGTGTTAATTGTAATTCAAAATGACATTTACAAACCCTAAATCATGATTTTTTTCGAAGTGATAATCGCATTGTTGTTAATCATTTTCACAATCATGATTCACTTGATAGTGTGTCGCGGGTATGTTTTATGTTATGAAATTGTTAGGATATGTTCTATTTAATCCAATAAGTCAAGAACAATTAGTTTTATCTAATGCAATATAATTAATAATTAATACCTTACTTAATAAGGAATTAATAAGGAATTACTTAATAAGGAAAAAAATAATAATCAAAAAAAGTGCCATATTATAATATACAATGCTTGACGAAAAATTTTAAAATGTGTACCCTAGGCCCTAGGCTATTCTTGAGACCACTTGCTCTGAGATGTGTCCGGTTGATTGCAAACGTCAACAATAATTACCGCATATAATTGGCAGAATCATTTACATAAAGCAACAAATCAAACCAAAAAAAGTTTAATCCGACTTTTACACTTTGTTGAAAATGTAAATTTATTATAACTATTGATTATGAATTAATTGAAAAACTTTATAACCCGGAATCAGTGCGTACTTTTTAGTGCAGGTGCATGAATATTAAAACGTCAAATCTATGGTATTATATACATAATATTTTATGCGAAAATTTGTCCATAAACATAAATTTTAAATTATCATATTTAATAGAGAATTATTTACATCCAAATAACGTTTACAAGCTCCATAAAATATTATTTTAAGAAAAAAATACGGTATTAGAAAATGTTTGTTTATTATGCAGAAATTGCCCTAAAATCACGATTATACAGCACATTATCTTCGCGGAAATTACAGCAATCCACAACCATAATAATAAAGAATACTTTCCGTAAATAAAATTAGGACAGCTTGTTGATCAAAGTGAAATTGCCATTTTTGTATTCAGTAATTTTTAATGAAATAAATCGAAATCATCAATATTCTTTCAAAATATAGGTGTTTAATAAACAGACCACTTTAGGAACATTATGTTTGATAAATTGTTTAAATGGCGTTGTTTTCTTACCTCATATGTAAACATCATATTATTACACCATAGGTCAGCTTGGGTGATGATGCTATAGTCATCATTCCATTCTTTGGAATCATAAAATCCGTCTATAGTACGTTGTCGTAACCTATCCGCAATTCCCGGAAATTTCTCATTTCCGCACACTTTGAAGTATGTTTCGATATTTGCCTGAATCGATTTATCAAAACCGCTTTCTCCCAAGCAGTCAAACAGTGCCTCTTGAAGTTCCCCTGTAAGTTTCCTGTATCTTTCCGGTTGTTGATCCTTAAAGGCGTGCTGTGCCGCATGATAATTTGCTACTGTCTTCATAATAAGTACCAGATGTGTTTTGTCTATATATTTAAATCTATCGTACATTTCAAATCCGGATGCTTTCAAATTTTCTAGTATTATATACTCCTCAAGTGGTACTGTACATGTTCCGTAACATTTAGCATAATTGTCAAATGGTTTCTTGATATTTTTGCTTTCTTGGAGTTCGACTAGAGCTGGCATGTATTTATCGTACCAACAAATTTCGTTCGCGAATGTTCGTCTTGTGATCGTCATTGCGTTATATGGGCCATGGCAGTACTTGATGAAGAATTGTAACGACTTTTTGGAGCCCTTTATTTCGGCTAGAATATAATTCCCTAAATACCCATCGCCGGTAGCAGTTCCATCGCCTATAATAATTTGTCCGTCGGAACCGATTTCCGTCTGCAAAATTTCGTCCAATTTCTTCTTTATTTCCAAATTCATTCTAGAAACTATTGAAAAAGAGAATTAGAACCGATACATGTTGTCTCCTTGCGAAACAAATAACGACCTGGGTTCAGTTTTTGCCTAGTCATGAAGTGATTCTATTGAAAATGTTTCATTGAAAGTTGTTACTGTAATAATATATACATCACTATATAATTAGGAGCCATCTAGAGGTACTTCGATTTAATGTTATGAAAATATAAAAACAAAATTGATTTCAAAGTTGACTAAAATTAACCGCTTTCCTAGATTTCCTGATAATAGTAATGACAACAATAGGCACAAAAATACTAGCAAATATTTGAAATTTGATTAGTAAGCGTATAATAATGCAAAAACTTACATGCGAATTAACTTTTCTTACTTTGTAGAACGGTTGGGATGAGATAACTCAGGACAGATACAAATTATTTTCGGTTTTTATGAACTTGATGCGGTATATGGAGGTGGGGCAAATAAAAGAAGGAAAAATGTCTGGCCTTGAGGATATCCATTTAAAATGTTAAATTGAGTTTGCTTGTTGTGCGAATATTGAGAAGTGTGTAATCATAATTGGCGATTTGTGTATTACTTCGAACAGTTGATTACTTGCTAGACATAATATATTAAACTTCGAACACAAGAAACGTACAGTACAGTGTTTTTAACAGAAATCTAAAACAGCAAAATTTTAGTTATAAAATATGCCAAGTCAAGTCCTTTAATTAAAAATCGGGTGTGAAGGTCACCCGATTCAACGTTTATCAAACTTCTAAAGTCCATCAAGATACTTCACCCGCCACCAACTTACAATTGATACTAATTTTCAATGTGGAATAATTGTATATTGTGCACACATCCTATACGTCATAACTATTGGAGAGAACTCCTTTGGAGAATTGACGTAGATGAAGAGAACTCTGTAAACATGAGCGGCCATAAGGAGATGTATATGCTACCTTTTTCACTTGCTGTTGTTTGTTGATTTAGAACAGTCCACAGTTGAATATAATAGGTCCACGCAGGTTTTACTACTTGCTCATATAGTAAACGCTTGTATATGTATATGTTGTCAAAACCTTTACCTGTCTAATACATATTAAAATAATTAATTTTTGTGTAATAATTTAGAGACAACTCCGTAGCGCGGCGGGTCACAGTTCATCAACACCAGGGACATCCGCTATGCGCTATGGCGAGGATTGCTGAGGTTGCACGGTCAGCTGTCCGGAGTACAACAGGAAACCAGTGCTTACAAACAAACTCCTTTTTTTTGATTTTATTACATTTTATATAATTGATATGCAAAATAATTAATTGTTTTCACATGTCGTTTTCAGTCAAACTTGGCTTACAGCGTGATGCGTTCAACACCACACTCTAGGTCTTATTTAATAGCACATGGATATATTGTATCCTATTATTTGTGAACGGATTTGCTTTCGGTCAATGTAATTAGCCATTGTTGCATCCAAACACTAATCTTGTTGACAGCAGTCATTTTCATTGTTGCTCCTTTAACAGTTGTATCAAATGCCACTATAGCTGTATCATCAGCAAATGTGACAACGATACAACCAGCGCAGCGGGCTGTATATGTATAGAGGATGTAGCATTGGGACAAGCACGCTATCTTGTGGTACTCCCATAAAAACTTTTCAGTGTTGATTACTCATAATCTTGTTGGACTCCAAAGTATTTTTCGGAAAGCAGATCTACCTTATAGAATAGCCCGTCGTGCCAAACTCTATCATAAGTTTTTGCCACGTCTATGAATATAGAGTAGCACTTTCTTTTCTTCTAGCGTTTTTTTGTTTTTTTTTTCTATAATTGAAGTTATTCTGTGGACTTGTGCTTTTGTCATCTGCTTGTTGCTGAAACCATACTGATGAGATCTTTTTCATCTAGGACTGGCTTTAGTTGCTTCGCTAACACCATTTCAAACAACTTTGATATAGTGGTCACTAATTTATTGAATATTCAACGGCCAATTTGACACTTTTGGGTTATCTGATCAGAGCACAACACTTTGCTCCTACTACCGAACAGGGCCAAGTTAGGCCTATTATTTAAGGGCTATTATCATAAAGCAAAATCATCTACAGATTTTAGATACTAAGGAAGTTTTAGTTATGTTGCTATGCTCACTTCGGATTCGTTGTGTAGGTATATAATCATTATAGAGTCTACAAAATAGTCACATTACGATTCCACAGATCGAAAACATCAGTGTGCCACGGTACCACTGGACACGGTACTGTGGCACAGTGATGATCTGTTGTCGCGAAGTACATATGCATTCCTCGTTGCCATGATTTCTGGAAAATGTATGTGTGTATGTCCGTGAACACGATAGCGTCCAGCCGGAACAACGGATCGGGCTGAAAATTGGTGTACATATTTAGAATTACCGAGGGACGAACTGGATTGTTTTTGGTGACAATCTGACAAACGGAAGTGGCAAATATCACAAACGTTTTCTTAGGTATTCATCCGATTTTGACCAAACTGACACCATATCATCCTGCAGTGATTTTAAATATGTATATAAATTTACAGATTAATGGAAAGAGCGGTTTAGGCGCTATAGGGATTTATATCAGTTTGTATGACAAGTAATGGAGAACTAACGTCATCATACCACGTTAGCTCACACGTTATTGTTTTAATATTATCGCCTGCCCGCGATTGAAAAATAAATAAACAAGCAGTAGAGAAATAAACCTAGTATTATAACACGGATACGTGACAGTATATTAGAATTATTTGTATCGAGAGGTCAGTCAGTCGTATTATTATAATCCCGATATAGTATTATTATTATTTTACGGACATTCGCTTTTGGCGTTTTAGTCGGAAAGTTGGGTGGGGGCCACACCAGATATTTTGTTTATGATACTGGACCTAAGTTGGCATTCTATCCAACTTGCCCACACCCAGTGAGCAGAGTACAAACACCCAACGAACTTTATCCACCTTGGAGCAGGTGTCTTCAAATCCTAGGATATCTTAACTCTAGCTCCAACTGGTGACGTTGGTCTCCCCGATTAAGGTCCCTTTTGTTGAGTTCTCCATTGAGTTTCCATCCTTGCTCTTTGGCTACACCGTACTGACGAGGACTACTAAGTCCGAAACACGTGTCTGCGTTTGCATTTAAGATAGCGGTTATGCCCGAAAAATCCTTTGTACTGTGTGATAAATGTTGAATACAATGTGATACATACTGTTCTTATGTCACTAAATAATGTAGAGATGTTGTCGATAGTGCCGTATACCTTCAACTCACAATCACTACTGTAAGTCTTTTAATTCTTTTAAGTCAAATACATGCTGACCCATTTTTTGCATGTATTATCGAACTTTTATCTTATCTTCTAGTTCTACGAACTGATATTGTTTACTTTTAATTAAGGAGTTTTTGTAATGTATAAAAATAATAAAAGTTTTAAGGTAAATTTTATTGCAACGTATGTGTGTAGTTTCAAACTAAGTTAAATACTCTCGTACCACAACAACGCCACAATATATAAGCGATGAAACCAGAATATTACCTTGAATAACTCCACATGAGGCGTTCCATACGTGCCGGTTTCAAAGCTGTTTTAAAACGGAAATAAACAAGAAAAATGTTGTTTGTTTTCTATATTTCAAAGCTTAAACTATTGGAAAATGCTAAATTTCCTGTTCAACTTACAATAGAATTGCAGTTGACGTTACGTTTTAGAATTATATATTTAGAAGTGCCAGGGGACGAAATGAATTGTTTTTGGTGATAATGTAACAATAAAGTGGCAAATAGTACATGCATTTCTTCAAGACATTTGACCGATTTTGACCATGACTGATACCACGAAATTATACCCCTTCTTATGATAACGCAGTGCATAACATGAACGTAATTAACTTTTAATTACCATAAATATGTTATTACTCATTGATATATAACTGTTGTAGTAATGACATCACCTATCGGAAAATGGCGTCAATATAGTTTACTTTACCGCATAATGATAATTCTTAATTCGTTGAAACTTTCGTCAGACTGCAGGAAGACATTGTGACCCCAACAGAGAAAAAGAAGACAATGCGACCAGTTATCATTAAGGACTCTGAGATCCAAAACCAGTGTTTGTGCTGCTTACAAACGAGGTAGACCAGTTGCAAGATGATGTATTCCAATGTACTACAAATATTATTCCTTTGCTTTGTATCAGTTACTGGTGAGTTTAATTTTAGTTTCACTTTTATATTCTAAGTCTCGTTATTATTTAAAGCAGAATGTTCGTTCATTGCAAAAAATGGCATAAACCCAAAATATTATTTTGTTTTTTTGTTATTGCTCTAATTTGTTTTAAGCCCTCCATCAGTATGACTACTGCCAATTGGAAAATGGGCATACTGGCCAATGTATTCACATACTTGACTGTCCATCTGCACAGGAAGCACTGAAGAAAAGAATAACACCACGAATATGTGGTTTCGAAGGGCTATACACCATTGTCTGTTGTAACGTTAGTCTCGAAATACAACCAACCCCATCTATCATACAAAATTATCCAACCATTAATCACAGTCCAGCGCAAACCAGATTAAAGAAACCATCACCAATTGAACTACCTTCCACATCAACACAAAGTGAAAGTACAACACAACAGCAAGAAGCATCATGGGTGCCAACTACTGGATCTACAGAAACTGTAATTGCCACCGATATACCAACATCGAGAAGCGAAGAGCTGAGCGAAAAAAGTAAAATATGAATCACATTAGTACATGCTACTAATCTATGTAATTCTTTTATTTGTAGAATGCCAAGAATATACAAATTTTGAAATTCCGACAACCCGATCACCGATTATCAAAACATTTCATTCGTTTGTAGTGGGAGGAGTACGGGCAAGGCCTAAAGAGTTTCCTCATATGGTTAGTAAAATGGACATTTCAAAATATGAATTAAAAATAAATGGGCCATGTAATAATTAATATTGCCGTTGGTTTTTTTTTAACTTAGGCTGCCCTTGGCTATGGTGAAAATCGTCAGTTTGAGTGGCAATGTGGAGGAAGCTTGATCAGTGAGCAATTTGCTTTAACTGCAGCCCATTGCTTATTTTCGAGGAATCTGTGAGTAAAAATACTACATATTGTAGTATAGTTGTTAGTTAATCAACTGTTGCTTGAACAAAATTTCTTTTAATTGTGGAATACAGTTGATTTATTTCTTATTTTCGGCATATTTTGAAAAATACTTGGAATTTATAATTTCAAAATATCGATTTTTTCGAAGAAAAAGAAAGTTAACTACCTGCGGTCTGATTAAACTGGTGCACACTCGTGCTCAATTTTGTATTTTGTTGGTCAAATTCGTGGAGGTTTTCATGTTATTGTGGTCCATCAATGTTGCTCCTGGGGCAATTTTTCTCTATGACTTCACAGAGCTCGTGCTGCCAGTGCAATATGCAATGCTATTGGAAATGTTCTGGGGTAAATTAATTACTATTATACTTTATAAAAATTTCAGGGGCGACGTCAAAGCTGTTCGATTAGGTGACTTAAACATTTACAGTACGTCTCCTTCAACATCTCGCCAAGAATTCAACATAACACATGTATATCCTCATCCAAATTACACAGCCAATTCACATTATAATGACATCGCTTTATTAAAACTGGATAGGCCAGTTGTCTTCAGCGAGTTTGTCAGACCCGCTTGTCTGCAGAGGAATTTTGACGTCAATGAACAGCTGACAACAACGGGATGGGGTGCTGAGGAATTTGGCGGAAGTATGCAGACCTTTTTGCAGAAAGCAGACTTGTACAGTCTTTCTGTAGACAACTGCAACGCTACTTATGCGCCACAAAGGATGTTGGACAAAGGATTTGACGAGGCTACCCAAATTTGTGGAGGTAACTTGATGAAGCGAGTTGATACTTGTCAGGTAATTGCTAAATATTCGTCTAATAATTTCGGAAGTAATTTGCAGACGAAATAAAATTGTTTGTATTGTAAGAAATACCTACACATTTCTTGTGAATAACAATCTTTGATAACTTATATTGATATAATATTGATGATATTCATATTAGATTGGAGATAAATTTTTGACGTGATTAATTGATTTAGCTACATATAAATAAATAAGAACTAATTTTTAAAAGTTTAGATAGAAAAAAAAACATTTTAGGGGACACCCGGGTTTGAACCGGGGACCTCTCGATCTGCAGTCGAATGCTCTACCACTGAGCTATATCCCCGCTTAATATTACTTGCCGGAATGCTTATGTTGGCGCTGACACCCGCCCCCACAATCTACACTCGGCACAAAAGAACTCATTTAAAAATTTCAGAAGTTTTGATCTCTAATAACTTTCGTAATCTTTGACGGATTTTGATGATTTTTCAGCAGGTTATTTATGGTCATTTTCTTCGAAAGCCGACCTAGCATATACTATACACCCCTCTTATATTATATTCTATACACAAACGCCTTATTTGATCTTAAACTTAACAGTACAGTCTATATGTAGGTATGCTGATGACACCTGTGTCCTTTGCTCGGCCGAATCAAAAAAAAAAAAAATAACTGCAACACAAAATCGACGAACAAAAATTTTAGAAAATGTTTTAACAACAATCTATTAACAGTCAATGAAAACAAAACGGAATATATTCTGTTATCAAATAAAAAACAAAACATAGAACTAAATGTGACTTTTAATAAAACACAAATCGAAAGAGCTAGGAAAGTAAAATATCTAGGACTGACAATAGAAGAATCAAAATACATTAGATTACTAACTAATTTGGGTATGAGTAGGAAATGAATCGATAAAAACTTGACCAAGATTGTTCCACAGGGTGGTCAAAACTTAAACCGCAAAAATATCATGTTTACACAGACCAAATGAGTTGTAGAAATAATTATTCAAAAAATTGTATCATCCAGCAAGAATTCCGAAGAATATTATTATGCTATAATTTCAGGGTGATTCAGGGGGACCATTACAGAGCCGGGAGATTGGCTCCCGTGTATCGTACAGGATTGCGGGCATAACTTCTTTTGGAAAGAATTGCGGCCTAGTTCCAGGAATTTACACCAGAGTGTCGGCTTATATACCATGGATAGAATCTATTGTTTGGAAGGAGTAAATTTAAACTATCGTGTCATTACTTGTTAGTATAGCGTAAATAAGAAGAACACATTATCAAATCATAGCGTCTTTATTAGTACGAATAAAAATTCCCAGAAAACTAAAACTAAAACATAGCACTGTTATACCTAGGCTATCACAAAGTACCGTTTCGGAACGGTATTTTCGCCATGTTGGCACAGATCTTATACAGTTTCAATTCCAATCTAGATGAAACCATTGTCGAGAAAATGTTGATAGTTTCTTGTCATTCTCTCGTTGAATTCTTCGTCGTTCTGAATCGAAAAGGCAAACGTTTCGCTCATATCACAGCCGTTAGTTAAGACGTCATTGACCTTGCGGATTTCGTCGTCTCTGGCAAGCATAATCTTCAGGATCAAGAAATCAAAGCTCAAACCATAGATGGCAAACTTTCTCCAGTGCTCTCTGAAAATGTTGTAGGGATAAACCTTCTCGGGGTCGCTTCCTAACTCGCGTAATCTTTGAGAGAGCTGGTCGTGATAGAACATAAGGTAATAATTAAAGTCTTCGAGTATTTCTTTTGAGCATAGTGTGTAGAAGAAGATCGACACGTCGCAAACTGGTGAGTTTGGTCTTATAATCTGGAAGTCCATAATCTTCATATCAATTGGCAAGCCATTCTAGAAATAACGAAATAAATTAATGTTGTTAATTCTTTCTAGCTAATATAATTGGTTATACAGATCAAACAAGCAAATATTACAAAAGTTATTGGGGGCCAATAACTAATCAGCCTGACTGATTATTTTCTCACCTCATACTTGAACATCATATTGTTACACCATTGGTCAGCTTGTGTAATAATACTGTATTCGTCGTTCCAGTGTTTTGAATCATAGAAGCCCTTTATAGTACGTTCCCTCAGCATATCTGCGATTCCAGGAAATTTTTTATTTCCACATTCTTTGAAATACGTTTCGATGTTGGTTTGAATTGATTTATCAAAGCCACTTTCATGCAAACAATCAAACAAGCTATCCTTCAGTTGTCCTACAATTTCCTTGTACTTTTCTGGTTGTTGATCCTTAAAAGCGAATTGCGTAGCATGATAACTTGCCACCGTTTTCAGTATAAGTAGAAGATGCGCTCTATCGATAAATTTAGACCTATCGAGCATTTTAAATCCAGACGCTTTCAAATTTTCGAATATGATGTATTCTTCAAAAGGTTCCGCGCACGTTCCATAGCATTTGGCATAATTGTTGAACGGTTTTTGGACCTTTTTATCCACTTGTAGCTTATTTAGAGCGGGCATATATCTATCGTACCAGCATATTTCATTGGAAAATGTCCGCCTTGCAATGGTCATTTTGTTGTAAGGACCATCGCAGGACTTAATAAAGAATTCCAGTGATTTCTTGGGACTTTTGATTTGGGCTCGAAAATAATTTCCTAGATAGCCGTCACCGGTGTTTGTCCCATCGGCAATTATGATTTCTCCATCGTCATCGCATTCTGTGATTAAGATTTGTTCTAATTTCTTTTTGATTGTAGAATTCATTCTGAAAAAGACTTTGTTTGAGTAATACAATTGAATATTTATAATGTTTTTATGTTTTTATAAAAGATATTTAACGCCCGTATGATTGCTAACAATGTGATTGCTATTGTAACGATTCTGACATTATGTATTTATTATATATATTAAAAGAATATTTATGAACTGAGAATTGTAATATTTTGTTTTCTTATCATCTAGATGACGGCTCATACATGGTAAGTCTTATCTTTTGCAATAAAATTGATAGATCACTTGTGGGTCATCCGTGAAATATTGCTACACTTTTAGTTCAGAGCTATAACATCATGTATCTATATAGGCTTGAAATAAAGATGTAGAGTGAACAATTTAGATATAAAAGTTAATACTTTTTACTCTTAATATTATCGAAACATGTTATTTGAATTTATAGCTTGAAAATAAGAATTAATTCGAAATTTAAGTAAATTATAATAATAATTTAATAACAAAGTAAATTAATCAAATTAAGTTCACAGACACGTAAATTGAATAGGTACATATATTTTGTATTATACAAATTTTATTTTTGCAATAAGTTGTATGCAACGTAAGCTTTTTAACATTTAAATGTACCGACATGTTTGTTGTATCAGTTTGATCTATTTATATACATTAAGTTTGCTTATTTCTTAAAAAATAAAAATTTCATTTATTTCGATTTTTTTTTGCAATGGTACATAGCATTTTACACAACAGTTTCAATGGTACCATAAGAATGTGTAAAGCCAAACCATAATCGCAGCAAAATTACAAGAGAAGGCTGTTTTATTGCGTCATTCTTATTACCGATTACATTTGATAACAACATTAACTAGACACATTTAAATATTTCCGTTTGTAATAAAAAAATAGGCCTAAAAGTTATCAGGCTATTTGTGATAACCACACAGATATAAATAAACTGTGACAGTAATACCTATCTTCTTTTTTACCACAAAAACGCTTTTCCAGTTCATTATGAGGTCATAATCGTTTATGGCAAAGTCGTTGGTACCTACATAATGTCTATTCTAAAGCAATTGTAGTGACAAGAAGTAATTTGACAAAAATTTTATAATTTCACAGTACGGTGAATGATATTTTTACCATGTAATAACAATAATCTGTGAAAATAATTGGGCACTAATAATGCATAATGGAGAAAATGGTATGACTGCGTTTTCTTATCATCCTACGTGTTGGTCATTTTGACTTGTAGTTGGTGTTGCTTAGTTGTTATTTATGTGAATTATGCTAAAATTGCCGTGTGCGAGCGTTTTTCTTGCAAACATTAAATAACGATATTATGAATTTTGTTCCAAACTTTATCACCACTCTGTATAATATTCCTATCAAAATAGGGGAATATGCAAACTAAAAATGGATTAGTATTTAATAACCTAGACAATGAATAGTGAATTCAGTTATTGTTCTGATTGTAAATATGGCTTTAAAAATTTAGATATATTAAGTAATTTTCTGTTAATCTGTAAGTTATATCTATTTCTTATTACTACAACTTCTATTAGAAACGGTTTTTGACAAATTATTAATTTTAACTTGTAAATAAAGTCCTTCTTTTACCTGATACTTACTTAAACATATCAGCATGTTAGCGAAAGACGGCCACAAAAGGTATAAATAATATAAAAATGTTAAAACGCTTCCAAATTAACGCAAACGCTTTATGAATACACACAAAAAGAAAATAAAACGTCAACTAGTTCTTTTTTGGATATCCTCAAAACGAAAATAAAAACCAAGATATTTCTGAATGAGTCACAAATGAAAACGTATATAAGATACACTATCTGAAGAATTTAGTAAAATAAATTATCTAGTTAAATATGTTTAAACATAACATGTTGACTTCCCACTTTAAATAGTGATGTACAACAATTTCAAGAGCTAATAAGTCTAATCAAAATAAACCCTACTGGAAAACAAAAATTGGAAATTGTAGGTACGCAAGAAAAAAAGGCTTTCTGAAATTCTCCTGCACTATTATAAAACAAATAAACCTTATTATATAAAACACATACCTTTGATAAGCGATGATGCTGTTCTGGTTGTTCTAACAACTCTGATGGCACTACAGCAATGTACACTTCTTCAACCGCTTCTCTATTTATTTTCGCTTGCTATCTCTGTTTGTAAATTCGATCATTGGCTACTTTTACGGATCAATTATTTTGTTACAGTTTTTTTAGTTGCTTTGTCTTTCGTATCATGTTTTTATACTCTATATACGTTATTGCTAGTTTGGCCGCATTTGCTATTATCGTATTTACATAAAAAACAATGATTTTATTGTGACTTAAGATTATTATGAGAACAATACTATTGTTTCATAGTATGTGATATAATATATAACTACGTAATATTGGATATAATCTTTTCCAACTTTCCCAGTTTGTTGTGAGTGACCCCTGACGTTTATCAAAATTAACTTATTCCCAGTCATAGCGACTAAGGCTGCGGCTACTATCAGACCGTTTCTATGAACATTTAAAGCGCCTAAATCCGCTCACTCCATTGTTTTGTAAGTTGGTATACAGATTTAAAGTCACTGGTAAATGAGCTGATATAAGTTTGTGCAAAATTCATAGAATTTACCAAACATCATTGGAATAGATTCAGGAGTCCTCAAGACGCGTATTTCCTGAACTCGTTGACTACAATGCTTTACTTCTAGGTAACCTAGTCGGAAAATAAATATACATCTTCCGTTCAGAAGATTCTTATCAGCATTTGGTTTAAAACAATTTGTTGGGTGTTGCAATATCATATCAATAATATTGTTTCAATAAAATAACAAGATATTTTATTGTACCTATAACATAGTAAACAGTATAAAAATGAATGACGTCTGTGTGTCGGAGATAGTGGCACAAAATGGGAATCTTGGGAAAACGACCTGGTAAATTAATCACAATGTTCTTTCAACCTTTTGTGATATTTCGACTTTTATTCGAGTCTTGAGCAAGCAACAACTACTACAGGAATTACAACATTTTTACAATTATAAATGTTTCTCTAAATGTTCCATGGTACACTATTCTTTGATATTGGGTCAAAGAAAATCGTTGTTTTCAGTAAATAGCCTTGCGTTCGGGAAAACGTACTCTATAAACTGCAACGACGTATGTACAGTTGATTTCGTCTTCAGTAGAATTTAGTACGTTCAACAGCACCAAAAGATGACTTTAGACCTACCAATTGGAGAAGAACCGTAATTATATTGAGTGAGCAAATGTTCAAAAAGAGAGACAACTGCAAATAGGGTATTCCGGTCATGTCAACATTTGAGCAGATATTCGTTTTAACTACCGTAGAAGTTATCAGGAGTCATACCGTAAAGCTGTAAGCTTTTTGGTTTAGGTTTTCTATGAAATAATTGCAATTAAAAGTGTATTTTATTTGAATTTACCAGTAGAGCTGGTAACAGGGGAACAACTGACCGGTCATGGCCATTTGAAACACTTGTCAACCTGGTGTGTGAGTGAACATAACATAAGAAAACTTACAACGTTGCCAAGCCACGCGTTTTAAGCGGTCTTGGTGACGTCACAAAGTTCAATTCTAATGCAAACTTCAAATGAAAATTTCTCCTCATTTAAAGCAATGTTTGAGATTTTATGTGTAAAGTAGCAATCAGTAGCTTCCCAACAACAATTTGAAAAACACCGGAATACCCTATTCAGTGTGAAGATTCAATCAGGCTACACTGCAGTATTAGAGAATTTCTGGGAGTACGTTGCGCCACTGGTACTGCCAATTTTGAAGATATGTCGAACAAATTTTTTCCAAGTTGCCCCCTCAAGAAGAGAAAGTACGTAAAATTCGAAAGCTATGTATATTTAAGTCAAAATGTAACCTCTACTCCAAAGATTTTCTGTTGTTTAAGAAATATTCTCTAGGTATCTTATTCGTAAATACTATGAAGTACTTGCAAAATCCAATGTATTATTTTTCGAAACATAAGCATCTTGGCTTTGAAATGTCAAAATGACAATATAATGACGATAAACATTTGCTACTGGTGTTAGAACCTTAGAGTAAGTTGTACCTATTCATCAGGATTTATTCTACGAAAAGGAAGACCAGACATCTTTAAAGTAATGGAAAACTATTCACCATCTATTCTATAAAATCATCAATCATCTTTTTGGAATTGATAACTTAGCAGACTACATTTTGGAGATTTGGTAAAGAAAAATTGCATCGTAAACGATAAAAAGATAATGTTTGATTAAACTAACCAAAATCAGGAAATTTATGGTGCAGGGAGCGCAAGAACTAATCAAACATGAAAAGTATTCCACTGTAAAGTGGACGGATTGCTGGAAAAACAATCTGCTCAATGTTCAAATATGTTGTAAGTTAACTTTTTATATCGTTCCAAACACAAACATCAGTTACATAGTTTCTTTGTGTTTTTCGTTTTCGTTATAACAGTGCGCTCGTCAATATCCACAACACCTTTTTCTATAATTGGCTCGTTTTTTAAATAATCTCAATCGAAATGAATGTGGTTTTAATAATTACTAGTTTTGTATTCTATGGCGTAACAATTAATCAATCAAATCAAATAATATTTAAAAACTTGTAATATTCTGCTGTCTCACGTTCATGGCCATGTATTGCGTAAGAAAAATGTGAAGTGCTTATCAACAAAAATTGTTGATCCAAGGACGTATTGTTATTAGAAAACACTGTTCTATTACATGATATTGGTATATGTACTGGGTATTCCATGCAACTGGTCAATCAGAACTCTTTTGTGTTCTAGTACATACTTCTTTGAAATCTAGACCGTAGACGTTGTAAATACCAATCTTTTTATCTAAAATATTTCCAAGATGGGTCTTTGGGTCGCTTTGGGTCTACCGGAAGTGGACTATACTTTGTTGTTTTAATGAAATGGTAATTTTTTATTGCATATTCCAATTCAGCATACAAAAAATATGTTCACGTTAAGGATTGTTGATACCTGGTGCTTTTTGTTTTACATTTATTACATTTATGGGATTATTATTAAATTCTAAGGCAATAAATATTAAGATAAATATTTTTTAACTAAAAACAGCACTTACAGGAAACTCTATTTCGTAGAAAGCCTAAGGGTGAACGATTTAGGCCCAGTCTTACAAAAACTTTATCCCATAGTTTATACCCAGTATAACACTGTTACTATAGTAACCAAGACGCGATAACCAATAAAATGCATCAAAAAGAATTTATGCTGGGTATAACTTATCCTAGTAGACTTGTAAGACGCGCCCTTAGTGTCACAAGATGCTATTATTGGTTGATATCGATTCTGTTACAAGAAGTGTGAAATTCCTATTGTGAGAAAATGATGTATTTAAGGTAATTTGTACTCTCCACAAGAGTTAATTTTACAATCTACAAAACAAATCGAACTAACATATCACAGCCTTTTTTGACAAAATCAGTATCAACCGACAACAGCTCGGAAACGACAAATCTTTAGTAGTGATACCTTAGGTTTTATAAAGTAGAAAAGTGCGTAGATTACAAAAATATAAAGAGACTTTGTTCTGATGATTTGTTTAATATCATTAGTAAACCAAGGGTTATATTTTCTACGTGTATTGTGTGCACTGAACGTATGTACGTTAGCATCTAAAACTTTGTATAACCCCGTCCAAAGCTTTCCAGTCAATTCCACACAAATCCGTACATAAGTTCTCGTAGTCACACCGGAAAAAAGCTTTTAAAAACCGTTACCGACAGATAAAATTGGGAGGGAATTATAAACAAACATAGACATATCGACAGATAGAGCTAGGTGGTGCACAGGCACAAAGTGACAATTACATCAGTACCTATTCCATTTAGCATTGGAAAGCGCCAGATCTATATCTATATGACTGAGGTGCTCCAAGCTCAGAAGATTAGAGCGCAGTGTAATGAGCTTAGAACATCTCGGTATTGAAGACGCCATCCGAAAGCCATGACTTCAGTTAATAAGAAATTTTGATAATACAGGTTAGAAATGATACGGTGTCATTTTTACGGAGCGAGGTGGTTAGTTTTTTTATGGTGATAACAGTGGGTATGCCCTAAACATACTTTATTTTTAGGTCAGTCTCACCCGCGTTCAGACGGTCATTTAAACTGGACTTTACCAGATCTGTAAACTTCAGACACCGTCGGCGTCCCATCAAAGGAAACAGACACGTTGTACTAATGTTCCCCGGAGCGAAGCCATGAGACGCAACGTACCACCGAATGTACTGATGAGGGCGCAGATAGTTCTGACACCGAAAATTGACAATCTCTGAACAACTCAGTAACCAATTGAAAGTGGAATTCATGCTGTCCCTATTTGTAGAATCATCCTGCTCAACCACTTCGTACACCATCAAATTCGAAGCGCGTCTTCTTGGCGTAACATCTCCTGGGTGATTTTTCTGAAGCCAGCAAAGAGTCAGCATTAATATTGTTACCGTTGGCCTCAATTTTTTTTTTCAAATTCATAACCTGATTCTTAAGATTATCCATCATTGTAATAAGTTTTGGGATCTGGAAACTACCTTAGTTATGTACTTGCTAGTGGCTACTAAAATGTAACTAAGTATACATAGGTACCATATCCTTGCTCGTATTTCAAGAGTTACTAGTGGCCACTAGTTCGTAGACTACTGGTACCACTTTAGCGTTTTATCGGTGCATAAGGTCCCACAAGGTTTAAGTAGTCCGGTGAAACTTAGCGTCGCCGTCGGCACCTTAGATGTTCAGGGTACCTGATTAGCTGACCTCGGAAGCACCGTTGCCATGGATATCAATAGGATCGATGGTATTGATGTCACGCAACGTCATTATTTTGCGTGACTTTACTCCGATTTTGATGTGAGGGGAAGCGATCGAGAACGTGGTGGGGATTGTAGGAGAGCGGCATTGATGTAGAATAGCTAACCGTGCGCCACGTGCAAAGTACGGGTGGCCAATAGCGCGCCACTCTCACTTCCCCCGTAAATATTCTTCCGACGGCGTACCTTGAAGCAAAAAACTATCTGCGCGTTGCCAAGCGCAGTGAAAATTCGGTACCTTTCGGTATAAAATTCGGTATAGTTTCCCTTCACGTTTTCACTGGTTTAAGTGAGTTAGATGTACCAGTTTTAAGTCAAAACAGTGTATTTTCGGTATACCGTATTTTCTTCTGTAAATAACATATCAAAATGAATCCATGGACATTACATTGCTTTTTAATTTGTTATCAACTAACACTGATTAAGCGAAAGCTTGTCTAATGTTGTTCCACAGGGCATTGTGCACCAAGTAGGTATACATACAATTTGATGATAATAATATCTAAACTAGTTTTGATAATAGTTCGGTATAGATATAATAAATTCCATACAATATAGGAAGTACGTACGGTTGTATAATAATGTCTGTAAGTATGCACAGATATGGAATGATGTTTTAGCATATACATATACAGAGTGTCCAGGAAAGACCGCACCGTATGGGAACTTCTTTTATTATCCATTACTCAGAAAATTTTATTTTTTATTTAAGTTGGTGGTGGATTTAAAGTAACAGTTAATACGCTACAGGAAATCCCTATTAACAAAGTGTTCCAAAGATTTTTGATGATTTTCTGATAGAGATCTTCTTTTCTGATTTTTGCGCTACAAACTGCTGAGTCCATCTTTACGTCTTCACTGTCAATGAAATTAGGAACTTCATCTTTATCAAAAAGCATGGCTCTCACAATCCAAAAGGCAAAGGTTAAACCAAATTTTGCATATCTCTTCCAATGTTGTTTGAATACATATTCTGGGTATAACTTTTCTGGATCACTTCCCAATGCCTTTATTTGATTGCTTAATGTTTTATAATAGAGCTTCATGTACTTGTCATAACCTTCTAAGTGTTCTTTATTTGCCACCGTATAGAAAATAAGTGTCTCACTTACTTTTGTGGTAAAAACAGCAATTATTTACTGTCAGAAATGTTGTATTTCAGAATAAATTTACATCGTATAAAAACATCATATTACTAGACCAACAATCCGCCTAAGTAATGACGGCATATTCATCAGCAACTTTATTAATCGTTGCTGCATGTTCGATCAAATTGTCTGGTAAGTCGGCCATCTGGTAGTAAATTTTCTGATCAGCTATGGGATCTAAATGTCACTTGAGATCTTCAATAACACGCGCTACAAAACTCGCCATTCCAAACTCTTTAAAAGTCTCTGAGAACATGTCATCGAGACCAGTTCCACACACGGAATGAAACAGGTGAGGATTTTGATCTTTCATTGTGAAAGAAACTGCATGAAATTTGGCGAGAGTGGTCAGAACAAGACTGACGTGTTTCTCGTCGATTGGAGTACTTCTGTCTCTCAGTTGATATCCTTTCAATTTGATGTTTTCTAGCAACATTGGTGGGATTTCATCCTCTCTCAACTTTATCGGGAAATATTTCGGGACATTATTGAACGAATCTGTAATCACAGAAGACGGAACAGAAGATTAACTAAGGCGTGGTTTTGTCGCCAGATTTAGTGCGCATGCGACACATTAAGCTGGAAACTCGATATAGACCAAATTTTATTTAATTTCTAATTACATAACAGAAATGTTGAGGATCTATGTCCTCAACGTTTTTCTCCCTATGGAGAACAATTTATCTGTCTAAAATAACGATTATTTACTGTTGTTAGAAATTGAAATATTTTTAATCTGAACTACTACTAAGTCGCGCATCATTTTTCTTATCGGCAGATAACATAATGACAACTACTTCAAATAGATATATTTTAATATTTATTTACTTTTGGATGATTTATTACTCCAGTGCTTCGGCAACCCATTATCCAATCATGTAAATTAATTAAATGAAAACAATTTGAGGCCGAAGTGTATCAAATTATATACACTGGCCGACAAGAATCCACCCATTTCTGCTGTCTAACTAGTCTAAAAGCATTACGAAGAAAAGTAATGATGCAGTTTTATTTTACTTGAAATTTCTTTTGGAGAAGCCACTGTCACAACTGTACACTTTTTGAAACTGTCTAGAGTCTAGACTACAAATAACTACAATTCATACGAAGCGTAATTTAAAGCCTGAACCCAAAATTAAAAAAAAAATGGTACTTCCCCGTTATTATCTATATCACGTTTATAGAAAACCCACCAGCACGGACATTGTGATCCCAAAATCTAGTTATACTCCCTTGATCTACAAACAAGCTGCCCTCAGGTTCCTTTTTGATAGAGCACTTCGCGGTTCTTTTTCAGAACATAATTTAACTTTTTCATTGTTAAATAATAACATCTAGGCTTTATTTTTTCGTAATTACATTTTTTCAGCTTTATTCTGAGTTATTCTTGTTTCAAAAACGCATTTCCATTCTGCCCCACCATATATGTGAGTATTTATAAATATGTTGTATAATTAAATAGTTTTACGTATTTGTCATAAATATACATTGCTTACTTAATTCTTCAACAAATTCTACCCAATATTTTCGAAATATTGTAGGTAATATTATTTTTAAAATATAAATATATAAATACATACTTCCAAAACTGTGTATAACACCCATGGTGGTTTTGCCTACTCAGTTTTAATTTTTAAATTAATTAAAAATGTTTTGACATTTGTTTAATTTCGATACCTATGTAGGTAAATTTTCAATATATGTGACCTCGGATACGAAAAGGGACCTATCGTGACGTTCTCTTGCACGCTATTTTCGCACGTAAGGTCTCTTCCGATAGGTACCGTTATGGCGCACGTTATTTTCGCACGATAGGTTCCTTTTCGCATCCGAGGTCACATAATATATGTTTTAGCCGACAACTTGTATTTTGCAATTCTCACCTTTTTGGCTCTAATTGTACGTGCGTACATACTCCAAACAATATTTTCTTGTGTAAATCAAATAAAAATAAGCATAGAGACAAATTAACACACGATAATTTACAATCATATTAAAATTAAAGACAGTCTGGAGAAACCAGTTCGTATTCTTTCATGAGTATAAATCAACGAAAGATTTTTTTTCATCACAGTAAGCAAAACAGTAAAATTGAAGAATGCTGCAAATAGGATTGTTATGATCTGAACTAATATGTTCTAGATAATCAACATACAAAATATCTGGGGTTGCCCTCACCCAACTTTCCGAATACACCGTTGCCACAATGAAGTGTCTAAACACTTTTGCAATATTCAATTTTGTGAAACCAGAGCCACCTAACGTCAGTTTTATGACATAATTACATTTGTCATCCTGACATTTAATGTCATGTCATATCAGAGGCACGTTTGTCAAAATCTGACAATTTGCAACACAGATTGTCACCAAAAGCACTCCAGTTCGTCCCGCAGTAATTCTAAATATGTATACCAAATTTCCGCCAGATCCGTTGTTCCGTTTGGGCGCAATCGTGTTCACGGCCATACACAGATACACACACACATACATACATACATACATACATACATATATATATACATACATACATACATACATTTTCGAGAAATCATCGCAATCAATTCAGGGAACCTCAAAACGCGCAATTTCGCGGAAATCTCGAAACGTCATTTTCCGACGATTACAATACTTTCCTTCTAGGGTACTAGTAGCTAAGTAAAAAATGCCATTCCTGTTTGTAAAATTGTCACCACAAAAAATTCACTTCGTACCTTGGTAATTCTAAATATGTATACGAGATTTTAACCAGATGAGCCTGGTTCGATTATGGTTCTCTTGTACCTTGTAATCTATGTAATATACCGGTAATTATTTTGAATTTTTATTTACGCGGTAATTCGACATTTGAAAATAATATCTCTATAGCACGGCAGTAGTCACTGAAATAAATTACTGTAATTTTACATTCCTGAGTCAAGACAAAAAGTAAAATTCAAATATGCTGCATCATCCCGATTTATACGCCGATGGGAAGCAATTACCATTAAACAATGGATATAAACCGTAATTCTCCCAAATAACTTGAAATAATACAATCGATTGTTCAAATAGTTACACAAACGATTTCCAACATCACTGCAAATATAAATACAAATACTCAGTAGTGGATCAACCAAATGTTATAGCTATGTCGGCGTGTGTCCTAGTTGACTCTGTGCAATGTGCACTAAACGATGTAATATTAAACAATTTCAAATCAACACCAGAAATTACTGTAACCCAAGGATCAGCATCAGGGGATGGGTACGCATCAAAAACATACGCAATCAACTTGAAAGGAGAAGGGAAGGACTTCGATATATTCGCCAAATACATGCCAGAGAACGGAATGCTCCCTGAGCTAGCAAAAACATTCCGAAAAATGTTCTTGAATGAACTGAAATTTTATGGAGAAATCTACCCTGCCATGCAGAAGTTCCAAGAAGACCGTAACATCGAAGAGCCTTTTAACAACGTGCCCAAGTATTATCCAGCTGATGTTTCGAAGTTGGACGTCCCACCAGTGCTCCTAGAAAACATTAAGATCCTTGGCTACACCCTCAGAGATAGAAGGAAACCAATTGACGATAAACATATCACATTAGCACTAAAAACGTTCGCTAGACATCATGCCGTTTCGTATGCACTGAAGGATCAAAATAGAGAATTGTTCGAGAAGTTGGGAGAAGGGGTTGGCGATTGTTTTTCAGACGTTTTCAAGTTATATGGATTGGGTACCATCATAACGCAGAGTATAGAAGCAATTAGAAATGTTCTTGATCCTGATACGGATAGAAAACTGATTGATATACTTCCAACTTTAGGGGAAACATTAGTGAAATTTTCAACAACCACGTACGAACACGTTGATGATTACGCTGCTTTTACCCAAGGTGACTGCTGGTCTAATAACATGATGTTCTTATACGATGTAAGTAAACTTCAAATATCTAAACCTTATATAATTCTTCAATTTCGTGAAGCCACAGCCACTCTGAATCCCAACCTAACCCATGCACGTTTATCAACATTTTCTAATTTGTAAGTATTAAGTCATTGTATTCCACACAACTGATTCATTAGAACTTCTTTTGTATATAGTACTCCTACGACTTTGCTATTCAAAATCTGGAGGTTGTTCATTACTGCCTTTTTCTTCAAAATATGTTTTAGATGATCGCCACTTCTGTTCTACCAAAGCTACAAATTTATTTTGATATCTTTTTTATTACATATTCTAATTTGCAATACAAAAATATTGTGACTCTGATTAGGATTGTTTATACCTGGTGCATTTAGTTTTCACGTTATTGCCATTTTAAAATTCAGCGGAAATACTCGATCGGGGGTCCTCTGTATCCATTGCAATGATATCTGGAAAATGTATCTATGTGGGTATGGGTATATGTCTGTGAATACGATTGTGTCCAAACGGAAGAACGGATCGGGCTGAAATTTAGTATACATATTTAGATTTAGCGGGGGATTGTTCTCTTGACAATATACCGGCAGTGGCAAATGTTAAATGCGTCTTCTGAGGGATTCATCTGATTGAGATCAAACTCATACCAACTCATCGTCCAGTGACTTTAGTTATGTGTACAAATTTGTAGATTAGTGGGATGAAGGGTTTAGACACCATAATCGTTTATAGAAGTAGGTTGACAGAATCCACACCTTCGTCACTGTGTTGCAAATTGACAGAGTTTGAAAACGTCAGTGCCATTGACGAAATTCTTTTTTCGAGATTTCGGCGGAAATACACGTTTTGAGGTCCCCTGAATCCATTGTAATGATGTCTATTCGTATGCGTGTATGTATGAGTGTATGCATGTGTGTATGTACCTATGCGTGTATGTCTGTGAACACGATACAATTGATTGGCCCAAATAGATCGGTCTACTTTGGTATACATATTAAAATTTCCAAAGAACATACTGGATTGTTTTTGATGATAATCAGAAATGACAAATGTTACATGCAATTTCTTAGGGCTAGTTTTTCAATATTGGTTTATTTCTCAGTTTTACTGAATACCGTTCAGTTGATTTTTGTCAGATTCGCCAAAGCTGATTGGATACTGGTCATCAAAACATTATTATCAGCAGTGCTGAACTTCACTCGTGGTTTAAACTAGTCCTTAGTGTTGCAACCGATCTTGACTAAATTTATATCAGCTCATAATCCAGTGACTTTAAATAGGTTTAGTTTAAATTCCGTTTAGTTTTTATAGAAGCGGTTTTATAGAAGTGTCTAAACATATTTGACTGTGTTCAAAAGCTACCCAGTTCTGTCCATTTAGTCCAACCTGCCAAACCTGGTAAAAATATTTGGGGTGGCTCTCAACCAACTTTCCGACTACATTGTTGGTACAATTAAGTGTCAACAGTTTTACATTTATTCAACTTTGTTAAAATAGAGCAACTCTGTCAAAATCTGACAATTCGCAACACAGCGACGACAGGATCCACAAGGCTGTGGATCCTGTAAAACTGCTTCTATAAATTCTTATAGCGCCTAAAGCGTTCATCCTACTGATCTGAAAATTTGCATACATATTTAAAGTTACTGGAGGATGAGCTGGTATCAGTTTGGCCAAAGTTGGATAAATCCCTAAGAAAATGTATGTAACATTTGCCACTTCCTGTTGACAGATTGTGGCCAAAAACGAGACGAACTGAGTCTCCTGGCAATTCAAAATGCGTGTACCAAATTTCAGCACAATCCGTTGTACCGTTTGGACGCTATCGTGTTCACAGACATACCCACATACTCACATTTTCCAGAAATCATTGCAATGGACTCAGCGACCACAAAACACGTATCTCTGCTAAGGTTCCATTTTTTCGTCCATTACAATACTTTCCTTCTGGGAACTAGTCGGAAAGTAAATATTTGGGGTGGCCCTCACCCAACATTCCGACTACATTGTTGGCACAATGACATTTGTCATACTCATATTTAATGTCATGTCATGTTAGTGGCACTAACGTTGTAACAATCTGACCATTCGCAACACAGCAACGAAGGCTGTGGATCATCTGAGTATCAAACTGCTTCTATAAACTTTTATAGCGCCTAAACTGTCCATCTCACTGGTCTGTAATTTGGTGTACATATTTTAAGTCACAAGGATGAATAGGTATCAGTTAGGTCAAAATCGGTCAGAAAATGTATGTAAAATTTGTTACTTCCGGTTGTCAGATTGTGGCAAAAAACAGTCCAGTGTATCCCCTGGTAATTCAAAGTATGCATACCAAATTTTAGCCCGATCCGTTGTAACGTTTGGACGGTATCGTGTTCACAGACTGCATAGACATACCTACACACACACACATACCTACACAGACATACCTGCATACATACACACCCACATACATTTTCCAGAAATTATTACAATCGATTCAGGGAACCCCAAAGCGTGTATCCGTCGATTACAATACTTTCCTTCTAGGGTACTAGTCGGAAAGTAAAAAGACTGAAATGAACAACCTTTAAATTCTGGTGGAATAGTCTGTATACAGTTTTCATTAATAGTAATGATAATTATACTAGATTTGTTTTCAGGAGAAAACCGGAAATCCAGTTGACGTTAAACTATTCGATTGGCAAGTGTTGAGAATAAACTCTCCAGTTCTAGACGTTGCTTACTTCTTCTATTCTCTCGCTACAAAGCCTATGTTGGGTGATTTAGATAGATATCTGAAGTTCTATCATGATGAGTTGTCAAATCACGTTCGGAAGTTGGGTAGCAATCCGGAGGTATTATATCCATTTGAAGTGTTCATGAATCATTGGAAGAAGTACTCCAAATTTGGGCTGGCTCTATCCTTTGTAGTCTTAAAGTTGCTATTATTCGAGGACGGCGAAATTCCGAATATTATCGATTCTACAGAAACGATTGATGTAGCGAACAGTTTTGGCACTATCAAGCACCAGGATACCTACAACCAGAACATTATAGATTTGTTGCGTCACTTTGTAGAAAGAGGATTTATATAATAACATAGACAGTGTATTCCTTGATTATAGGTTCGCGTTCTGTAGATCAGCGTTTCTCAAACTTATTTGTAGACTGGCGACCCAACATTTTTATGTTTGAATAGCTCGCGACCCAAATAACTATAACCTTTAGATATTGTAATACAACTGAATTTTATTTATTACAAAATACTACTTTATTACAAAGTGAACTTAAACATACTTATAGACGTAGTAGTATTAATAAACTTATTGTTAGTGAGATGGATGCTGCTGTTTTTTAGCAACCAATTCGTCAAAATCATTGTTAATCGAATTATATATAATACAATTAGACATAATCGAATTCGAATTCGTCATTGAAATTCGCATTGCCGAGCTGATAAAGCCGATTCCTCAATTTGGTTTTTATTATTACCATAGTTGAAAATCCACTTTCCGCTAAATAAGTCGTTTCAAAAGGAAGCAATAATTTCAATGCATTGTCACCTAATATTTGATATTCTTCCCTTATTTCTAACCAAAATCGCGACATATTATTTTTGTGCACTTGAAATTTTTGTTCTAAAGTTTTATCCGTAGATAATTCAATTAACTGCACTTTTTCAGAGAATGTTAAATTATTCGATAATTCAGCACTAAAAGGATTTTATACCCACATATTGCCTTGACAAATGTCGTCCTTAGATGGAAAGTACTGCACTAGTTTGGTTTCAATTCTTTCAAATGACTTTGTATAATTATGCGTACATCGAGCACTTGTTGCTGAGTTGTCATCAACTAATTCAGCAAACGAAGGAAGCATCCTCTGTTAATAGTATCGATCCAAAGCTGATTTTTTTTATTAATCCTTCAATTTTATTATAACAATTAAAGAGAGTAATCTGCATTCCCTGAAGTGAAAGATCATTTAGTCATTCATGTGGGAAAATATATCAGCCAAATATGCTAGGTACTTTTTCAAGACACAAATTATTTTGAAAGAATTCGCATAAAGTTGATTTTTGTTCCCGTAAAAATATTTCAATTTTCATTCTCAGTTCGAAAAATCGTTTTAATACTTTACCCTTGGAAAGCCATCATTATATGAGAATTCAAAAACAATGTCTGATGTTCTGGTCCCATTTCTTACCATAATATTTTCAATTTTTTTTTTTTTAGTACACTTTTGCGGATGTACAATTGTACAATTGTTACACATTCATTTAAAATTTCATGAAGACTTGAGCTCATGCCGTTTGCAGCTAATTGCTCCCGATGCAGAAAATACAAAGAGAGTAAATTTAAATTAGTTTAATTAATATGTGGCTATTTACCTGCAATTATTTAACTTCGACAAAAGTATACTTAGCCGCTTTCTGTTTCATAAGCGGGTTTACACTTTACATTGAACACAGAAAATTAAGGTGGCTCTACACGCAACGGAAAATCCGAAGGCATGCCACGAGGCGTAAGACCTCAAGGAAAACCTCTACGTGTGGATGGAGAAACCTATACGTGTGGAGCAGACATTCGGATTTTCCGTTGCGTGTGGAGCCGCCTTTAAAGACGCGAGCCATGTGTGGTACACATGCTATGATGTTGATGCGCGAAAACGGATGCGTGTTCGTACAGTACAAGTACTCTACTGACAGTACAAGTACTGTACTGTTCAAATGAAATCTGTTGTACGCCTCTTTGTGTGATTGTAAATTGTGATTTATTTCTTGCTATGGTTAGCTTCATACGCGACCCAAAATTTTTTTAACGCGACCCACATTTGGGTCGCGACCCATAGTTTGAGAAGCGCTGCTGTAGATGAAAATAGTAATATAATTAATCATTGATAAAGCAAACTCTATTGTACAGAACGTCTCACCTACCAGATACATATCCATGTAACGTATAATAAATATAACGTATAATATAGCCTCAGTTTTATTTTATTCATTTGTTTACAAAATAAAACATCTTCCCGACTAACTCATTGGCACATAGAAAGGTCACTTCTGAAAATCTTCAGTTTCGTAAAACCACAGCTACTCCTGGATGTCAGTAGCCACTGACGCTTATTCAAATTTCTTTATCCGCAACCATAGCATGATTACTGCCTTTGTCAAAATATAATGTGTTGTGTATTGCGTAAGGAGGTATGAATTGCCTACGTTTTCTATTTACAATCGTATTTTATCAACAGAAACCTGCAAATATTTACATATTTAGAACAATAGTAGAATATTACAGGCACATATGTGAAATAATCCGTAATTATAGATATAATCGCAGTTGAAAAATTAAATTAATAATTAAAATTGCTTTGTTATTTACACGAGTAGAGAACAAATCAATTTTATTCATATCTGTAGTAGCTTCAAAGCGTTATGCATTATGTGATGACTGAAATTAAATGATAGGAGTACTTAATTAATGTTAATTATAAGTAATAACGTTATTACGCATGTTATGCTGAATTTAGACATGGGAAATTACGCGATTGTACTGTCTACTGATAAAGAAGCAGTTAATATACACTAGCCTTTATATTTTATACATTTTAGCTGGTGGTGTGCCTGATATGGAAAAAAGTCTGCGTTATACAATAAAGAATTGTATTGTAACTGAAATCATGTGCATAAGAAGTAAAGGTAAATATAGGTAATAAGGAAACCAGTATTTTGTTTGATAATTACAGTTATAAAGCAACAGCATAATTCAGAATATGGTTGTCGAAATATTCATAATTACTTTTAGATGCTTATTTACTGTAACGTATTGTGAATGAAAACTTTATTCTGGATAACAGATTGTCTTCAATAAAAAATTAAATAAGGAATTGGCCGATAAACTTAATGATATTTGTCATTATAAGGCAAGCAAGTAGGCTAGCATAACAGTGGTATCAAATATGGTACAGTATGTTATGCATGGGTAGCAGGCCACAGGCTTTTCGAGATACTTACGACATGAAAGATCTTCTGTATACATACATCCCTTATATATTATAGTCGATTGATGTTCAGCCTTTTCACGAAGGGAATTACTGTTGGGGTGAGTTTGTTGGGCCAGTTCTTCTGGATTAATTGTTGCTGCATCAAGATACATACATAGTACATGTTCCGTTGTTTCGGGTGCTGTGCTGCAGACTCTACACTATCTACAGCTTGCATTATTTGCACGTCCAATTTTTGTGAGATGATATCTCAGTGTGCAGGTCCTGTGCGCTTTGGCTTTAAGACAGAAAAGGTAATATCATCCTTTGCTTGTCTCATACCAGTAGATGTTTCCCAGTAAGCTTTCTTTGCTTTATTTTTTGTGAACCATCCTTCTAATGTGGCCTTCAGTAATTTTACAGCTAGGTTCTGGTCCGTAAAGGGGAGCCTTTGGGCCTTCTCGATCTAGGCTGTCGTCGGCTTGCTCCTTGCCTTTGATCCCTCAATGCCATGGTATCCACATCAGTGATACCTTGTTGGTTCATGCTATCTTTTTAAGGGATAGCTGTCAGGCCCAGATAGTTTTAGATTTGTGAGTTCTTGATAACAGCGCGCTTTCAATGCTGCTTTCCTATCCGAGCATATGTAAATGTTTGCGCTTTGAATATTCCTACGCATCTATTCTTGGGCACATAGGTCAATGGCGTGTATTTCCGCCTGAAAGATGGTGGATATGTGACCCATGGCTTTGGACAGTGAGAAATCCGGTACAATGATACCTACTCCAACTTCCTCCTCTGTTTTTGTTCCATCGGTGAACAAAATCATGAAGGGATTTTTGAGCTGCTTCAACTTCTCGTTCATATCTTTTCGCGGTCATATATGGCCACTTATTTTATATTTTGGTGTGGTTAACTATGGTTGGTGCCTAAATAATGTTATTAAGTAATTTCCTTGTAAATAAAGTAAATGAACCCTGAATATTTGAAATAAAGCCATAGAAATATATATTAATGCTGTTGGTCAAAAGTGTCATAAACATTTTTGGAGGCGTATCTGCGGTTTGTAGAAAAAATCTGCGCATGCTATACAGCAATATCAGTGTATAATTTTGACACGATAAAACTTTTACTAAAGATAAAAGAATGAAGCTTTTTATATTGACGTTAAAGAAACAAATGTGCTAGTGTATTTTGAAGCGTATCCGGAAATGTCAATCAAAAACTGTGCAAGAGAATTAGAGTGGGGGTCACTATTCACGCAATTTCTAAAAAGATAAACCAATTCCATCTATGCAAAAAGTATAAAGTAAAAACATTATTACCTGTTTGGCAGTATTATTAGTTTAGCCCAGTCGGTTTTATTATTCCGATAACAGGAAGGTCTGGGGTTCAAATCCAGACATCAGCTGAATATCCTCGCCCCAGTGTCATTCGGCAGAGGCGTAAAGCCGTAGGTGCCGGCAACCAGCTCAACACCCTCTGGTCGTCTGTCCTTCTCAAACAGAATGATAGTATCGGTGAGGGCAAAAGTCCAAGAGTGGCTGGCCTAGGTGCAGCGGTATAAACCGCACCCAAAACCACTATTACAAAATTGCCTTTGAAAGAAGGTATGTATAGTTGAATTAATTTAACTTTGCGTGTTGTCAAAAGTGACATGCGGTAGTTACGATATGATTAAATGTATTCCCACTCTTTCTGCAACATGATAAACTATTGACCCTAACGTTGGATCAGTTGGATGTATGTCTCTGCTGGCTAAGACACACGATCTCGGATGCTAATATGTATATGTAGTGCGCAGAAGAAAGACAGAACTACAGTACGTCGGTCACTGGGTAGTTCGGATCTCCAGCGGCGTCGCTGACAGGAGATTCAGAGTAACTGTCAATTATGATGGTGTCACACTTTAAAATGCCGGGAAAATATTTAAATCCTCAAACGAAATAGTTTGAGGCCAATCTTATAGACTATTTTACAGCGGAAAAGGAAAATATGGGTCCTCTAATTTCATTTTGCCTACATATGTGTTTCTCAAAAATTTCTTTTATTAACACTTCGTTTAGGCAACAAATAAGCGTACGTTCGGTTGCATGTATTACAAACTTTTCTTCAGTACCCTTACATACGAGCCGTTCAGTTCAAATCGCAAATGGTAAGTTTTGGTATGCGTTTCGCGGAAAACAGCATTTTTTTCATAGACCCTAGAATTTGATGATCCTGTATGCAGACGTATGCTTTTCCTTTGGCAAAATTAATTCCACTACGCCACTGACCGAATGACAACAGTCGATTGCACCAGACGACTGTCATTTTTGACAACACGCAAAGTTAAATTGATTCAACTATAACAATAATTACCTCACAGATTCATTGTTTATTTACTTTGTTTTCATGGAAATTACGTCATATTACTATTTGACACCACTCCCATGCCAAAAATGTAAGAAAGAACCTTTTTAAGAAAACACTGAATATGCGGAGTGAGTCAAATAGTTTAATTAAGTTAAACAGAAAAAAAATCAAGTCATTTTTAATTACAAAATTGCAAATTTATTTAAAAAATTAAATGCATTTAATTAGACGTTTTCTTAGAAAATCAGAAAGAAAAATTAATAACTACTTTATTTATTCATTAATGATAATTATAGAACATCTACAGAAAATTCCTATCAATAAAATGTTCTAACAAATCCTTTATAATTTCTATGTAAGTATCTTGTTTCTTGATTTTTACACTAAATGTTAATGGATCCCATTCGCTATCAACTAAATTTGGTACTTCATCGTTCTCGAAAAGCAAGGCTTTTACAATTAAAAATGACATGGCAAATCCAAATTTTGATAGTTTCTGCCAGTGCTGCTTGAATATAATTTCGGGGTATAGTTTTTCAGGGTTACTCCCTAATGCCTTAATTTGGTTGCTCAGTGTGTTATAGTACAGTTTCATGTAATTATCAAAGTTGTTTAACACTTCTTTGTTTGCAACCGTATAGAAGAAGTATGAAATATCCACAGCGGGTGAGTTAAGTCTGGTTAATTGAAAATCATAAAGCTTAATATCAAGTGGATTTCCTGTAGAATTCTGCAAAGAAATGGTATTACTAATTGAAATGAGATCATTTATTATGAAAAGAATACTTACATCATATAGAAACATCATATTGTTCGACCAACAGTCACCCAGACAAATTGCTGCATATTCATCAACTTGTTTATCCAAACTGGCACAATGCTCGAGTAAATTCTCTGACAAATTGTGAAGACGGTCGAATATCTTTTTATCCTTTACAGGATCTATACTTTCCTTCAAATCGTCAACCGAACGTGACACAAATTTATCCATACCAAACTTTGTGAATGACTCCGTCAATAAATCGCCTAGTCCACTGCTGAGCTTCTTGAAAAGTTTCGGATCCTGATCTTTCATTGCGAAGGAAATTGCATGATATCTAGCATAAGTTGTTAAAGCGAATGCAATATGTTGCTCATCAATCGGTTTGTTCCTATCCCTAAGTTGATACCCTTTCATTTTTATATTTTCCAAGAATAACGGAGACGGTTCACCATCTGTAACATTTGTACAGAAATAATTGGAAATATTTGTGAATGGATGATCGATATTGCGGTCCTTTTGAAACTTCAACATGGAAGGATAGATATCTCGGTAAAATCTATGTTCGTTTATATACATTCTTTCATAAGCATCAAACAGTCCTTCCTGCGAGTATTCTCTTATCGGGAGGTACTTTACAAATAAATCTATGCCTTTTTCAGGCCCCTTTACGTTAATTGAATATGTTTTGGAAGAGTAACCATCTCCGGTATCCGAACCTTCACTAATTTCAATGTTGGGTGGTGAAGTAAAATGTTTCGAAATCAAGTCACCCAAACCACTTTGGACACTACCTACAAGCACACTACAGCTCATTATTGCAAGCCTTAGTTAACAGAACGTTTGATAGCAGCTTCTGCTTAAATAGTCCAGAATTACGTAAATGATAAACAGCAAATATTTTCTATATGATAAGAGTTTACTGTAGATGATTTTTATCTGATATGAATTTAACGAGTTATTGTGTAATTATGACAAATCTTTCTGGGGTCAAGAACAACTATAATAATACCTTAACCTTGGTCAAGTTTTTGCATAATTAGCTTTAAGGCCAAATTAATTATCAATGTAATGTACCTACTTTGGTTCACTTCGATATGTTAACTTTTCAAGAAGATACTGCTTTAACTTAAAACTTGTACATTTAACTGTTGCTTAGCCCTTGCAAATTTAATTTGTGCATATCGGGATATCAAACAACAGTGCATCTAAAATTGACAGGACTTTTTATGTAATTATAATGTGTAAAGCCCACTCAATTGATAAACCCCTAATTAAAAAAAATATCAACTGGAAAAAGTGTAGTCGGAAAGTAAAACGACCAAAATGAACAAGCTTTACATGCTGGTGGATACCATGTATTCAGTTTTAATTAATAATAATGATAATTAGTAGATTTGCTTTTAGGAGAAAACCGGAGATCCAGTTGACGTTAAACTATTGGATTGGTAAATGTTGAGAATAAATTCTCCGGTTCTAGAGATTGCTTACTTCTTCTGTTCTCTCGCTACAAAGTCTATGTTGGGTGATTTAAATAGATATCTGAAGTTCTATCATGATGAGTTGACAAATCACGTTCGGAAGTTGGGTAGCAATCCGGAGGTATTATATCCATTTGAAGTGTTCATGAATCATTGGAAGAAGTACTCCAAATTTGGGCTGGCTCTATCCTTTGTAGTCGTTAAGGTGCTATTATTCGAGGACAGCGAAATTCCGAATATGATAGAATCTACAGGGGAAATTGATGTAGCGGACAGTTTTGGCACTATCAAACACCAGAATACCTACAATCAGATAATTATAAATTTGTTACGCAACTTTGTAGAAAGAGTATTTATATGATAACGTAGCCAGTGTATTCCTTGATTGTAGGCTCGTTTTGTAGATGAAAATAGTAAACTAATTAGTGTTAAAGCAAACTTTATTGTACAGAGCGAACTTAGCTACCACATACTTAAACATTCTTAAACACTCTTCTCGACCATCTCATTGACACAGAAAGGTCTAACCCTTTTGCAAATCTTCAGTTTCGTAAAACCACAGCTACTCTAGATGTCAGTGGCCACAGACGTTTATTAAATTGCGTAAGTCCGTAAGGAGATATGAATTACGTTTTTTTTTATTTAGTATCGTATTTTATCAACAGAAACCTGCAAATATTTACATATTTTGTACAATAGTAGAATGCATATTTACGCATACATATTTGAAATAATCCGTAATGATAAATATAATCGCAGTTGTAAAATTAAATTAATAATTAAAATTGCTTTGTAGAAAACAAATCAATTTTATTCTTATCTGTAGTAGCTTCAAAGCATTATGCTAGTCATGATGACTGAAATTACGTGATAGCAGTACTTCATTAATATTAATTATAAGTAATAGCGTTATCATTACGCGTGTTATACTAAAGTTAGACCTGGAAAATTTTGCAATTTCACTCTTTCTACTGATAAAGAAGCCGTTAATATACACTAGCCTTTATCTTTTCTACATTTTAGCTGGTAATGTGCTTGATACGGAAAAAATGCATTATACAATAAAGAATTGTGTTATAAATGAAATGATGCACATAATATGTATAAAGGTATACATAGGTTATAGGTGTCTCGGTCTGTTAAATTACCAAACTAATAGTTTTTGTTCCATAATTACGGTTATGAAAGCAACAACATAATTCAGATTATTCAGATATAACACGATATTTACTTTTACTTATTCTGAAAGAAAACTTAATTCTAGATAAAAGATTATTAACGCATGATAATCTTAAATAAAATTACATAAGTCATTGGCCAATAAATAAAGGATATTTTGCCTTTAACCGCTGAGTGCCCTGATATCCACATCAGTGATCATTGTTGGTTGATGATAGTTCATTAAGGGATAGTTCATCAGGCCCGTCTGTAAATGTTTGCCTTTTGAGAATTCCTACGCATGCATTCTTGGACACAGAAGTCAAGACTGGCGTGTGTTTCTACCAGAAAGATGGTGGGTATGTAACCCATGGCTTTGGACAGTGAGAAATGGGTCCAATGATACCTACCCCAACTCCCTTCTCTGTATTTGATTCATCGGTGAACCAAATCATGGAGTGATTTTTGAGCTGCCTCAACTTGTTGCTGTGTCAAATAATAATATGAACTAATTTGCTTGGAAATAAAGTAAATCAACCCTGAATGTGTGAAATAAAGCCGTAGAAATGTGTATACTTATGTTAATGCTGCTGGTCACTATTGTCATAAAAATGTCTGGAGATGTATCTGGTTTGTAGAAAAAAAATCTGCACGTGCTTTACAGCAATATCGGCATATATTCCCGAATTGTCAAGTATAAAATGGAAAATATTCTGAGACTGTATCAACAATTTCGACACAACAAAACTGTTACTAAAGATAAAAGAATGCTTTTTATATTAGACGATAAAGAAACAAATGTGCTAGCGGATTATTTAAAGTTATTTTTGTTTCCAACGAAACGTTTATTATTTGACCGTATTATGTTTAGCCCAGTCGAGTCGGTTTTATTATTCCGATAAATAATACAAGAAATTACTTCACCTGAAAGCTTATTGCTTCTTTAAATTTGAGTTCAAGATGAGCATGCGTTAACGTTCTGTCCAGAATTAAATTACCTTTCATCAGTTGAACACCCTCTGATTGTCTGTCGTTATCAGAGAATATGATAGTACTGCAAATATGATAAAACTGCCACCAATAAATTGCCTTTCAATGTAGATAACAATAATTACTTCACAAATTCATTGCGTATTTACTTTGTTTGCAAGGAAGTTACGTCATATCATTATTTAGCACCACTGTCAGCGCAGTCTTCTCACCTGCCTTATAACGACAAATTATAATGACAATGAAGTTAGACGGTCAACTAATTATATAGTTTTATGTTTAAGGTAGTGCATTAATAATATGTTGTCCAGAACATAGATTTCTTTCAAAATATGTAAAAATAAATATGGTGTTAAATAAATATATTCTAAAAAAAGCTTTTTTCGGAATTATTTTATTATTTCGAAAACTAAATTATGAGTTATGTTTCTGTTTCCATTATCTTAATCATGGAACAAAATATTCCGCTTATTTAACCAACCAATCCTCAATAATAACTAAGTTGCCAATGGTGAACAGATAAGATTGGACAGGCTGTATATAGGTATCATCTATCTCATCGTACTCTGATGAGAACTTGTTTATATTTCTGTAGCACTTCCGGTTTAAAATGAAATTTCTTTTTTTAATAAAACAACCAGTGTATTACTGCATACTGCAACAGAATGACAAAAATATAAGGACACTTTCTAGCTAAACAGTTTAATTAAGCCAAACAGAAAAAAATCAAAATCTATAGTTTTTGTCAAAGTTTCTGAAATCAATTTTTTTATTACAAAATTGCAAATTTATTTTAAAATTTAAATGCATTTAATTAGATATTTGTTTAGAAAAACAGAAGAAAAAATCAATAAATATTTTATTTATTACATATTATATTACATATTATAACACACTATCTACAGAAAATCCCTATCAATAAAATGTTCTAATAAATCCTTTATAATTTCTATATAAGTATCTTGTTTCTTGATTTTTGCGCTAAACATTAGTGGATCCACATCTTGGCTATCAACAAAATTTGGTACTTCATCGTTCTCGAAAAGCAAGGCTTTTACAATTAAAAATGACATGGCAAATCCAAATTTTGATAGTTTCTGCCAGTGCTGTTTGAATATACTTTCGGGGTAGAGTTTTTCAGGGTCACTCCCTAATACCTTAATTTGTTTGCTCAGTATACCATAGTACAGCTTCATGTAATTGTCAAAGTTGTTTAACACGCGTTTGTTTGCAACCGTGTAAAAAAAATATGAAACATCCACGACGGGTGAGTTGAGTCTGGTTAATTGGAAATCACAAAGCTTAATATCTAGTGGATTTCCTGTATTATTCTGTAATGAAATAATATTAGTAATTGAAATGAGATAATTTATTGTGAAAAGAATACTTACATCATATAGAAACATCATATTGTTCGACCAACAGTCGCCCAGACAAATTGCTGCATATTCATCAACTTGTTTATCCAAATTGGCACAATGCTCGAGTAAATTCTCTGACAAATTGTGAAGACGATCGAATAGCTTTTTATCCTTTACAGGATCTATACTTTCCTTTAAATCGTCCACCGAACGTGACACTAATTTATCCATATCGAACTTTCTGAATGACTCCGTCAATAAATCGCCTAGTCCACTGCTTAGCTTCTTGAAAAGTTCCGGATCCTGATCTTTCATTGCGAAGGAAACAGCATGATATCTAGCATGAGTGGTTAAAGCGAGTGCAATATGTTGCTCATCAATCGGTTTTTTCCTATCCCTAAGTTGATACCCTTTTAATTTTATATTTTCCAAGAATACCGGGGACGGTTCACTATCTTTAACATTTGTACAGAAATAGTTGGAAACATTTGTGAATGGATGATCGATATTGCGGTCCTTTTGAAATTTCAACATGGAAGGATAGATATCTCGGTAAAATCTATGTTCGTTTGTATACATTCTTTTATAAGCATCAAACAGTCCTTCCTGCGAGTATTCTCTTACCGGTAGGTACTTTACAAATAAATCTATGGTTTTTCCAGGCCCCTTTAGGTTAATTGAATATGTTTTGGAAGAGTAGCCATCTCCTGTATCCGAACCTTCACTAATTTCAATATTGGGTGGTACAGTGAAATGTTTCGAAATCACATCGTCCAAACCACTTCGAACACTATCTACAAGAATACCACAGCTCATTATTGCACACTTTAGTTTACTAACAGAACATTTGATAGCAGCTTCTGCTTAAATAGTCCAGAACGATGTAAATGATAAACAGCAAATATTGTCTATATGATAAGAGTTTAGAGAAGATGGTTTTTTATCTGATATGACTTTAACAAGTTATTGTGGAATTATGACAAATCATTCTGGGGTCAATAATAACAATAATAAAAATTATCAAGAGCAGTTTCTGCTATTAAATTTTACATTCTCGCACATATTGCACTAACAAAGTCATACTTTATCTTTTTGTACATTTTAATGATTCTTTCAACAAATTATAGAAAAATTTATAACAATTCTTCCTAGGTAATACAATTTTTAATTTTTATTTGTACAACTCATTTTATTGCTCATTATTACAACCGATTATTTCTGCAACTCGTTTGTGATCTATGTTTGGTCAAGTTTTTGCATAATTAGACCAAATTAATTAGCAATGTATTGTCCTTTGGTTCATTTCGATATGTTAACTTTCAAAGAAGATACTGCTTTAACTTAAACCCTCCAAATTTAACTTGTGCATAGCGAGAGAAATCAAACTGCAGTAAGCCACTCAAGTGATTAACCCGAAATTACTCTACAGAGTGTTCCCAAATTAGAGTACTGAAGTCTCTTTTCTTGAATCTAATCTAGCCATATATTTTTTGTTTTGAAAACAAGTTATGACTAACATTTATGGTTGGGTCTCTTTGCTACGTTCGTTATTAATTTACTAGTATTAATTAGGGTAATATCAAGTTGTATAACTCTCATAGGTAGCGGTAAACTTCTTCTTTTGTCTGGTATACACCATTCACCAAGGATAACAAAAAGAAATTACATTAATACTAATATCTTAAACTTATAGAACACACAAGAATTCAATTGAAACTAAACGAATCTGAAGTTTGTTTTATAGAAAGTCCTTGTCGATTAAATGTTCTAATATGTCCTTGATTATTTGCGTGTAAACATCTTGCCTCTTTATCTTCACAGAAAATATGATTGGGTTGATATTTTCACCATCGACGAGTTTTGGTACTTCATCTTCCTCAAAGAGCAGAGCCTTCACAACCATAAAAGACATAGCAAAGCCAAATTTAGCTAGTTTCTTCCAGTGTTGCTTGAATATACTCTCGGGGTATAGTACTGCTGGGTCACTTCCTAATGCCTCAATTTGATTGGTTAATGTCTCATAGTACAGCTTCATGTAACTGTCAAAGTTGTTCAATACTTCTTTATTTGCAACCGTATATAAAAAATACGCTACGTCCAGTACTGGAGAGTTTAACCTCAATAATTGCCAATCGATGAGTTTGATTTCAATTGGGTTTCTCGTACTACTCTGCAAAGATAGTATTCTGGTTACTAAAATAAAATAATTAATGAGATATATACTAACGTCGTATAAGAACATCATGTTGTTAGACCAACTGTCACCCTGCGTAATCACAGCGTATTGGTCAACTTTTTTATCTAATGTTGAGCAATGTAGAACTAAATTTTCTGCCAAATTCTCAAGATGATCAAATATTTTCTTATCTGTTACGGGGTGTATACTTTCCTTCAATTCTTGGAGTGCATGGTAAACTAGAGCGTCCATTCCAAGCCCTTTGAACGTCTGCGAAAGTAGATCGCTTAAGCCATGGCACAATTTTTTAAAGATATCCGGGTTTTGGTCTTTCATAGCAAAAGAAACTGCATGAAACCTTGCTTGCGTAGTAATAACGAGCACAATATGTTGTTCGTCAATGGGTCTCTTCCTATCTCTGAGTTGGTATCCCTTTAATTTAATATTTTCCAGGAATACGGGAGGAACATGACCATCCACAAATGTTATTGGAAAATACTTTGGAATATTTGTAAAGGGATGATCAACGCCGTGATCCTCTTGAAACTTCATCATCGCTGGATATATTTCTCCATAGAATTTATGTTCGTTTGAAAACATTGCACTAAACAGAGCGAGCACATTGCTTGGATAGGTATTATTTGGAAGGTATTTTACAAATAGGCCTAAATTGCGTCCTGGTTCTTTTAAGTTAATAGAATAGGAGTTAGACGAATAGCCATCTCCGGTGGCCGCCCCTTGGTTTATTTCAATCTTGGGCGGTGAAGAAAAGTGCTTAGAAATCACGTCATCTAAACCACTTCGGACACTGTTCACTATACTCATGTTCATAGTTACGAATTATTTGACTAATATTCTATAGCGTTATCGCCTCAAATAGCTCAGAATATCCCTAATCTTGTCGATAAAGTAAAAATTAGGATAAATTTGTGCTAGCTGGATGAATATTTGTGGGTCACAAATAATGATAATAGAATGATATGATATCGTAGCAGCGAAGATGATGAAGTTTATTGGCGAACTGACCAGTGCATTTGTCCTGGTCCGGAAAAGGTTTAAGATCTTGTGGTGTCTGGACGAGTGTCTTGGTACATGGAAGAAAAGTTCCTGCAGCAACAGTCTGTCCTAAAATTTGCCAAGCTCACCAGAAACCGACCACTCTGGACCTCACGCCGAAGCTGAAGTGCCAGGACCATCAGTTTATTGAGAAATTTAGCCATTATATTCACCAATGTCTCCTCGCCCACGAAATGAAAGATGGACGGTTGGTGACTATATCGGGAAGTGGATCATCAGTAACGCTCTGACGAAATACGGAGGAAAAGGTACGTACAAAAACATTTACAATATCAAAAAGATCTGAAACTCATTTGTGTCATCACTCATTTGCGATGGAATACGGGTGGATGCGCGCGGCTGTCAAGTTAAAGCCAGTGAAATACGTAACAAAATATCTGGGGTGGCCCTCACCCACTACTACATCGTTTGCACAATGAAGTGTCTAAACACTTCTGCAGTTATTAAAATTTTGTGAAGCCATAGCCACACTAAAGCCTACCTAGAGTCGGTTTTTATGATATAATCATATTATGTTATGAGTTTGATCTCAATCGGATGAATCCCTAAGAAAACGCACGTAATATTTATATAACGTGACCGACTTTTTGGAGAAAATATCTGGTGTGGCCCCCACCCAACTTGCCGACTACATTGACACACTGTTTACACATTTATAAACTCTCTAAACGTATAGACTATAGATAGATATAGAGGGTGAATCAATCCTATTAAACCAAAAACGAATGTCCGTAAGATAATATAATAATACTATATCGGAATTATAACAATGCATACAAGGCACCTCTCGATACAAATAACTATAATATACTGTCACATATCCGTGTATGTATTTTCGTACGAGGTTTATTTCTCTACTTCTTGTTTATTTATTCTTCAATTATATTCAAACGTATGGGCTAACGGCTAACGCGGTATGATGACGTCAGTTCTCCATTACGTCACAAACCAATAGATAAAAACCGTTTATCGCATTGATCTGTAAATTTGTATACATATTTAAAATCACTGCAGGTTGACATGGTGTCAGTTTGGTCGAAATCGGATGAATCCCAAAGAAAACGCATGTAACATTTGCCACTTCCGGTTGTCAGATTGTCACCACAAACAATCCAGTTCGTCCCCACGTAATTCTAAATATGTATACCAAATTGCCCGATCCGTTGTTTGGTCTGGGCGCTATCGTGTTCACGGACATACATACATACATTTTCCAGAAATCATTGATTGCAATCGATTCAGGGGACCCCAAAACGCGTATTTCCGCCGAAACCTCATTTTTTCCTTCGATTGCAATACTTTCCTTCTAGGGTACTAGTCGGAAAGTAAAAAGGACGTAACATTTTCCGAGGTAGTGATATTGGCAATCACCAAAATGGCAGTACAAATTACGGCGCAGTCAATCAAGCTGGAACCAGTTCACTCCGTTATAACCTCCGAATTAACAAACCAATACAGAGGCGGTAGCCGAGAAGCGAAGATGAGCGTAAATTCAGACAAAGCAAGGTGCTGTCAGCAAAACTCATGTTCTGAATGTGGCCGAACAAATCATCCTACCGATGATTGCAGGTAATTTGTTTCTTTGGATGATATTTTGATTACTGGCAAAGATCACAAACAGCATCTAAGTACATAAAATTAAGTGTTTGTGAAGACAAATGTATGTTTTTCAGGATAAAATCTCTCAAGTATTATACAACCTTTATATAATTTATTGAAAACTAATCAGAAGTGGAAATGGTCCATGGAATGTGATAAGGCTTTTAATAGAATCAAAGAATGTATGTCATCAACTCCAATTCTTGTACATTATGTTCCAGAAAAAGAGGTTAGATTAAAATGCGATGCATCGGATTATAGACTAGGAGCAATGAAATCTCATATGATGTCAGACAGCACTGAGCAACCTATGCATTTGCATCTCGCACGTTAACGCAGGCTCAGAGAAATGACTCACAAATTGAGAAGAAAGTGTTAACCATTATATATGGACTAAAAATGTTTGATCAATTTTATGTGGCCAACATTTTGTGATAGTGACGGACAACAAACCATTGGTAACCATTTTTCACCTGACAAAAGGTATTCCACAATTTTCGGCTAATAGATTGCGCAGATGGGGATTAATTCTATCAAATTACAGGTATTCAATTGTTTATGTCAAGTCTGAAACCAATAAAGCGGATTTTTGTTTCGTTTATCAATAAATCAAGATCTGGTAGAAGAAAACAATGAATGTTTTGACATAGATTATTTGAACTATTTGAATAATAATAATATTACAATTGATCAGAAATTGGTTGTAATGGAAACACAACAGGATAAGATTTTGAATCAAGTAATAAAGTTAACAAAACAAGGTTGAATCAGTAAGTGATGAATTAAAACCATTTTATAAGTATAGACACGAATTTACTCTAGAAAACAGTTGCAACATTTGCTAGGTATGATTTACGAAAAGTATTAGGCTCTGATAATGGCAGTTAGTGTTAGTGTCACAAAACATGACTACACTTTTAAATAAAAACAGTATTGACGCCACATGTTACCACAAGCAAGTCACATGCAGTGCTGCTATTTGGTCGGCAATTACGAACGAGATTCAATTTATTGAGAGAGGAAAAGAACAATATACATAATTCACATCTGCGTAGATGAGTGGCAGAAATGCAAGATCGACAAAGAAAGTATTTTAAAGGAGTAACAATAGAGAATTTAATATGACTGAAGAAGTATTCGTTACTGATTTTCGAAATGTAACTGTTCCGTCCTTTGTTAAAGGATTCATTGGAAAACGAATAGGGCGTAGTACGTATAGTGGTTAACTGTTAACTGTAACGGTGTGATCACTATGTATTTTTGTGAATATAAATGTGTTCCAGGTATGATGTGCTTATCTCTTTACCTTACTTATTTCTTTAAGATATGTTTATTTTGTAACCTTTTATCAGTAGGAATATCTTCATTTATTATAGACAGTTAGTCCTGCAAAATACATTACACACAGCGGTACACATTAAATAAAATAATCGATAATAATCAATTTATTTCAATATGTCGTACTAGAGAAAGTCTCTATCGATAAAATGTTCAAACAAATCCTTCATTATTTCTATATAATCATCTTGTTTCGTAATCTTTGAACCGAACATTCGCATGTTAATTTTTCCGTCTGACTCAATCACGTTAGGTACTTCGTCATCATTAAATAGCAGTACCCTCACAGCCATAAAAGCCATAGCGAATCCAACTTTGGATAGTTTCTTCCAATGCTGCTTAAATACGTTTTCTGGGTATAGTTTCTCTGGATCGCTTCCGAGTGCCTTAATTTGATTGCTTAGAGTGTTATAGTATAGCTTCATATACTTGTCAAAGTTGTCCAACACTCGTTTATTTGAAGCGGAGTAGAAGGAGTACGCAATGTCCAAAATAGGTGAGTTTAACCTTAGTATTTGCCAATCCAACAGCTTCATATCAATTGGACTTCTTGTAGTACTCTATAATAAAATAATACAGAGAAGGTAAATGAAGTATGTATGAGAAGTATACATACGTCGTACAGAAACATCATGTTGTTGGACCAACAATCTCCCTGCAAAATCACAGCGTATTCATCAACTTGTTTGTTCAATGTCGAGCAATGTTCAACTAAATTGTTCCCCAGATTGTGTATATTGTCGTACAATTTTTTCTCCGCAACTGCATCTATATATTCCTTCAATTCTTTGACCGCATTTAAAACCAAATCTCCCATTCCTAAGTCAATGAATAATTCGGAAAATATGTCACCAAGTCCAGTGGTTAGCTTTTTGAAGAGTTCCGGATTCTGGTCCTTCATGGCAAAAGAAACTGCATGGAATTTAGCTTGTGTTGTCAAAACTAGGGACACGTGTTGATCATCGATAGGTTTCCTTCTGTCCCTGAGTTGATATCCCAAGGTCTTAATATTTTCCAAAAATACAGGAGCAATTTCACCATCTTTAATGTTAGTAGGAAAATAGTTAATAACGTTGACGAACGGTTGTTGAATATTGCGTTCCTTCTGGAAATTCAACATAGCCGGAAAGGTCTCGTTGTAGAATCTATGTTCATTTGAATAACATTTGCTATACAAGTCGAGTGTTTCCTTCGGGTAATCTTTCTTTGGTACATATTTTACGAACAAGTCTAGATTTTTGCCATTTTCTTTTAGATTTATTGCACATGTTTTCGAGGAATAACCATCACCCGCGACCGAACCTTCGCTTACTTGTACTTTCGGCCACGACTTGAAGTGATTGGCAATCACTACATTCAAACCACTTTGAACACCATCATCTAATACACTTGCAGCCATTACAAGGAGAAAACTAAACTAATGCTATCAATGGGTAATTTCTTAAAAAGGTCGTGATATCTTTATCTGGTATTATTGCTATTTCATTTAGTTGATAAGACCGTTATGATTCGTATTACGACACATCTATGAATTGCTTAAAGTGGGAGAAACGGCAAGTAATGATAGATATTAAGTTTATCGCCTTTAGAACTAGTACGCATTTATTCAGGAATATTACATATTTAAATACATTTTTCATATATAATTAATAACAACAATACGAACCAACGAACCTAAAAGTCATGACAAAAATTCCATATTCTACTAATAAAAAATAAGCGAATTTTATGTATGATTTTGGAATATTTCCTAATATCTCATAAACTTCATTAGATAGGTCGGTTACAAACCAAAAAAGCAAAAATACATATTGGTATACGCAAACACAAGTAAAAAGAGACCAGTTGACTAAAGATTAACTAAAGAATTCATATATACTATATAAAGGATTGCCTTGAAGGAATTTAAGCATTTTTCCTCCAAAACCTGGTAGCGTTCTGGTAGAAGTCGGTATATGGTTCTATACTCTGTCCGCCGAAACTTTGCTGTATTAGCCGGGATAGGGATCGAAATTCACGCTGTTGATTGGTGCAAACGGCAGGCAGATATACACTGGCGCAAATAAAATTGTCACAATTTGACATTTGTTTGAATTTCCTATAAGATAAATTGTTGTTGTAATACTATAGTTACAAAGAGTTACTATATAGTCACCGTGCTGGCCAGTGTAAATCTGGCTTGCTAAATCCCGCCCACCACTGCAAAGTTTTACTGAACAGTGTATAGATCCTTATCATCTGAGTATCATATGAAGAAATATCAGTGGTTGAGAAATGCGCCTGAAACATGACGATAATTATTAGAAAAACATTAAAATTAAAATAACTCGAAAACGAAAAGCACCAGATATAAACAATCGTACTCAAAAATATCTGGAGTGGCCCTCACTCAACTTTCCGACTACATTGTTTGCTCAATGAAGTGTCTGAACACTTTTAAGAGCTACTTAAACTCTGTTCAGTGAAAATTTGCAGTGGTGGGCAGGATTTAGCAAGCCAGATTTACACTGGCCAGCACGGTGACTAAATAGTAAGTCCTAGCGCACACTGGTGACTACTGTCACCGTGACAAAAAAATTCTGTCACTTACGTCACGTCATCAAAGTGGAGTGCGCTCACAAAGGATGACAGTCACCAAACTTTTTTTAATTTTAAGCGTCATTTGTCGACAAGGATTTGGAAGAGACGGTCATTATCTGAGAACTCTTAAAGCGTAAAAGGAAATACCGTAAAAAGAATACTGGGTGCACCCCCTATGGTGAGACAGGCTAATAAGGGCAAAGTTTTATACATACTATGTTTCATAAACGTCAACAACACCCAAAGACATTTTTTCAATACATATTTTCGAATGAGTGTTGGAAATTTTGATGAATTACTGCGCCTTTTACATGCATTAACATACAAAAACGCGAGCATGAGATTGTCGGTCCTAGCTGAAGAAAGATTTGCTGTAACTTTAATTTTCAAATTAACGTCAGTATACTCATTCAATTTCTTGCCAAAAAGCGCGCGTCTTTTCTCAACTTTGTCTATCAGCACATCATTATCTATATCATCTTCATGCACCAACCAACAGCATGTATACGAATGTTGAGCGGGATGCATGGAGAATTTTGTCACCAGTGCGCGCGCGTCTATCGAAACCTTGCCGCGCGGTAACAGTTTTGTCACGGGTTTGTTCGCGGGTCGTCAGACAAAAGTGTCACCCGGTTGTCACGTCGGTCGTAATGTGCGCGCACCTCCATACATAACCTCATACCGGACAAGTGTGACAAAACATTCACGGAGACAAAAGTCGCTCGTGCGCGCTAGGCTTTACAACAGTTTATGTTATAGGAAATTCAAACAAACGTCAAATTGTGACAATTTTATTTGCGCCAGTGTAGATCTGCCTGCCGTTTGCACCAATCAACAGCGTGAATTTCGATCCCTATCCCGGCTAATACTGCAAAGTTTCGGCGGACACAGTATAGCTATTGTGACTGTCAGTGGCACTGGCGTTTGTCAAAATCTGACAATTTACAACACAGCGCCGAAGGCTGTGTTGCATAAACCGCTCATCCCACTGATATGCAAATTTGTATACATGTTTAAAGTCACTGGAAGATGAGGTGTTATGAGTTTGATCTCAATCGGATGAATCCCTAAGAAAACGCACGTAACATTTGTCACTTCCGGTTGTCGCCAAAAATAATCCAGTTCGTCCCCCAGTAATTTGAAATACGTATACCAAATTTCAGCCCAATACGTTGATCCGTTTGAGCGCTATAGTGTTTAAAGACATACACATATACATACATACCTACATACCCACATACCCACATACCCACATACATACATTTTCCAGAAATCATCGCAATCGATTTGGAGGACCCAAAAAGGCGTATTTCCGCTGAAATCTCTATTTTTTTCCATCGATTACAATACTTTCTTTCTACGATACTAATCTATTGACGACTTTCAGATATCTTCCTGGATGACGTCGAACAACAATTCATTAATAACATAGTTAGCCCCTATAAACAGCATATTGTGAAATGGATGCGGGTTGTTGACGATATCAATTGGATTAATGAATTAATGCATACAAAACTAAAATTTAGTCTCGAAATAAAAAATAATTCAAGTATCCACTTAACTATAACGCAAGAATTAATGAACTAAATAATATTTTTAGACTAAAAATAATTTTCATAATAAAAATATTAATAAATGAATATTAAGAATTACATATTACCGAAACTAAACAAAAAAACAAAACATGTAAACCTTTCACATATAACAGCACGAGCTTATAATTAAATTATCCAAATTTGTGATTCGTCCTGCTTATAAAAGTAATAGAACAATATATTCTATTCTAATTATAAAACTCCTAAACCTCATAGATTGGTTCAGTAGAGTGCTCAAATAATGCTTGTAATGGTATCTATGTTGGACAAACGGGTGGGGGTTGCAAGACGAACAGCGGACCGACTAACAACAAACCCTTATCGAGACAAAATAAATACTCTGGACATAATATTACTAACTACGAACATACTAAATTACTACACAAATGTCAGAAGAGTTTCACAATGGGCCTACTTGAACTTGTTTTGTATAAAATATCAAAACATAAAAGAAATCAACAATGAATTTTACTTAATGAAGAAACTCTTTTCAAATTCCAACCGATTTTCAATTTTACCTTCTTTATAAAATATCTCGGCTGGCCCACACCCAACTTTCCGACTACATAGCCATAGCCACTCTGGACCCTATCGAATGTTGAAATTTCTATGATATAATGACATTTGTCATACTGACATTTAATGTCTAGTCAAGAGCACTTACGTTTGTCAAAATCTGATAATTCGCGACACAGCGACGAACGCTGTAGATTCTGTCAAACTATTTCTATAAATTCTTATACCACCTAAACCTTTCATCTCACTGATCTGCAAATTTTTATACATATTTAAAGTCACTGAAGGATGAGCTGATATCAGTTTGGTCAAAATCGGATAAATCCATAAGAAAATGAGTGTAACATTTCTCATTTCCGATTGTCAGATTGTTGCCAAAAACAATCCAGTTCGTTCCATGGTAACTGAAAATGAGTATACTAAATTTCAGCCCGATAAAAACTGTAAGCACATTAGTTCTGCTACTCGCCGCGCCGGACACCTTGCCTGTGCACATCTCGTATTGCACTTCCGTCTGAAATTTCTGTGTATTTTAGATTTTAATTTTATTAATACTTATTCTGCAATGTTTGGTAAAATTAATATTGTATTGTGTAATGTCTTGGTAATGTCTTGCAAGGAGGGAAACCAAATTGACGGGCGCTTTTTGACGGGAGCTTTTTATAAAGTAGAGGATTTCTTGAACTGTGATAACATAATTTTGTAATATTTATATTCATAGATAGGATGATGACGAGTGTAAAAGATGTATTTCTTGTTGACACAATAAAGCATTTTGATTTTGATTTTGATTTTGACGGTATGTTGCGAGATAAGTTTATTACTGCATTTAATGCTGGTTCCCTACGTGATCGACATTTTGAAGAAAAACGGGAAGTAACATTTTCCAAGGTAGTGACATTGGCAGGCACCAAAATGGCACAAATTACCGCGCAGTCGATCAAAGTGGAATCACTCCATTTGAACCTCCGAATTAACAAACCAGCACAGAGGCAGTAGTTGAGGAGCGAAGATGAACGTAAATTCAGACAAGTCAAAGTGCTCTCACCAACATTCATGTTGTGTATGTGCCCAAACAAATCATCTTGCCGATAATTGTAGGTATTAGTATTATAAATGTCATATTTGCCATGTACAAGGGCATTATGCACCCATATGTAGGCAAAGAAAACAGAATAATTTTTTAAATGGGTATTACAATTGATCAGAAATTGGTTGTAATGGAAACAACAGGATAAGATTTTGAATCAAGTAATAAAGTTAACAAAACAAGGTTGAATCAGTAAGTGATGAATTAAAACCATTTTATAAGTTGCAGCATTTGCTAAGTATGGTTTACCAAAAGTATTAGTCTCTGATAATGGTAGACAGTTAGTGTCACATGACTACATTTTTAAATAAAAACGGTATTGACGCCACATGTTACCATAGGCAAGTCACCTCTATTGCTGCTATTAGGTCGGCAATTATGTCATACGTGGGGTTTTGTCTTTTGCTTTGGGTTTGCGTAGAATAAACGGTCGCAACAGATGGCAAAGAATAGCACAGGGTATTTGTTCAACAAACGTTTTGACCTGATCGGGTTTGTTTCGAGTTTGCTTGTGAATTGTGAATAGAGTTTTTTCTGGAAGTTGAGATGCTTCCTAACATTCTTAGGTCTGGGGCGGAAGTAGGATTTTTTGCTAAAATAACGAACTTTGGTTCTGTGTGTGGGGGTGAAACAGCCTTCTTGGGTTTTAAAATATATTTTAAATATCAGTCGAGGTCGTGGTTTAGAAGTCGAACGATGTAGTCGTTACGTGTTTTAGGGCAATAGGCCCTTATCTTGTGTTTTGTTTCTGTGTGTGCCCGTGATGCCATCTCTGCTGATGTAAATTTGCCAATAACAATTTAGGTAATTTTTATAAAATAATTATGTCTCTGTCATCCGTTTTCTCTCCAACTATTATCATTGTGTCAAGAGTTTCAATGATTGTTGTACACTCGATCCGAAGGGTTTTTAATCTTTTTGTTCATTTTGTAAATATATTTGTTTTGGTTAGAATTTGACTTTTAATCACCCTAAGGTTATACTTGACATTCATTTACGATTATTTTTGGCTTCTAAAAATCTAGCGATACCAAACCCTCAAGGTTTGAAAGAAAGTTCTCGCGTCCTCCGTGTGAATTTGATATAAAGTAAATTACATTTTGACCGCTCTGTTTCCATGCTACCAATAAAAACAGACCCAGGTCCCAACCTCTTACATGGTGGCAGCGTTGGATATTTGATTCGTACTTTTGTAACCTCTTACATGGTGTCCAGCGGTGTGGATTTTTGATTAGTGCTTCCATTAATAACAATGGTTGCTATCGGTGTAGTACTTTTGCAAAACTTTTCATAGATTAATTTTAGACAAAGATTTTACTAAGTTTTAGGATATATTCTTGTAGATAAGTTTTTTATAAGTTTACTAGTTTTGTATAGGAATAAAGTTAGGGATAGCATCAGTAGAGTGAATCAATCAAATGCCATTTGATTGAGTAAATAACTGAGTTTAGATTCGTACACGTACAGTAAAGTCGACGATTGGGTTATGTTAGGAAAATAGTTACTCCTTAGAATGGTTAGACATATTAGAGGTATGTCTGTAAAAACGCAAATCAACGAGTAAAAGGGTAGATAGATAATCTGTAGCATTATCTGTGGTTTCAACGAAGAAACAAAGTAGGTCTTTTGAAAAAGACATGGGCATCAGGTGATTATGCCAATAAGGGTTTTGGAATTGCACGCCCTATGCAATGTTTGTTTCAATGTTTATGTAGGACATTTTGTGGAGAATGTCAGAGCAATATATACGACTGTACGAATTTGATCGAGACTTTGTCACTGGTGGCAGCTATAATCAATAAATTTGTGACATAGATTTTGATTAGAAAGATGCTTGATAAGGAGAAAAATGTTTTGTAGAAGTACGTTTCTTTTGGTTATCTTTTGAACTGATCGAGGGCGGTTGAGCTAGATTTAATTGAGATTGATGAATGTGACAGAAATATTGATATCATTATGAGATTATGTATATATTACTTTTAATAATGAATTAGATAATATAAAGACGAAAAGGCAAGCTATTATAAAGCAGAAACACAAAAGCTGGAAATGTAGGTACCTGCTCTTTGTGACGAAGTGAGGTCGACCGTAAACCTTTTTTTTGCCTGTGGTCAGGGTAAGGCACTTGAAATGAAAAGAGGGTAACATCGAGAGTATTGTGTAAGAACACAATAAATAGAAAAAAATTAAGGGTATTGAATTATGAGAGAAGACGGACAGAAATAATTATTCAAAGTAGGATCAATTAGTTTGTATTATGAATGGCAGAGTAGGTGCACACGCGGTAACGCACATAGAACAAAACATAGTAAGTAATTTAAATATTAATTTTAATAGTAATGGGATTGTTCTTGCAATTAGTTTTTGTAGTAATAAGGGGTTTATATCAGGGGAAATTGCAAGAGCATTTGTTTGTTTTTGTTTACATTTATTTCCGCGAATATGGGTTGGTTGAGGGCAACACATGCAGCAGAGAAAAATGGAAGATTTCAAGAAAGAGTATCCGGCCACGAAGTCGCAAGATGTCTGAAGAAAGTCCGTTGTCCAATCTTATCAAAGGAAGAAGACTGTTTTGATCGACGAGTACGAGATGTTCGCTTATCCAGAACAAACCAAGATTGTCCACCCTGCATCGCATAGCTTCGACGAATTTAAGGTGGAATGGCAGTAGCAGAAAGCTGCATTCCAAGAAGTAGCGCCAGTAAGCAAAGTTACGCTGGGCTACAGCATCGATGACACGACGCTACAGAAAGCGTGTGTTGAGCGACACAGACGGCAAATACCTGTGAGCTCGCGACATTTATTATGGAACCGACGTAATGCTGAGGAGAAATCAGCTTTGGTTCAAAAGGAAGCAGTAATCAAGCAGGAGAGCTGATTTACGTTCCTAAATTGGGTGACTGACCTGAAGACGTCCTAAGTAGACGTACTGGTCACATAAGATGCATGCACCGAGAGGAACAATTCTATGGAGCTAAAGTATGGAGACTAGAATATCTACGACCGACGGCAGAACAAGGATCTTGAAGAGAGAAGATGGTACACGAGCGACATGGCGAGAGATTTTGCGACCGGCCTTTTTGATGATGACACAGAGTACAGAGAAAAAGTGAGTTGTATTGTCTTTTTATGACTTTTTTTGATACTGCTAATGTGTTTCTTTTTCCACATGTTTCTATTGTCCGAGAGCCGATGCCAGCGGATGACCTACTAGCTGTACCGTACCAAAGGGCACCGCGCAAACCGCGACATGGAATTCAATTTTGTTTTGCGTGGATATAAAAAAAATGTAACCGCTAGATATAGCATTTTTTTTGTAAGGAGTTGATATCGGATGACATATGATATGACAGATTTTTTTTTTTTGAATAGTTTGATAGTGTTAATTTGAAGAACGATATTTGTAATCATTCCTCAAACTAAAGGTGGGAGAATTGTCATACGTGGGGTTTTGTCTTTTGCTTTGGGTTTGCGTAGAATAAACGGTCGCAACAGATGGCAAAGAATAGCACAGGGTATTTGTTCAACAAACGTTTTGACCTGATCGGGTTTGTTTCGAGTTTGCTTGTGAATTGTGAATAGAGTTTTTTCTGGAAGTTGAGATGCTTCCTAACATTCTTAGGTCTGGGGCGGAAGTAGGATTTTTTGCTAAAATAACGAACTTTGGTTCTGTGTGTGGGGGTGAAACAGCCTTCTTGGGTTTTAAAATATATTTTAAATATCAGTCGAGGTCGTGGTTTAGAAGTCGAACGATGTAGTCGTTACGTGTTTTAGGGCAATAGGCCCTTATCTTGTGTTTTGTTTCTGTGTGTGCCCGTGATGCCATCTCTGCTGATGTAAATTTGCCAATAACAATTTAGGTAATTTTTATAAAATAATTATGTCTCTGTCATCCGTTTTCTCTCCAACTATTATCATTGTGTCAAGAGTTTCAATGATTGTTGTACACTCGATCCGAAGGGTTTTTAATCTTTTTGTTCATTTTGTAAATATATTTGTTTTGGTTAGAATTTGACTTTTAATCACCCTAAGGTTATACTTGACATTCATTTACGATTATTTTTGGCTTCTAAAAATCTAGCGATACCAAACCCTCAAGGTTTGAAAGAAAGTTCTCGCGTCCTCCGTGTGAATTTGATATAAAGTAAATTACATTTTGACCGCTCTGTTTCCATGCTACCAATAAAAACAGACCCAGGTCCCAACCTCTTACATGGTGGCAGCGTTGGATATTTGATTCGTACTTTTGTAACCTCTTACAATTACAAACGAGATTCAATTTATTGAGAGAGGAAAGGAAGAATATTCAGAATTCATATCTGCGTAGCCGAGTAGCAGAAATGCAAGGTCGAGAAAGAAACTATCTTAAAGGTGTAAACAATAGAGAACTTAATATTACTGAAGAAGTATTGGTTAAAGATTTTTGAAATATAACTACTCCGTCTTTTGTCAAAAGACTCATTGAAAATCGAATAGGACGTTGTATGTCTTTATTTAAATTCTAAGCCTTCCATGCTACCTGCTGGGCCCGATTTAGACTAAAGCAATAAGAGATGTGATGATGATACCCGTGATAATAACAATGTTTCCACTACCGTTACTAATGAGTCAATAAAAACTGTAAATAATGAAACTTCTGGGCGACCAGAACTATAAAGAAACCGGAAGGGTGAAGGTGTGATGTGTCATAACTTTTGTATCATAGCAGGGATATGTTGATACGCATGACCGGGACGAGAATGTAAAACTATAACGTTGTGGCCACCATGTATTATTGCAAATATAGACGTATGATTTGCTTATCTCTTCTTATCTCTCGCAAGACATTACCTATTTAACATAGTTGATTTGGTTGAAGATGGCAAAACCGCCGAAATATGTCCCTAGCAAATAAATATAATTATCACAGAAGAAAAGAGATGTTTATTTTGTAACCTTTTGTCAGTAGGAATACCTTCATTTATTATAGACAGTTAGTCCTGCAAAATACATTACACACAACGGTACACACTAAATAAAATAATCGATAATAAACAATTTATTTCAATAGGTTCTACTAGAGAAAGTCTCTATCGATAAAGTGTTCAAACAAATCCTTTATTATTTCTATATAATCATCTTGTTTCGTAATCTTTGAACCGAACATTCGCATGTTATTTTTTCCGTCTGCTGACTCAACCATATTAGGTACTTCATCATCAGTAAATAGCAACACCTTCACAACTATAAAAGCCATAGCGAATCCAAATTTGGATAGTTTCTTCCAGTGCTGCTTAAAAATGTTTTCTGGGTATAGTTTCTCTGGATCGCTTCCGAGTGCCTTAATTTGAGTACTTAGTGTGTCATAATACAGCTTCATATATTTGTCAAAGTTGTCCAACACTTGTTTATTTGAAGCGGAGTAAAAGGAGTACGCAATGTCCAAAATAGGTGAGTTTAACCTTAGTATTTGCCAATCCAACAGCTTCATATCAATTGGACTTCTTGTAGTACTCTATAATAAAATAATATAGAGAAGGTAAATGAAGTATGTATGAGAAGTATACATACGTCGTACAGAAACATCATGTTGTTGGACCAACAGTCACTATCATCAATATAGACGTATGATTTGCTTATCTCTTCTTATCTCTCGCAAGACATTACCTATTCAACATAGTTGATTTGGTTGAAGATGGCCCAACCGCCGAAATATGTCCCTAGCAAATAAATATAATTATCACAGAAGAAAAGAGATGTTTATTTTGTAACCTTTTGTCAGTAGGAATACCTTCATTTATTATAGACAGTTAGTCCTGCAAAATACATTACACACAACGGTACACACTAAATAAAATAATCGATAATAAACAATTTATTTCAATAGGTTCTACTAGAGAAAGTCTCTATCGATAAAGTGTTCAAACAAATCCTTTATTATTTCTATATAATCATCTTGTTTCGTAATCTTTGAACCGAACATTCGCATGTTAATTTTTCCGTCTGCTGACTCAACCATATTAGGTACTTCATCATCAGTAAATAGCAACACCTTCACAACTATAAAAGCCATAGCGAATCCAAATTTGGATAGTTTCTTCCAGTGCTGCTTAAAGATGTTTTCTGGGTATAGTTTCTCTGGATCGCTTCCGAGTGCCTTAATTTGAGTACTTAGTGTGTCATAATACAGCTTTATATACTTGTCAAAGTTGTCCAACACTCGTTTATTTGAAGCGGAGTAAAAGGAGTAGGCAATGTCCAAAATAGGTGAGTTTAACCTTAGTATTTGCCAATCCAACAGCTTCATATCAATTGGACTTCTTGTAGTACTCTATAATAAAATAATACAGAGAAGGTAAATGAAGTATGTATGAGAAGTATACATACGTCGTACAGAAACATCATGTTGTTGGACCAACAATCTCCCTGCAAAATCACAGCGTATTCATCAACTTGTTTATTCAATGTCGAGCAATGTTCAACTAAATTGTTTGCCAGATTGTGTATATTGTCGTACAATTTTTTCTCCGTAACTGGATCTATATATTCCTTCAATTCTTTGACCGCATTTAAAACCAAATCTCCCATTCCTAAGTCAATGAATAATTCGGAAAATATGTCACCAAGTCCAGTGGTTAGCGTTTTGAAGAGTTCCGGATTCTGGTCCTTCATGGCAAAAGAAACTGCATGAAATTTAGCTTGTGTTACCAAAACTAGGGACACATGTTGATCATTGATAGGTTTCCTTCTCTCCCTGAGTTGATATCCCAAGGTCTTAATATTTTCCAAAAATACAGGAGCAATTTCGCCATCTTTAATGTTAGTAGGAAAATAGTTAATAACGTTGATGAACGGTTGTTGAATATTGCGTTCCTTCTGGAAATTCAACATAGCCGGAAAGGTCTCGTTGTAGAATCTATGTTCATTTGAATAACATTTGCTATACAAGTCGAGTGTTTCCTTCGGGTAATCTTTCTTTGGTACATACTTTACGAACAGGTCTACATTTTTGCCATTTTCCTTTAGATTTATTGAACATGTTTTAGAGGATAACCATCACCGGCGACCGAACCTTCGCTTACTTGTACTTTTGGCGACGAGCTGAAGTGATTGGCAATCACTACATTCAAACCACGTTGAATACCATCATCTAATACACTTGCGGCCATTGTGAGGAGAACAGTAGAAAACTAAACTAATGCTACCAATCGGTATTTCCTTAAATAGGCCATAATTATGTTTATCTGGTATTATTGCTATTTCATTCAGATGATAAGACAATTTAGATTGGTATTACGATGCATCTATGAATTGCGTTAGTAACGGCAAGTAATGATAGATATTGAGTTTATCGCTTTTATATTATATAATTTCATATAACAACATTTTATAAAAGAAAATAAAAAATGTACATTCGATGTGACTATATTTTGCTTAGCTAATTAATAACAACCTACTAATAAAAAAAACGAATTCTGTCATTTTATGTATAATTTTGTTAAATGTCTTAATACCTCAAACACTTCATTAGATAGGTCAGTTCAGGGTGGCCTTCACCCAACTTTCCGACTATATGATTGGCACAATGAATTAACGAACTCTCTAAATACGTTTGTACTTATTCAGTTTTGTGAAGCCAGAGCCACTCTGTACAATCAGTCAGTTTCTATGACATTTGTCATACTGACATTTAACGTCATGGCATGTCAGTGGTACTGACGTTTGTCAAAATCTGACAATTTGCAACACAGCGACGAAGGCTGTGGATTCTGTCAAACTGCTTCTAGAAACCCTTATAGCGCCTAAACCGTTCATCCCACTGATCTGCATATTGGTATACATATTTAAAGTCACTGGATGGTGAGTTGATATCAGTTTGGCCAAAATCGGATAAATCCCTACGAAAACGCTTGTAACATCTGCCACTTCCGGCTGTCAGATTGTCACCAAAAACACACCTAAACACGCATACCAAATTTCAGCCCGATCCGTTGTTCCGTTTGGGCGCACCCGTGTTCACATACATACATTTTCCAGAAATCATTGCAATGGATTCAGGGTACCCCAAAACGCAAATTTCAACTGAAATCACGATTTAAGGAAAAAGGTTCTAATGAACCAGCTGCGTACCGTAGAATACTCTACATATGAGATTTAATTTGTATTGTACTTAATTAAACTTATAAGCAGTCAAGTTGTGGCAAGTATCAACTTTCGAATAATCATCACATTGCATTGACTTTGAATATTGTTCTAATTTGTAACACATTCAAAACACACATATTAGATATCCATTCTCTCATGACTTGTAAATTATCATTTACGCAAGCAGGTTGTAATAAGAAGATAATGTAACGATATAGATAATTATACGTACAGCAAAGCTGACAAGTTGAAGGACCGTTGAAGAGGAAATAAACAAACAACCGTTATTCTAAAAGTGTAATAATTTAGTATTAATGCATTACAATTTCGGAAAGAAAGAATTTACATCATATTGAATAATAAATAAATGCAACTAAATAAAATTTAGATTACAACAAATTTGGATTACTTTAAATAGAATGAAGTACAGTCACGATGATATTTATTTACCCGACAATGGAAAAGATTGAAATTGTGTGGATGTGTTGTATCTATCCCTCTTTATTTTATGTCTCCAAAAGATAATGGCCTCTTTATCTTTGATGACCGTAAACCAAAACACAACAAATCCTTGCAACGGTCCCAAGATACAAAATAAATAAACAAATGCAGATTGAAGCCACCCGATTGTAACTAGGTTATACATTATATAGGCATAAACCATGACAATAAGGCTAATTTAGTCTGAAGGATAATCTCTTTTGTACCTCTAGTGATGCTCTTCGAGATCTTCAACATGACCAAAGAGTAAACTGCTAAGTTGGCCAATAATATCATGCTTCTAGGTATTATGAGAAAATATATAAAAAATTCTTCTTTCGGATAGCAAAAATGTAAATTACCAGATTTATATTTATAGGGAAAAATGCTAGCGGCAATAGTTACAAGTATCAAAGGACCAATGAGACTTATTATCGTATAGGTTACGTTATATTGGGGAGAATTGTATTCAATATATTCTCCCTAGACTGGTAAGCTTTCGAAAAAATATCTTCATCTATATTTAGCATGTTGTCAATTGCATGGAAGAACTGATATTGTAGATTTTCAGCGTCATCTGGGTTGCAGCATTTGATAGTATAACGGAAATTGAATCCAAGTCTATTGGCGTCATATCGGAAGTTTCTTATACTATTGATGATAAGTTCATCAAAAGGTTAGGTGTAACAAACGCATTTCTCTCGTTTAGTAGAAATATGGTTGCTTCTGAATCTACTGAATTTGTAGAGCAGTTTGCGGATGGTTGGGCCCATATGGCTCCTGTTTCCACATAACCTTGTTACCTTTATTGTCAACGCATGAGTTTCCACATGGGGTAGTAATATCTCCTATTTTGTTGAGCACCAGATTACGCCACTGGTAGTGTCATTATGATCGAGGCAAAATTGGGTGCTAATGATGAACGTTTCTCTAGAAACATTTTCTCGTTTGGGCATTTCAATTCCAGATATATTTTGCAGGTATTTTACGCCATGAGACATTTGAATATTCACTTAAAGGTAGATATACAATTTTTCTGGCATCGTCGATATTTTCGCACAAGGAACTTGAAAATTGGCAAAAACTTAAATAATCCATTTGGTACTATAAAAGTGTAATGCTCCACTCCTAATCGTAAGATGTTTATTTTATTACTTATGGTAGGCTTTTGCTTTCCCGGGTTGAAGAATGTGCAAAAATATGTTGTTATATGTTGTACATTGGCAAGTATGGCTCAAAATGAATGGATTGAACCCCGTCATGATCTCTTGACGTTCCCCAACATTGAACGTTTTGTTGAAGATTTATTGATTACCTCTGGATGTAGACATCAAGATACAATCGTTTCGTTTCACTTTCAAAGGTTAGATTCAAGTTAATTTCAGCCTTGTCCGTAGACATGAACAGAAATTGTGAAATGCAGTAGAAGCACTCTTGTGCTGGTGAAGGTGTTGTTGGAGTTATCGCTGCAATTTTGTTTACTGGTAGTGAGTAATTATCGTATAAGAAACACAAGTTCATGTTATATTCCAAATACAACGATTCCAAGTCAGGACATATGCCATCCGCAGTCCTTGTTGGACGAGGTAAGATGCATTCTTTACCATGTCGTAGAAATCCTGATGGACACGTGAACGAAAACGAAGTATCCTTATCAGTGTCAAAGGAATATACCTGTTCTGATAGAGGTGTTCAGAATTACATATCTGGAAAAAGGTCTTGTTTAATGGTTGAAACTTAGTTTGATAATCTGACCAAGTTTATCAATATGTACACTGAAATGTGGGCGGATATTATTCGTGCGCGTTAGGATATATATTAATTCTATTCTACCGTTTAATAAGATGAAAGTGAAATTATAAGAGAAAGTGAAAACCAGATCATGCTTAGGTAATAAAAAATGTGTGTTAAACACTACTATATTTTTATTATGTACTTTTACCTCGAAACACGAAAATAGTACTCATTTATGGATACATTTTCGAGATATGAATTATCTCTTAAGCGGTAAATTGACTATTTGCAGCATAGCACGAGGAATGGCCGATTTGATCATTCGATGCATCAAATAAAGACCCAACGTTCCGCCTACGCCGTTCACACAATACTTAATACAATAACCTGGAAAGCTTCTCCCACCACATTCAGAACCAAAGTTTGTTATTTTAGCAAAAACCCTCAATAATAAAATCCGCCCTCAGACCACACTGAAAGTTCCACAGACTTCTAGAAAAAAATAGTAGTATTTATGACATCCGGTCAAAAGGACCCAAACTATTAACCAAACATCTCTTTGGTATTCTTCCATCTGTTACAACCATTTGTTCTGCCTGTCTATGCAATCTCAAAACAAAAAACAAAATCTCACCCATCACAGTGGTTCGTATATCTTTTTTCCAAGTTCGCCGACAACGCCGATAAATTACTATATAATTATTGTTAAATTGAATATCTGCATCAATTTATATAGTGTGGATAAAAGTCTGGTACACTTGAATTATCTTCAGAAGGAGTTATTTGCGACAAAAACCCATGAATATACTATTAAAAATAAATAAACGTTCAAGGAACTTAATTCTGAAATCTATCTTCAAAAAATTTCTCTTTCTGAAATAGACAGGATTGAAATCCATATAATGTACCAAATTCATGATGTACGGTTAGTAAAATGATTAATGATGACTGCAATTCAGTCGACAAACCCACCATTCTTTGAATGGAACGATAAACCAACAAATCTTTACATATTGGGCTTGACAGAATCCCGGATGCATACACACTTTCCAAAAAAAATCAACTTTTGGTCTGATGTATTCAGAAAAATTAAAATTTAATAATTAAGTAATTTTGCGACTGACGCCAGGAATTTGTAATATTTAGAAGATAAATAAACATTTTTCCAGGGCCTACCCAACTTCAATGTTTGTCAATAAATAATTGTATTTTTCACCAAATTTTTCTTACGCAACCTAATACAAATTTTGTTCTTCATATTATCAGATTATCATATTATCAACACATATTATGATTATAGGTGTCAAAGTGAAAATTGATTAAATGTATAGAATCAGCAGCTAACAAAAGTTGTTGGAATCTTGGTAACAATCCGACTTGCATGATGTGCTGAATTTGAATGAGAAGTGACCGGGTACCAATTCTGCATTAATTCAGAGTTTTTTGTGTTACTTTGGTACTAACATATTAATCATTTGTTTTCCTTTTGTACCCGATGTTGCTGGATACTTATTTAAGTTATTCAATAACATAGATGGAAACAATACCGTTTATTTTCTTTAGCCTTTGTACAGTTGCCGCAATGTGTGTCTTATCTAAGTGCGTACATTACTCGTACATACATGACTACCTACTTGTTTTACACGAACACTGCGAGAAAGCTTCTTGTGGCTTGTGGCAACTAATCACATTAACGTTACATGCATATTTTTAAATAAATTATATTTCATTTTTGTGAATAGACCTTCCGGTTAAGAGTGAAATACTATTTCATTTAAATGACTGCCTCGACTGGCTTTGCACTAGCCCATTCTGTCAACCCAATTTTTCACTATATTTTCAATTATTTGAACCTCTATTTCACCAAGAGCCACTTCAATGGAGTCTTTCAAAACCCAAGTCGTCTCTGGATGATCAACATATCATCTGTCCTTGACGGCGCCCCACAAATAAGAACCCAACGGAGTGCAACGACGTCAAATCGCAGCTCCTAGACGGCCAGTTTTCATCGCCATTTCTGCTGATAATGCCATTTTCGAATACAGAGCGCATAACGTCGCCCTATATTCGAAAATCGCATTTTTGTGTTTCCTTACACCGTTCTCTGTTGGCGCTGTAATTCTACCGAATTGAGAGCCAAGTGCGGCGCATAAATAGCTAAATCAAAAACAAGCCACAAGATGCCGCACACTATACTTTCAATATGTGTCATGTCAATATGGTGTCTAATAGAATAAGGGACAATAATAGTTCACAATATTCTAATAAAAAAAGTTTTCCTAGACTATCAAATTATCATTTTGCCGACTGTCATTTTATTCTATGTATGATGTAAAAGTTAAAGTCCTTCTATTCACCGTTCAAGTTATTGAGCACGTGATGACGATTCTTGGTTTATAGTGATTTTCGGTATAGTCTTAAAATTATACTTAATTACTACGTTTTTCGCAATGGTATTGACTGTTCATAATATTTTACCGAGTTGTCAACAATGCGTTCTGCATGTATAAAAAAAAACACTGGATCAGAGTCTACAAAATAGTCACTTCTAGTTTCCATTGGCCAGCATTCCCTAATTTTTTTCCGTTAAAACGCGAAAAAGTTTACGCCAAAAAATATTCCACGTCCTAACTAGTTAATGACAATATTAATGGGTAAATCACAGGTAATCTCCGGTATAAGACGACAGTCTGTTTGTTTGCTTTATGTACTCTTTATACAGTTCTCCATACAAAATTCGGTCCCCAAATTCTTCTTCTGAATATACCAGCCCAAAAGTTGTCTTCTCTTGGAAACATTCAAAGAAAATGTGGGTCTGTCAAACAGTCAAAATCATCAACTTTAGATACATAATAAATAAAACAATCAATATTAAATAATTTGTTTCATTACGCCGTATTAGAGAAAGTCTCTATCGATAAAATGTTGAAACAAGCCCTTTATTATTTGTATGTAATTATCTTGTTTCGTAATCTTTGAACCAAACATATGCGGGTCCATTTTCTGGTCTGCTGAATCGACTACATGATGTACTTCATCATCATCGAGCAGCAACAGCTTCACAACAATAAAAGCCATAGCAAATCCGAATTTGGATAGTTTCTTCCAGTGCTGCTTAAACATGCGTTCGGGGTAGAGTTTCTCTGGATCACTTCCGAGTGCCTTAATTTGATTGCTTAGAGTGTTATAGTATAGCTTCATGTAATTGTCAAAGTTGTCCAACACTTGTTTATTTGAAGCGGTGTAAAAGGAGTACGCAACATCCAGAATAGGTGAGTTTACCCTTAGTATTTGCCAATCGAACAGCTTAATATCAACTGGGGTTCCTGTGCTTCTCTATAAGAAAATAATACTGATACGTTAAATGAAATATTTCGATGAAAAGTATAAAAACGTACGTCATAAAGAAACATCATGTTGTTGGACCAACAGTCCCCCTGGCAAATCACACCGTATTCATCAACTTGTTTATCCAATGTCGAGCAATGTTCAACTAAATTGTTTGCCAGGTTGTGTATATTGTCGTACATTTTTTTGTCTGCAACTGGATCTATATACTCCTTCAATTCATTGACACCATTCAAAACCAAATTGCCCGTTCCAAAGCTAATAAATGATTCGGAAAATATGTCACCAAGGCCAGTGGTTAGCTTTTCGAAGAGTTCCGGATTCTGGTCTTTCATGGCGAAAGAAACTGCATGAAACTTAGCTTGTGTTGTCAAAACTAGCAACACGTGTTGATCATCAATAGGTTTCTTTCTGTCTCTGAGTTCATATCCCAAGGTCTTAATATTTTCCAAAAATAGAGGAGGAATTTCACAATCTTGAATGTCAGTGGAAAAATAGTTAATAACGTTTTTAAAGGATTTTTGAATATTCCGGTCCTTTTGGAAATTCAACATAGCTGGAAATATTTCTTTGTAGAGCCTATGTTCATTCAAATAACATTTACTATACGCTTCAAGTGTTTCTTTTGGGTAGTCTTTCTTTGGTACATACTTGACGAAGAGGTCTAAATTTTTGCCACTTCCTTTTAGATTAATTGAACACGTTTTCGAGGTATAACCTTCACCGGCGACCGTACCTTGACTAACTTGTATTTCTGGCCGTGAGATGAAGTGACTTGCAATCACTTCATTCAAACCACTTTGAACACTATCTTCTAAAAACAAACTTGTGGCCGTCATTACAAAAACTCCAAACAAACTAAACGAATGTTACCTATCTCAACGCGATAAATAGATCAAACTTAAGCTTATCTGGAATGAATATTAACTTTTCAATGCATGTAGTTGATAAGAGAATGTGATTCAACGATGAATTTTTATCATCAGTCCAATAATAATAGTAATATGATAATATCTGATTTTTTATGTATGAATTGCACAATACACATCCTCTACTTTTTTGAAATAAACACACGTTAACAAAAAATCTTTAATGAATATTTTGTGGTAAACAGACACATAAATAAAAATTACGAATACAAATTACAAAAAGTCTCTATCGATAAAATGACGCAATAAATCTGTGATCACTTGGTCATAAACATGTTGAAGTTTAATTTTTCTACAAAAGCCTTCCACGATAGCAGCTGTGTCAGTATTTCCCACAACGTTAGGCAGTTCGTTCTCTTGGAATAACGGCAGTTTTGCAACCGAAAAACTCAAAGCCAGGGCAAACTTTGAGTACTTCTTCCAATGTGCTGTAAACACTTCAAATGGATACAATAAACTTGGATCACTCCTTAGTTCTATTAAATGATACGATAACTCATCGTGGTAATACTTGAGATATCGATCTAAGTCATCTAACATCGTCTTCGTTGCAACAGTATAGAAGAAGTAAGAAACATCAAGTACTGGGGAGTTTAATCTCAAAAACTGCCAATCCAGTAATTTAACGTCAATTGGATCTCCGGTTTTCTCCTTAAAAACAAAAATAAACATGATTAAACTATATACAGTGTGGAAAGAAAGTCCTTCAAAAAGAGGCTCAGATTTCTGACAGAAAGGCTTAAAGGGATCAAAAACTATTAGCAATTTGATACATTTCATGAGCCTAAACTTTTTTACAATCCCGTGCATTTGCAGGGTTGAAAGGGGCACATTTTTTTAACGGCGATTCTGTTTTTCATTCGATAATATGGAGGAACACAAGTTTTTGAGTATTTTACAACAAATTTTGTGTTAGGGTCCGCGTAAATGAAATTTTGTTTAAATGGTAATATTTATTGATAAATATTGAGTTATTAGTAGATACGTGAACAAATTGTTTATCTATATTTGACGTGAGTTAAATCAAATTTTGGGCATTCAATTCTACAAACTAACTTAAAAAAAATCTCCTCTAAAAAAGGGATCTCTGCCAACTCAACAAGATATGCAGTATATTATTAAAATGTTTTATTTAGCAAGTTTTCAGCTAAAGATTAGGTATGGTTTGCTGTATTGGGGTTTCCGTACTGATGTGAAGCCCATCTTTGTGATTCCGAAAAGAGCTATAAAGCTTATGTTATCGAGTCATGCAGGCAAACTCAAATCGTGTAGAATCCTAACTGTTCTTGATTTGTATGTATTTGAAATTTTGTGCTTTGTTCGGAAACACATCGCTTTTTGCTTTCCTACTAGTACCTACTAGTCCTACTAGTACCCTAGAAGGAAAATATTATTTATAATCGACGGAGCATTTTTTTTTCGAGATTTCAACGGGTAAGGGTACTAGAACTACAGGGGAGCCCTATTTCAGAAAAGTCTGCACTTTATGGGTTGCAAATTGTATAATCAATTACCGGATCGGATTAAGTATCGTACTCTGAAATAAGCAACTATTAATTCAATTCTATAATGTTACGGAGATTTGGGAAGAACAACTGTGAAAGTCTGCGCTCTTTTTAAAGAGGTACGACATGAACTTTTACGATCGTTCACCAATTTTACGATCAACGATTAATAAAATTATTGCCCATCATGGGAATGTGAGCAATTTCCTAAGAAGTGATTGCCCAACAATCCATTACCTTGAAATTTTGGTGAAAATTGGTAATAATTCTCACTCAAGTTCTTAATGTGGTATTGACATAAATTCCATCGGTATAATAACATCACATTAATAACATTAACGAAATGAACTATCAGAAGATTTTGATCGTAGATTTTTCTTTGAATTAATTTAAATGGATTTTCTTTGAATGGAATGGTAAAGCGACAAGACTGTAGATATTGCGCCTTACAGAATTACAGATGGATACAATAATCCTACACAGTTTCCAAGAAAAGTCAGTGTTTGGGATGGTATATTCAGAAATAGAACCTTTCGCACAATTGTTCTTCATTCTCTTACACAAACATTTGTTGTAAAATAGTCAAAAAAAATGTTTTTTTCGTATTATCGAATAATAAATAGGAAACGTTGAAATGCAGGCCACTGTAAAAACATTGGCTAAAGAAAAGTGCAAATTATACTCCTATTGGGAAGATATTTTAGGAATTCCAGAATTTTTTTCTACACTGTATAATGATCAGTATGAAAATCTATATATTAAATGTTTGAATAAAAGTTCGAGTTAATTAATGAAGGTAATTTTATAATCCTTCGTAAATTTTTATCGACTCTGGCAGGAAGTTATATTTACATTCTTCAAAAATCTAGATAGGTACAAAACTTAGGTAATACAATTTTTAAATTATTACTTCTACTACTCATTTCAGATGGGACACCCTGAAGAACGGTTAAACTATTGGTCAAGTTTTTGCCTACTCACTTTTAAAGTAAACAAGGCGAAAACATGGCCAAGGTCCTTATTTATTCCACGTGTTGTTCTAAACATAGGCAACAAGAAAAGTTGGTTACACAAGTCAAATGAGATATAGAAATAATTATTTTAAAAATTGTATTAGTTAGGAGGATCTCTATAGTGAGTTGACATTTTTATCAAAATCCACCGAAGATTACGAAAGTTTTCTCGATAGAAATTTACCAAATATTTAGGTCAGTTTTGTTTAGCACTGAGTATATATTATTATAATTGACCTTACGTCATATAAGAACATCAGATTGTTGGAATTACAGTCGCCCTGTCCGATAACAGCGTACTCGTCCACGTATTCGTACGCAGTTGATGAGAATGATACTAAAGTTTCTGTTAAACTTGGTAGTATATCAAAGATCTTTTTATCAGCATCAGGATTTATAACATCTTTCATTTTTTCAATACACACTGTTACTATAGCGTCCATTTGGAACCACTTGAATGCATATGACATCATATCGCCAAGTCCGTTGGCTAGATCATCAAATAGCTTCCTATTTTGATCCTTGAGAGCAAACGATAGAGCATGATATTTGGCAAAAGCTTTCAGTGCTAAGAACATATGTTTGTCATCAATTGGTTTATTTTTATCTTTCAGAGAATAACCCAAGACCTTGATATCTTCGAGTAGTACAGGTGGAATTTCTATATTTTCGACGTTCCAGGGATAAAACTTTGGTACGTTGATGAAAGGAGACTTGACCTTTTGTTTTCTTTGTAGTTGTAGCATTGCGGGGAATATTTTCCCGTAAAATTTGATCTCGTTTTTGTATAGGTTCTTATAGAATGAGGTAGCATCTGGGGTGTAGTCAATTTTTGGCATGTATTTTACGAATATATTAAGCTCTTTCTCTTCACCATTCAAATTAATTGAGCACGTTTTTGAAGCATTACCTGCCCCTGGTGCCGTTTCCTGATTTATAGTGATTTTCGGTGTAGTCTTGAAATTAGTGTTAATTACTTCATTTAGAGCACTTCGAACGTAGTCCACTAACACGTTTTCCGCCATGCTGTTGACTGTTGATTGTATTTCACCAGTGTTTTATATTTACAAAAAAATCTTATCACTCGTATTACAACACCTTTTCCTATCTTACCACTGATAAACTATCAGCTAGTCGGTAATACTTCAATGGTTATTGACTAAAATGAATCAATATTGTGAAACATATTCAAATCAACATCGTCGTTCCTCTCCAACGCCCGTACAACAACTGCTGCTGATACAGTGCAATAACGTGGCGATCATTAGAAAGTCTATGGAAGGGAGTCAAGGTTATTTGCTTTCCGACTAGTACACTTGACAGGAGGTAATGTAATCGATCTAAAAATAATCGGAATTTCGTAAACACGCGCTTGAGGTACCTTGAATTGAATCCATTGCAATGATTTATGGAAAATGTCTGTATATATGTATGTATGTATGTATGTATGTGTGTATGTATGTGTGTGTATATGTATGTATGTGTGTACGTGTGTACGCGTGTATGCCTTAGCTACCTCTCTATTGTTTCGAATTCACAAATTTTGATGAACGTCAGTGGCCACTGACATGACAGGATATTTGATTGTAAACTACAAATAATACAGCTAATAATAATAATACATAACTGCATATTGTTACTATTGGAGAAGACTGTATGTAATGTTTGTTTCTGAATATAATACTTACTTTGAATCTTATCATTTAGAATAACATTCATATGAATTAACTGTATCAACTACAAAACTGACAAGTCACCTAATGTCACAACAATTTGTGGTTTAGATAAATTATTATGACTGGACATATCCGTTTACTTTAAAAATAGTATAAAATTAAGATTACTTGTTAATAAGTAAAAACAGTGATGAGCATAAATCTCGATAAAAAAAGCTATGGCGATATCAGCGCTAATTCTAGTCACAATCAAACATGAACGGAAAAAGCATCGAGTTGCCTGGTTTTGTTAAACTAGCTGTGGATGAGGTAATCAAATCATTAAAGTGTTCTTCTCGTTCTCAAGTAAATGTCAGTGACGGTTCTCAAGTTGGAGATGGATACACTTCAAAGACGCTTGCAGTCACCATCAAGGACGGCGAGCAAGTGATTCCAATATTTATCAAGTACTTTCGAGAAGACGGACCAAAAATTAACACAATAGTTCTTGCGTTTGAGCAGGAAATTAATTTCTACAGTAATATCTATGCAGCATTTTTGGCATTTCAACTGAATCGTGGAGTGGTAAAACCATTTGATAATGTTCCTAAGTATTACCCAACAAAGACCAATAATGGTATCGAGCCTGTTGTTTTGGAAAACTTACGAGAAATGGGATACACGTTGCGAAATACTGTTACGTTTTGGGTTCGAAGAAAACGTCCAGTGTGTGTAGAGTTTATTTATTTTAAACACTACTAAAAATCACAACTCTATTTATAACTATAATAACTCTATTTATATAAATACAGCACTTATTTATTTGCACACTGTCGCTATGTGGATCTCTTGGTATTCACTCGTAGCGCTTCCAGGCAAAAACTCTCTATCGCGGCGTTCGTTACGCGCTTTTGTAGTCCGCGCCTCGACTTTCGTGATAATTCCTGGCCTTTCTAGATTCTTCGCGAACATAGGCCGGACCAGCCCGCGCGCCTGTCAGTCCACCACGCCGCACGCCTTCCCGAGTCCGCCGGAATATTCTATATCGGGGAGTCGCACTCGCGTTTACTCTTGTTTCTTCTCGAATATTCCCGTGCCGCGGCGACGTCAGTCCTCGCTTAAGCAAGGCACTATCGTTACAATACGAAGGATAAAATTGACGAGGATCATATGCGATTGGCCTTGAGAACTTTCGCAAAGTTTCATGCCGTGTCTTATGCTATGAAAGATCAAGATGCTGAGCTTTTCGCCAAACTTAGTGCTATGAAAGATCTGTACTCAAAGGCTATTATAGAAGCTGGGCTCGACAAAGCATTAAGAATGGTAATTGAACAATTTATAATGAATTTGGATCAAAGAGCAGATCAAGCATTAATCAAAATCTGCCAAGGTTTGGAAGAAAAGTTAATAAACTTTGTTAGTAAACTCGACCAGTACGTTGATTCTTACTCAGTCATTACACAGGGTGACTGTTGGTCCAACAATATGATGTTCTTGTACAATAAGGTAAGATATAAGAAACTGAGTATCAAACATAGTTAATTTTCTATTTTCTAGGATAACATCGTTCAAGATGTAAAATTGGTTGACTGGCAAATAACTCGAGTTAGTTCTCCAGTCTCGGACGTAACGTACTTCTTTTACTCAGTAGCCACTAAAGAAATGATGAAGGACGTTGAAACGTTTACGAAATATTACCACGACACTCTATCTCAATGTATTAAAGGTCTTGGAAGCGATCCTTATACGTTATACCCCTATGACGTATTTCAAAACCATTGGAAGTTTTTCAGTAAATGGGGTCTAACGATGAGCTTCGCCCTTACGAAACTTATGTTGACCGATCGTGATGAAGTTGTAAATGTAATGGACAACAATGACAGCGATAAATTTAATGTTGAAGAATTTGCAAATAATATCAAAAATCAAGATGAATATCAGAAGCGGATGAAAGATATACTAGAACATTTTATGCTGAACGATTTGTTGTAAATTCAGCTGTTTTAATTTGTTATAATTTCAAGAAATTGGTTCGATCCATGATTGACTGGATCAAAGATTTCATGCAGGACAAATATATTTCATTTATAAGTATGTCTCTATGTTAATGGGTCTGCAAAACAAACTCGATCGCCGTAATGATGTTGGAGGCGTAAACGATAAAATAATTCAAGGATCGGATTTTCCCTGGATTTTTCTTTGACGCTTTTCTCCATCTTATATTTGTCATTACTATGCTACAACCAATAACCTTTCATATGCATCTTTATATTTACCACCCGCAGGTATTTGCGATTATTGTAGAACCGAGCTTTGGAGGTTGGTCTTTGATAGTTTCGTTAGCTTAACGTGGAAGTCTACCCTCAATTAGTACCTACTGGTGACCGCTAGTTAGGCGCTGATGTCACTAGATAAGGTTAGAACCAAAAAGTCTAGTTTTTCAAGCGTCTACTCTCACTAGATGACGCCCCCCATGATCGCGCAATTTAATGTCCAGATTTTACAAACAATTATTCGCCTGAACAAGCGAATGTAGATGGCGCTATTTATCCCGAATTGTTTAATTAATATTTCTACCACCAGAGTGGGACTCTTTCGGTCGTAGAGGCGAATAGCCAATGAAATGCGCAATTCGCCTAAACAAGCGAATGTAGATGGCGCTATTTATCCCGAATTTTTTAATTTAAATTTATTCAACCAGAGCGGAGACTCTTTCGTTCGTTGAGGCAAAATTTTCTCACTTTTCTTACTACAAAATATGACCATAATATTGTTATCCTGAGTTTTAATATAGTATTTAGCATTCACAGACAAAATATTGAACCATTATATTGTAAATTTAGGGAAATTTATATGTTAACTAACCTGATTTGTATGTGTACGTATATAGTGCGAATGATAGTGATACATAGTGATCTTCACAGACAGCAGACCACAGCAGACAGTCCATCCTAGCTCTAGAGAGATGTCGTTTCTCCTCCGGGCTGCCTCTGGGCTGCCACCAAGCGCTGGTCGAAGCGTCCAAGTCCAATTCCATCACGGGCAATCAGTATGCCGACAAACTCGCCCGCAGGGCAGCGGGTGCCTGAGGTACCTGACCCCTTCATCCTTCCATCTACCTCCACCCTCTTAGAGATTGTAAGGAAAATATAAAAAAGGACTTTTAAACTACCCATCTGTCAAGATGGCTAAGAAATTATACGAGCTCCCGAGAGGCAAACTGCGTCTCATCACTGGTGTACTCACGGGACACTGTGGAACACGGGAGTATATGTATAATATGCAACTGAGTGATACGTCCCTCTGTCGAGCATGTAAGCAAGAGGAGGAAACGGTAAGACACATATTATGTGGTTGTCCCGCCCTAGAAGACAATAGGGTAAGTGCATTCGACGATCCATGGCCGTCACTAGACAGAATACGAAATGCTCCCCTGTCGAGTATGCTAACGTTGGCTACATCCATTAGTTGGGCATGGAGGGCATAGTGCCTCCCAACCCTACATACAATACATACACAGTGCGCATGAGCGGTATAGTAAAGCTTCAATATTCAATTACAAAGCATTGACAAAATATCTGGGGTGGCCCTCACCCAACTTTCCGACCACATCGTTGGCACAATGAAGTGTCTGAACACTTTTGCAATTTGTGTATATGCGTGTATGTATGTATGTCTGTGAACACGAAAGCGTCAAAACCGTAACAAGCGACGAACTGGAGTGTTTTGCAATGCAATGTGTCAACGATTTAGTCAGAAAGTTGGGTGGGGGCCACTACGGATAATTTTTGGTGAAATTGTAAAATCTACAGCAGGAACAATGTGCGTTACAGTCGTCGGATTTCGGTTTTTCTAACAATAAAAACCTCAGAGCCACATGTGAAATCGTAAACTACAAATAATACAGCTAATAATAATACATAACTTCATATTGTTACTATTGGAGAAGACTATATGTAGTGCTTCTTTCTGAACATAATACTTACTTTGGATCTTATCATTTAGAAAAACATTCAGATGGATTAACTGTATCAACTACAAAACCGAAAAGTCACCTAATGTTCACAACAATTTGTGGTTTAGATAAATTATTATGACTGGACATATTCTTTTACTTAAAAAACAGTATATAATTAAGATTACTTGTTGATAAGTAAGAACAGTGATGAGTATTAATCTCGATAACATAATCAACGTACTAAACAAAAGCTATGATATCAGCGCTACTTCTAGTCACAATCAAACATGAACGGAAAAAGCATCGAGTTGCCTGGTTTTGTTAAACTAGCTGTGGATCAGGTAATCAAATCGTTAAAGTGTTCTTGTCGTTCTGAAGTAAATATCAGTGATGGTTCTCAAGCTGGAGATGGATACACTTCAAAGACGTTTGCAGTCACCATCAAGGACGGCGAGCAAGTGATTCCAATATTTATCAAGTACTTTCCAGAAGACGGACCAAAAATTAACACAATAGTTCTTGCTTTTGAGCAGGAAATTAATTTCTACAGTAATATCTATCCAGCATTTTTGGCATTTCAACAGAATCGTGGAGTTGGAAAACCATTTGATAATGTTCCTAAGTATTACCCAACAAAGACCAATAATGATATCGAGCCTATTGTCTTGGAAAACTTACGAGAAATGGGATACACGTTGCGAAATAAGAAGGATACAATTGACGAGGATCATGTGCGACTGGCCTTGAGAACGTTCGCAAAGTTTCATGCCGTGTCTTATGCTATGAAAGATCAAGATGCTGAGCTTTTCACCAAACTTAGTGCTATGAAAGATCTGTACTCAAAGGCTATTACCGAAGCTGGAATCGACAAAGCATTGAGAATGGTAATTGAACAATTTATAATGAATTTGGACCAAAGAGAAGATAAAAAATTAATCAAATTCTGCCAAGGTTTGGAAGAAAAGTTAATCAACTTTGTTAGTAAACTCGACCAGTACGTTGATTCTTACTCAGTCATTACACAGGGTGACTGTTGGTCCAACAATATGATGTTTTTGTACAATAAGGTAAGATATAAGAAACTGAGTATCAGCCATAGTTAACTTTCTATTTTCTAGGATAACATCGTTCAGGATGTAAAATTAGTTGACTGGCAAATAACTCGAGTTAATTCTCCAGTCTTGGACGTAACGTACTTCTTTTACTCAGTAGCCACTAAAGAAATGATGAAGGACGTTGAAACGTTTAAGAAATATTATCACGATGCCCTATCTCAGTGTATTAAAGATCTTGGAAGCGATCCTTATACGTTGTACTCCTATGACGTGCTTCAAAAGCACTGGAAGTTTTTCAGTAAATGGGGTCTAGCGATGAGCTTCGCCGTTACGAAAGTTATGTTGACCGATCATGATGAAGTTGTAAATGTAATGGACAACAATGACAGCGATAAATTTAATATTGATGAATTTGCAAATACTATCAAAAATCAAGATAAATATCAGAAGCGGATGAAAGATATACTAGAACATTTTATGCTGAACGACTTGTTGTAAATTCAGCTGTTTTAATTTGTTATAATTTCAAGAAATTGGTTCGATCTATGATTGATTGGATTAAAGATTTCATGCAGGACAAATATATTTTATTTATAAGTACGTCTCTATGTTAATGTGTCTGCAAAAAATAACTCGGTTAGATGCTGGCGTAAAAGAATTAAAAAGGATAGGATTTTCCCTGAATTTTTCTGTATATGATTTTTTCCTTGACGCTTCTCTCCATCTCATATTCGTCATTATTGTGCTACAACTAATAACCTTTCATATGCTTCTTTATATATAACACCCGCACGTATTTGCGATTCTTGTAGAACCGACTTCCAGCAATCCTTGATTGTTTCGTAAGCTTAATTGGCGGAATAACCTGCTGGTCATAAGGAGTTATATGTTCGAATCCTGGGCGAGGCTATCGTTTTTCTCTGCTTAGATTTTTCTTTCATATTTCATATATTAGGCTTCCACCAATAGCCTTTCATATGTTAATTGCTTAACGTAGAACATCAACTTTCCATACAGGTGACCACAATCGCTGATCAGACTTAGTACGCAGGTTTAGACGCACAAATCATGTTTTTTAAATGGAACATGTGTAAACCGTTATTATTTTTTTTTTGAATCAACGTTCTTTCTCACACAATAAAATGCTAAGAAACCATTGTAAAAAATCTATTATTTTGGAGATATTCATACTTTTTGTGTATGGGTTACAAGCTCTGATCAGTCATTATTGGAGGATATTAATTTTGTCAAAAAAAAGGGTATAATAGATTTCTTCTTATGTAGATTACAAAAATGAATGTAAAAATCTTCACCTTGTGATAATTTTTTCCAGTGTAGGATATATATTGTGATAAAATCACTTTTTAGGTTTTTTTTTATTAAGTTTGATTGCACTCTGGAGAAAAACTAATTTGTAATAAATGAATTGTTGTAGTTGACTTACGTATACGAAAACGAAACTTTAATATGTATTATGAAAAAAAGATCATGTCGCAACTCTTTAATGTGCTGTTATATTCAAATACTGTGACAGCGATTAACAATACGAATATACCATTCGGCAGCAGCCATTTATTTTAAAATGCACATTTCAGCATTAATACACTAAAGTAACATGTAGGTATATGAGTCAATTAGATTAGAGATATGTAGTTCTTTTATTATGATCATTAGATCTGATAGTCAGCAACCGACCATTCGAAAACAAGTAGGGATTGCCAGAACCAATCAAGTGGCTATGATATGAAATCTTCAATCTCAATAATTTGTATGTCAATAATTTGTATGTCTCTATTTAAGTCATTTATAGAAAATGTTGGATACCTATACGTACGTGATATCCAACTATTTGCAGAGAGCAACATGATTTTTTCCTAACATTAAATGTAATAGTATGGAACATCCTGTTTCCATTCAGAAAAATTGAGTTTTGAAGAAAAACTATACACTAACTGTGAACAGTGATTGCAAAAATTTGATGTTCATGTTATTGTTAGATGTCTAAATGTTTAATGGAATTTTATCATATCAAAACAAACGCCCTTAGAATTACCTAGAAAAAATATCTGGGGTGGCCCTCACCCAACCACAGCAACTCTGGACCCAATCTAAAGTCAGTTTCTATGACATAACGACGTTAGTCATACTGACATAACGACGTTAGTCATACTGACATTTAATGTCATGTCATGTCAGTGCCACTGACGTTTGTCAAAATCTGGATGTGGAATACAGCGACGATGAAGGCTGTGGTTTCTGTCAAACTGCTTCTATAAACGCTTATAGCACCTAAACCGTTCATCCCACTGATCTGCAAATTTGTATGCATATTTAAAGTCACTGGAGGACCTCAGAAGACGTATGTAACATTTTATCTCTATATATTTTACACACAAAGTAGCTTGATTCATCGTTTTATATGAGGTAATATTATATATTCTAATGGTGAGTATCTCGTAAGGGCGTGATGGACCAAAATTAGGTTTTTGTAATGCAACACTATATTATGGCACATTTTTTGGATTCCTTATTAAATTTTTAGCAATAGTTGTACCCAAAAACCAATTATTTTCTTTTTAAAACAGTCCACACACTCACTTTAGTAAATAACAGTACTCATAGTAACATTGAGATGGCACGTATAGAACTATTAATATAGTTTAAATGATTGCCATTGGGAGTTAAGGTCAACTGCAGATTGCACTTTGACACCCACACTCTCGCTATCTAACAAAGCAATTACTCAAGTGAATAATGCTTAACACAATAGAATAGATTGTTTAGGGCTCTAAGATTAGTACAAATCAATAACAAACACAAACAGTTGACGCGTGTTAAGGCAAGGTTTTAGTGTTCAAATATATTACACTTTATGAATGATGACTTTATGAAAAAAATTATTTTAAATGAGATGGAGATAAAGGCTAAAGCGGTAATTTACATCAACTTATTAGAAATAAAATGTTCCACTACGTCTTTCATCTTTCTCTGATATTCATCTTGGCTTTTGATGGTTTTTGCAAAATCATCTGTTATAATTTGTCCAGTTTCGTTGTTCTCCATTATATTCATAATTTCATCCTCTTCGGACAGCATGGTTTTCATAATAACGAAGCTCATGGCAAGACCCCACTTGCTGAATTTCTTCCAATGTTGTTGGAAGGTTTCATAAGGATACATAATTTCTGGATCACTTCCCAGGTCCTTAATATATCGAGACAGATAATCATGGTAATACTTCTGAAACGTTTCTATATTCTTCATCATTTCTTTGGTGGCTATTGAGTAAAAGAAATAGACAATGTCTAATACAGGAGAATTAACTCGTGTTACTTGCCAGTCTATTAATTTAACATCTTGAACTATATTATCCTAGAAATAGACGAAACGTGTTAATAGTGAGAAAGAGTGTACAGTAACTTTTAGTTAATACCTTATTGTATAAGAACATCATATTGTTGGACCAGCAATCACCCTGTGTTATCGCTGAATAAGAATCAGCTAATTTATCAACACCAGTTATAAAATTGATTAACTTTTCAGCCAAATCTGTGCTGAACTCGATATATACCTTATCTTCCACAGGCTTCAAATTAGTTATAAATTGTTCAATCACAATCTTTAGAGCTTTGTCCATTCCAGCCTCTATCATCCCATTTGAGAACAGGTCCTCCATTGAACCGCTAAGTTTTGAAAATAGCTTCGGATCTTGATCTTTCATAGCATAGGATACAGCATGAAACCTGGCAAAGGATTTTAAGACTAATCGCACATGATCCTCATCAATTTTCTCCTTTCTATTTCTCAATCTATATCCTCTTTCCCGTAAGTTTTCCAGTACAACTGGCTCCACGGTATTATTTGTCTTCGTTGGATAATACTTAGGAACATTATCAAATGGTCTCTCCACTCCGCGTTTCAATTCAAATGCTACGAATGCCGGATAAACATTACTATAGAAGTTAACTTCCTGCTCATAGGCACGCACAAACACATTCAGCTTTAGTCCATCCTCAGGGAAGTATTTGATAAATATTGGATTCACTTTGTTGCCATCTTTGATGGTAACCGCAACCGTTTTTGATAAGTATCCATCTCCAGCTTGAGAACCTGGAGTAATACTTACCTCAGGATGTGGTGAACACTTCGTCGATTTGATCACTTGATCTACAGCTGTTCTGACAAAGTCGGGCAAGTCGATACTATTGCCGTTCATGTTTGAAGACTACTATAAGCGGTACTGATTTCGCTTCGACTTTTATTTCGCCGCTTAGTGTGATTATGTAATTGAGACTCATCGTCAAGGCTACAAAATCTATTGAGAATAGTCAGCAGAAATTATGCGATGATAATTTTGCAGTTGCAAATATTTACGTGACTTGTCAGTTTTTTGTAAATATTGTTCAAGTGCCTTTATATGATAAGAAATTTATATTAATGTATCAGGAAGGAATTGTAGAATTATGACCCCCACTTTTCGACAAAATATATATTTTGTGGTCCCAGCCACGCGCATAATTACAGATTAGTCTGGCAGAAAATGAGTAGGATGTCGGTTAAGACAAAATTACTTCATGTGAAGATGATATGTAGTAATGCACCTTTGTTTACACTTGATATTGTCATTTATCTCATTTGAAGAAATTTTGATATAATTGTCAGCAACCGTTTACAATTTGCTTTTTACACAATATAATAAAGCCAAGAATCAACTTCTATTGTTTGTAAGTTATTATTACTATTAGCTTTATTATGAAGCTAGGGTAAGAGCTTTGGCAAATTGCGAATACAACTTTTTGTACCACATGTTGTGCTATATTTTATTAGCCAACATGTTGTAAACACAGTCAAAGTTGTATCCTACCACAAAAAAAAAACATAACATAGAAACGCTAAAAAAAGCGTCGAGTTATAGAAAAAAATAAACTATAGTAATCGACAAAAAATAGATTTCAGCGGAAATGACGTCTTTGATAGGTATCCATCTTCCACCTCCGAACCAGGACTGATATTTACGTTTGGATGTGGTGAACGCTTGGACGGTTTGATTACCTGATCTATAACTGTTTTGACAATGTCGAGCAAGTCATGTTTGATATCTACTATGTGTAATTTCGCTGCTAAGTTTGATTAGGTAATTGAGAGTCATCGTTTCAAGGCTACAAAATCTAATAAGAATAGTCGGCACAAATTGAGTAATGATAATTTCGCAGTTATGGTATTTACGTGACTTGTCAGTTTTTGTAAATATTGATCTAGTGTTTTAGATAATAAGATATTATACGTAAATGTTTAAGAAAGGCAATGTAGAAAAAAATGACTCCCACTGTTTCGACGAAAATACACGTTTTGAGCACATAAATCTACAGCTTTCGCCGTTATGTTGCGACTTATCACATTTTGACAAACGTGTGTGCGACGAATATATGTCAGAATATTGCATTTCTAGCTAACGTTTTTCAGAAAAACATTGGAAAACTGATCGAAATCCGTTAAATTCTCTCATTAAACATTATTTCACAGTTATTTTATTTTTTCATGAAAACAAAGTAAAAATAGATTTAACATTTCTAAGAAAATTCACAATTTCTGTTGTAATCTCGAAAACTGCCCTGTAGTGGCGACGTACCAAACTACAATCTCCGCAAATAAGGTAGGTTTTTCCTTTATTAAATTTCGTTCAGTCAGTTTGAAATTATTGGCATTTGTTTACAAACATATGTCAACACCCCCTACCACTTTATTTTTAGAGATAGAGCTAAAAGTGTTTAACAAAAATTTAGCTAAGGTTTAAAAAGCGTATTTTGTTGTTTTGTTAATATAGCGGAATTCCGATAAAAAGCACATTTTTTAATTTAAGGTGGCGGTTATGGGCATAATAAATCCTGTCACTAATTACAAAAGATTATTATCAACAAAATGTTCAAGTATATCTTTGATTCGCTTTTGATATTCATCTTGATTTTTGATAGGTTTATTGAACATATCCTCTTCCAGTTCTCCAAGTTTGTCTGACATATCAGGCACTTCATCCATGTCGTAAAGCATTCCTTTTATTATGAGGAAAGCGAGGGCAAACCCAAATTTAGAATACTTTTTCCATTGCTCCTTGAATACAGTGTAAGGATACAACAACGCGACGTCACTTCCAAGTGTTTTCGCTGCCACTAATAGTGCGACATAATAAACCTTTTGGTATTTCTCCAGATTATTCATCATCTCTTTTGTAGCCACTGTATAAAAAAAGTATGATATATCCAAAACTGGTGAATTGACGCGAATCAATTGCCAGTCGATTAGTTTGATGTCCAGTGGCTTTCTTTCATTTTCCTGAAATAAATTGTGATAAATAATAATCGCGGTATGTAACTTAAGATTATTAACAATCATAGATTACCTTATATAAATACATTGCATTGTTTGACCAGCAATCACCTTGTGTCAAAACAGAGTACTTATCAAAGCACCCATTCGTGTTCATGCAGAAATCAATAAGATTCTCACACAATCCATCGATATTGTCCAAAACCTTCTGCTCACATTTAGAATCCAAACGTTCGATGAATAGATTAATACAACCCTCTATAACCTTGGCAAACCCTTGGACCATACCGCATGTCAAGCAGTCCTTAACATTAGAAACCATGTCCTCAAATAACACAGGTTCTTGGTCCTTCATGGCATATGATACAGCATGAAGTTTTGCAAAAGTTTCCAGCGCCAACATAATATGGTCGTCATCTATTTCTTGTTGCCTATTGCGTAAATTATACCCTATCAATTTAACGTTCTGTAAAACGATTGGGTTTATGCCACTGGTTTCTCCAATACTGTATGACTTGGGCACATTACGGAAACCATCTTTGACACCTCTTTCTTCCTGAAATTTTAGCAGGGCCGGATAGATGACTTTGTAAAAGATATTCTCATTATGAAAAGCCTGTTCTATCACTGGAGGAACATGACCATTCTTAATTGGATAGTATTTTATGAATAAGTTAATGGTTCGTCTTTGGCCTTTCACGGTGACGGCGTATGTTTTTGACGAGTAACCATCACCCACTTCTGACCCTTGGTTAACATGTATCTCTGTTTCTGGTTCGAATCCTTCTGATTTGATAATTTGGTCGAGCGCTTCCTTAACGCTGTTATCAATGTATGTCGAAGTCATGACGATCAACACTAAACTGAACTCGTGCGGAGTTACTTTATATAATTAAGTACTAATGTTATCTAGCGTTAATACCTATTGTTTGAGAGAATTTTCTTGGCAAACTCAGACTACAAAATTTAAAAAGTTGACAGCAATTGTTCTTGGATTTATCATAGCTAGTTGATATAACCTTGGCAAACTAAAAACAGTGGCTCACAAATATATAATTAGCATAATGGTTCGTAACATTCTGTTTATGCTTGCCAGTAATGATCTTATAATTTCATAAAATTATCTACTGTATTACTCTGCCGGGCGCTTTTTATTTTGTGACTATTGCGAATACCTCTAACTTCAAATAACCAAAGTTACTCCTCAAATACCAATTGATCAATGGGAAAAAAGAATATTCTCACCACCACATCGTCGATTTAGTTAATTTCTATTGATTTTGACACAATACACAAATCCTCAATGTCTTCATTCTGACACAAATATGTCGTCTATTGCGTTCTCGCTTTTTCGTGTATCGAATGCGGTGGTTTGGACTTGCCGATGCTATATGTTCTATTCAGGTTTTGTTTTTATGGTTAACGGACTGGTTCGTCGACGTCGCAATGCTCGTATTTGGACATTCGTATTTGGAAGAGCGGTTGTATAAAGTTTAGTAATAAAGTGTTGAAGATCGCTGTTTGAGAACAATTTTGTAGCGGTTAGTGATTTGAAATGATTTCCCGTAAATGCTTTCTTAGATATATATTTTTTTTAATTTTCTGTAGTACTCGCGACTTCAATAGCGTTTCCAGCTCTTCTTTATCAAAATATCATGCAATACGCAACACAGGTATGTAAGATTATCTTGTTAATTAAAACACTTGTTGGGATTGTCATCTATTTATTAAATCTGATGCTTACAACGTTCTGCGTACAACTGCGTACAAACGTTCTTCATGTTTTCAATTCAAGTTTTTATGGTTCACCTGTGTATTGCATGATATGTCGATATTTACTGGGTAAATTATCTGGTGTGGCCCCCACTCAACTTTCCGGCTACATTGACACACTGATTACACAATTATAAACGCTCCGAACGTATAGACTGTAGTGTAGAGGGTAAAACACCAAAAGCGAATGTCCGTAAGGTAATAATAATAATACTATATCGGGATTATAACAATACGACTGACTAAGCTCTCGATCCAAATCACTCTAATATACTGTCACATATCCGTGTTATCATACTAGGTTTATTTCTCTACTTCTTTTTTATTTATTTATTTATTCACTTCTGGGTGCCAGATTGTCACCAAAAACAATCCAGTTCGTCCCCCGGTAATTCTAATTATGTATACAAAATTTCAGCCCGACCCGTTGCTATCGTGTTCACGGACATACATACATGTAATGGGTCGGAACCCCATTATTTATTTATTAAGATATGATCAAATTAAGCGAGATATTTGTAAGAACATTCGGGAATGTCAAAGGTTTTTGCTAGGGCTGAACATCTGGTTTAGGATTTGACCGCGTGTTATAAGTTTAAAATTGAAGAGTTGTCATTGGCTAAGAAGAAATGCTTCCGGCTTCCTTTGGGGTCGAGGGATGCAAACGAACAGATCTCGCTCTTCTCATTTCAACCACCGTCATGTAAAGTACACGTTTTTGTGGAGCGTTCTTAGGCGCTTAAGTTTATCCCTGGTAAGTCTTTTCAACTCGTCTCGCATTTCATTGTAAATTAAATTATTCATATTTCTGCTAAAAGTGTGTCTGTCTAAATCAACTCCTAGGTTTAATTTAAACGTCAATATGTTCAAAGCTTCATTCATTTTTCTATGTAACCTATCAAACGGGATTGTTGATTATTATTGTTAATAGATGTTATTGTTTTGATAAGTGTTTCGTTTCATTTGAGTAGTCTTGCTTTATCAGCCCTTATTAAATGTTAAATACTTAAACGCATCAGTTAGTAGTCAGAAAATGTGTTCACAAGGTTCAAGAAAAAGAACCCAGCTAGTTTTGCCTTCGAATAAATTGGAAGAGATTTGATGAATTAGAATTTTGACCAGTAATTAAAGCCCTTAAACCACGCTTGGCCAAATGCTACCATGTTAGGGAGTCGCGGTTGTTCCCGGAATTTTGACCTCCTACATACACACATACACACATACGTTTTCCAGAAATCATTGCAATGGATTCAGGGGACCTCAAAACGCGTATTTCCGCAAAAATCTCGAATTTTTTTTCCGTCGATTACAATACTTTCCTTCTAGGGACTAGTCGGAAAGTAAAAAATCATAGGCGCACCAAGAAAACGGATTTTTTACGATGATTTTAAACAAGCGCTGGAAACGCTATCAAAATCGCAAAGATTATAGGAAATTTAAACAAATATCTTAGAAACCATGTAAAGAGAATCATTTCAAATCACTAGTCGCTACAAAACTGTTCAAAACTCAAATAATGAAAATGTAAAAAACTCGTCGTTGGTCGTCGTTGACGCGTAAACCTAGAACGTAGTGATTCGGACCGCGGAAGTCTCCAATCTAAATAGCCTGTATATTATATAATGATGTTCTATTTCCTTACTTAATGTTAACAGTATCATAGTTACGTATTCACGTTTGTAGCAACTGGGAATGGCATGTGTAGTAGCATATTTGCAAAAAGTTATTCGTTATCCCTTTATTATTGCTCAAGGTATTACACCGGAATGGAAAACAAGTTATAAAATATATAACCACGTGAAAATTATTCACAATGTAATATTCATTTCTTCACAAATTCGTCGCTTTATCTCTCTTGAATTGATCTTTCCAGACGGGGTGAAAGGAAATTCATCCACTATTCTCACACCTCCCCTCAATTTTTTTGGATCGTCCACTTTCTCATCGACATATTTCCTTAATTCTTCTGGTGATGTAGATTTTGCATCATCAGTCAATATGACTACGGCCATCGGAAGTTCCTCATCTTCAGGATGTGGCAGACCAATAACCACAGCTTGGTCAACAGCCGGGTGCTGGAGAAGAATCTGCTCGAGAATGGTGCTTTGCACGTGGATACCTCTATATTTGATCACCGCTTTTAAACGTTGCACGAAGTAGAAGTAGTAATCTTCGTCGTAGTAACAAATATCGCCCGTTCTCAACCAGCCATCTGAATCCCAAGCACTGCTGGAGTCCAAGTTGTAGTATCCGTTCATAGCTAGCTTGGTTTTTAGTCGTAACTCCCCTGGTTTGTTGGGTCCTAAGATTTCCTCGGTGTCTGGGTCCACAACCTATAATGATATAACAAAATAGTGTTAAGTACTTAATTAATGTTTTTAATTGCCTCAAGGAGACTGGTGTTATAACCTTGTACCAAATATGGCCTTTTGGTCGACCACACGCAGCTGCTTTAGTCTTCGGTACAGTTAAGTCCAACTTAACTATATTGCCTCCAATTTCTGTTATACCATAGCCTTGAATTACTGTTGTGTTAGGTAATTTCAAACTGAGAGACTCCAGAAGTTCAACTGTTACTTTGCCTCCGCCAATCATCATTGCTCCCAGGCAAGATATGTCCAAACCTTTTGGTATGCATGATTTCAGAACTCTTGTCGCTAGATATGGAGACAACATAACTGCGGTAACCTGTTAAATAAAAGTGATATATTTATATGTAAGTACTTTAAACATAAAATATTAATTTCAATGATAAATGTTAACCATACTAGAATACCTTGTATTTATGAACGTATTGCCAAAATGTTTCTACATCGAACCCTGGAACCAAAAGCCTGGTTGTACCTGCCACAACTGTAGTTGTGAATACTTGAATTGCACTCAACCAATAAACCGACGCAAATGCTAAATAAATAGGGAATGTTTTCGCTGCAAGCCTAAATAAAATAAACGTGTCAGTTCTACCAAATTTGCTAGATGATATACATGACTACTTACGCCATTTCGAGAGCATTACACATAAGTGAGTAATGATTTAGGCATATGCCTTTAGGTAGACCAGTAGTGCCACTGCTGAAGAATACAATTGCTGTTTTGAAGACGTTCTCGACTTTATAAGGCGTAAAAGCTGCTTCCGCGTCGGCATCTCGCTTGACTAAGATGTTATCAAATTGTATATTTCTGTCACTTTGGCCGAAGATGACAATGGCCGGTGTTGCATTTATCGACTTTAGTACTTCTTCTATCACTTCCTCACATTTCGGCGTAATAAACATCATTTTCGGGGGTACTTGCGCTAGCAAATGTTTCATGTCCGATTTTGATATACTGGGATCCAGTGCTGAAACTACTGCGCCTACGAGTAGTGTCGCAAAATACGCAACAAATACGTCTCTGTGAGATTCTGAACAGAAGCTCACTATGTCGTCTGGTTTGATACCTCGCTTCTTCATTTCTAACGCAACTCGTATACTTCTGTGCACTAGGTCTTCGTAAGTATCATAACTGCCTGTATCTGCGTTTATCTACAATGAAAATATCGTAATTAAAATGGTGAAGTTTATGATAAACTTGTTATAATAAATTTGAGTGCAAATGTAATGACAACACTGAAACTAGTACCGAACGTATTATAAAATGTATTTCATAGAAATTAATCAGTTTACTCAGTTTAATAAAAATTGTTTCCTCGGTATGCTAACTGTTTCAAAAGTAATTTCAATCTAGTTGATACGCCGTGGTTAAGCAATATTCTGCATAATTTTGTCCATCGATATCTGATTTTTTGTGGAGCATGGGGCTCTAGCATTACACTGTTGCTTTTCAGCTAGGAAGTCTTGGGTTAAGATCTAGACATCAGCAAAAGATCCTCGTCCCCGCTTTTCGAAAGAAGTGTAATGCCGTGGGTTGCGGCAAGGAGTTGAACGCCTCTGGTTGTCGACATCAAAAAATACGACATTATGGGTAAAGGCAAAGGACGAAGAGTGGCCTAAGTAAAACGAAAAAATCCGCTCCCAAAAGTACTGCAAATCTGATCTATAATGAGGATTAAAGCCCCCATACCTGATTCTGTTATCACACATTAAACAATACATGCAATTTTACATTGCTATGCACGCAAGAAATACAAATTCATGTAAATGATGAATTACATCACGCTTGCCTATAACATTACTATTAGTCTAAGATCCCGACCAAGATCGACCCTTACTCAAACCTTCAGCCGAAACAACTTTTCAAACACCTACAAAAAATTTAACGACGTTTTGTATTTTCAACCTGTAAACTCAACACAGACACCTTTGTAAAAAGCAGCCTGTAATGTCCATATCAATTTGTTGCTAATCTCAAAAGATAGTGAAATCCAAACACAAATATGCGCTTTACGGTAGTGCACACCATTAAATTTAACCACTTGTGTCGTGTCATCCATAAAATTTTAGTTTGTACGTTTCTATACTCACAACTTTGCATACTTTGCTCTCACACGACGATTGCTCCCATAATCTGATACATGACGATATGTGTGTGTTATTGTTTTCTATTGACTGTTCTATTGTTATCACAAAATACATATGTGTAATAAATTTTTGGCTACCTGAAGATGGCTAATTAGCCGAAACATGTCGTAGGATTTGATATGAAGGTCTCCATAACGTTAGTTGAGGATGAATATATTAAAAAGATTAAACCAGTTTTCACTAACGATAATTCTTTATTGTAGGTCTAATTGGCCAATTAGACCTACAATAAAGAATTATCGTTAGTGAAAACTGGTTTAACCTTTTTAATATATTCATGTCGTAGGAGATAATTAAGAAAGAAAAATACAAGAAATAATAGAAAGTTTTGTTTCATTTACCCACAAAACTCGTAAACCCTGAAGTTACTAGGATTAAAGTAAGTAAGTTTGATCAGGAAACAATATTTTTTTTAATATTTATCCCAACACAGATTCGAAGAGCTCCTGTACGAGGTTCACAAAACAAATCGTGCCTTTTATTCATTACCTTCATAATGTATGTACATAATGTAAATGTAATGTAATACATTTATATAGTTGTAAATCGGAGAAATAACATTCAATTGCGTTAGGAAAAAGAAAATACTCTTGACCGTTTGAATTTAATTACTTCAATCATTGTTAATTTGTGTTACTGTTATTATACAAATATGAGGTATGTTTCTTGAATCTGCACATTACATTATGTTATCTTTTACAGTATGAATATAAAATATTTTATTTTATTCTATTTGGCTCTGAATGACGATGGAAAATTGAAAAATATAATTCTATAACCCCACATATTATAGTTTCAAAAGTTAGGTGAATTATTTACGAAACAGGTGAGTATGGAAAGTATTCTTATTTTATCGATACCACATCAACAAATAAAACATACATCTAATTAATATTTAATTGACAATCACACCATATTTCATGCAATCAATGACATGAAAATTAATAAAAAAATTACAAGTCGACGTTTCGTTGCAACATCACTACAAAATTATATTAAACGTGTTACCGTGTAACGTGTTTGTGCTTAGGTACCTGTGCTATATTTGATTTGTGCTCGTTACTGGCTTTAAACAGCATATGTGCAAGGCCATGTTTATCCAAAGGAAAGTCCACGTCTTTAGTTCGAATAATATTGTCTCCCAGACTTGGTAGTAGAATTGAATCTAAATAAGTGACGTAAACAGTTTAGATAGGAAGTCTTATTAATAAATAACTGATGCTTACCCATCTTTATATCGGACAATATTTTATGTCGTTTATAAACGTTTTAACACAAGTAACTATTGTAGGAAATAGCTTCAGTTGGTATATATGCAATTTGGATGATAAGATAAACGACATTCGCGGTAATGAGGAAAGTTTTTTACTTTTACCATAAAATAGCCAAACTAACAATAAACAGACTAACAAATCTGTTTATTTTTCATATAACAAAGCTTATTGTAAGAAATGTAGACAATTATAACTACTAATATAACTGATTTTTTGAGCTATTGTTCAGTCAAATTTATGAGGGTATTCACTATAATTACGTGATAAGCTCTTGATACTAAGCTGTCTGGCTCGCATTGCAGGTTAACTAAAACCTTTTATATGTAAACTAGAATTTTATGAGTGTTACTGTCTGTACAACTCTTTTTACGTAAACTTATTTTTACTTTCCGACCAGTACCCTAGAAGGAAAGTATTCTAATCGACGGAAAATGACATTTCGAGATTTCCCCGGAAATACGTGTTTTGAGGTCCCCTGAATAGGGTATTCCGGTGTTTTTCAAATTGTTGTTTTTCTCAAAGTAGGGATGCTACTGATTGCTACTTTACACATAAAATCTCAAACATTGCTTTAAATTAAGAGAAATCGTCATTTGAAGTTTGAATTAGGGTTGATCTTTGTGACGTCACAAAGATCGCTTAAAACGGGCGGCTTGGCAACGTTGTAAGTTTTCTTGTTATGTTCACTCACACACCTTTGTTGACAAGTGTTTCAAATGGCCACGACCGGTCAGCTGTTCCCCTGTTGCCAGCGCTACTGGTGATCAGTAATCTTCGTGTGTTACCGAGGGTGGTCGGTGAATTCAAATAAAATGCACTTTTAATTGCAATTATCTCATAAAAAAACTAAACCAAAAAGCTTACAGCTTTACGGTATGAGTCCTGGTAACTTGTACGGTAGTTTAAACCGAATATCTGCTCAAATTTTGACATGACCGGAATACCCTATTAGTAGGGATTTTGCCGTGCGTCAAAGTTTGAAAATGGTGATATTTCGCGAACTATGTTCGCTTCGTCTGAGCTAACAGATAAAAATTTGGCGCACGGCTGCAAAACCTAGTCTGGCGATCTCAACCTCATGCTGACTTGCGTGATTTTCATAGGCCGAAGCAAAGTATTTCCTGAAAAAATCTACCACTGTGTGGGGATCATTAGAGCTATCGTCATTTAATTTTACCGAAGCCGGAATTTCTCTAGTTCTATTCTTACTTGCAATGTAAGACCAGAATTGTTTAGGGTTATCACATATAGTACTTTCGAGTTCTCTAATATACTTATCATAGCAAAGTTTGGAATATTGACAACATCTACTGTAATATACAGACCCCCAACGTCTGATATTAATATCTTCTTAAACCAATTTTTACGTCTCATAGAGATATTGCAAGATGAGAAATGAACAGTGATCATCGGTGGCGATTTTAACATTGACTTTTTAGTTGATTCGCGTACGAAAAGTATGCTGCTCGAACTTTTGTGTTTACTAAATCTAGTTGCGGCGAATGACAAGCCTACGAGAATCACACCTACCTCATCAACATGTTTAGATAATTTTTTTCTGAATAAATTGTCGATAAAGGACTGCAATGTCAATTGCTGTGATTTTAACTTATCTGACCATTGCGGGTTGGTGCTGGATTTGCCACCATCCGTATCCAGTGCTTCGCGAGATCCACCAGTTTTCAAACGAAACTTTTGTGTTAACTCTGTGAATCGTTTCAAGAACTACTTGAGTGACGAGACTTGGCTTGCGGTATATGAATCGGTTTTTGCGGAGACTGCATTCGGTGCATTTTCTGACATATTGTCATATTACTTCGATATTTGCTTTCCTATGGTTGCGTGTAGGCCGACGCGTGGTACCTCGAAGCTCTCCTGGATAACACCAGAACTAATTGACATAAAAAACAGAATACTGTTTCTTAGGGATCTGAGCACACGTTACATTTTCCGGGACAGTTATTTGGAGTGTTTGAGGTTTTATAAGGATATGCTCCATATGACACAGGTCCAAGCGAATGACGCGCAGGTACGGCACGCTGCGAACAAGTCAAGGGCAGTTTGGTCAATAATTAACAAAAAACGCTCTAACTACTGCCGTGATTTTACAATGCCAGATGTGAAAAATTCAGATGATCTGGGTGACAATTTTGCGGTGCACTTTACCTCGTCAGCAGAGAGGTTGTTGTCGGAGGCTTTTGATGACGACGCCATTGATTTCGACAGCATTAGTGGTTCTGTCCCTCAGACACCAGCCTCGTTCTTTCTCGCGCCAGTCTGTGAGGCGGAGGTTTCGGAGGCAATACGTGGCTTGCGATCGGCGTGTGCCGTTGGCGATGACATGATTCCCGCCACCATAGTTAAAGAATCTCTTGAATTTGTGGTGCAGCCACTAATGTATTCCATAAACCTGTCCTTTTCTGAGAGTGTGTTTCCAACCCGACTAAAAACAATTTTGGGCTCCACACTTTTTCTATTATATGTGAATGACCTGCCAAGATATCTACATGGTATTGCGACGACCCTTTATGCAGACGACATAAATATTTTCCTTTGCGATGATACCTTTGGCCAATTAATTGTAAAAGCTTCCGCCACTTATGACCGCGTTCTACGGTGGATGTCACTCAACCGATTAATTGTCAATGCAAAAAAGACCAAATACATGATTTTTTCGGGGCCGGGCGTTTCTGAGGTCCACCTTGGTACCTCGACCGTGCTAGTGGATAGGTCTTGTCCATTACTTGGCGTCAAAGTCGACGATTGTTTGAGGTGGTCCATCATGTGGAGAAACTGGCGCTGCGGCTGTCCCGGTGTTGCTATGCGATCAACCAATTGAAAAACTCTTGTGGTGCCAACATCGTCAGAACCTTTTATTTTTCAAATTTCTACTCCCTTTTAAAGTACGGCATAATTCATTGGGGTTTGAACGCGGAAGCCAGTAAAATTTTCTTGCTCCAGAAGAGAGCTTTGAGGGCCATGTTTGGCTTGCGCAGAGATTCATGTAGACGGACTTTCAGTTCTCAGAAATTTTTAACATTTTACGACGTACTGATACTTGAGATTGTTTGTTTTGTGCACAGTCATACTGATAGGTTCAATCATGCAGTGGGTCATAGTTACCCCACCAGACACGCCGATCTCTTACTGCCGGCCTTGCATCGCCACTCTTCGTATCAACGGAGCCTATGTTACATGGGATGCAAGCTTTGTAACTCCTTTTAGTATTGTAAGTACTGCCTCTTTGCGTGTGTATGACATTTCATGTTCATTTTCTTGTAAACTGGTTACATGAATAAAAGTATTATTATTATTAACATAAAACAGAAACCTTTAAATGAAATAAAATTTTCTGAAAAATTGATAATATTTTTTTTCCGTTTGTCTCCGGTACTGGACACTCTATTTATGTATGTAGTTATGTCTGTGAACACGGTAGCGCCCAAACAACCGATCGGGCTGAAATTTGGTATACATACATATTTAGAATTAGCATGGGAGGAACTGGATTGTTTTTTGGTGAATGTTACATGCGTTTTCTGAGGGATTTATCCTATTTTAGTCAAACTGAGACCAGCACATCGTCCAGTGACATACAAGTCCAGTGTATACAATAAGTATACAAATTTGCAAATGAATGAGAGGAACTATTTAGGCGACATATTATCAGTTTATAAAAGTAATTTTACAGAACCCACAGTATTCGTAGCTGTTGTTGCAATTTGACAGATTTTGGTAAACATCGGTGGCCACTGACATGACATGACATTAAATGTCAATCTGTGACCGACGTCGAGCGGCTCTGACTCTGACAGGAAATTGATTATTCAATTGCAAAACTGTTAAGATACACTGTATAAACAATGTAGTCGAAAAGTTGGGTGGTGGCCACGCCGAATTTTTTAGGTAGTAATTATGAATTTTTAAAATTAAAACTTCCTATAACTATGATGGACTCATTACGGTATGAAATTTCTAGAAAGGTATTGTTCATTGAAATTGGTTGGAGAAGTTGTGTGAAGTATTTGTGTAATAGGTAAGTATATTCTTATTTTATAGATATCACATCAACAAAAGAAACATACAGCTATTTACATTCAGTATTAAAAATTACACAATTTTCATGCAATTGATCGCATAAAAATAAATGAAAATATCTGGGGTGGCCCTCACCCTACTTTCCGACTAAATAGTTGGCACAATGTAGTGCCTAAACACTTTTGCAATTATTTAATTTAGTAATTTAGTAGCGTCCAGAGATGGCTCTGGACGCTACCTAACGTCAGTTTCAGTGATAGAATTACACTTGTCATACTGACATTGAATGTCATGTAATGTCAGTGGCACTGACGTTTGTCAAAATCTGACAATAAGCAATACAACAACGTTTGGCCAAAATCGGATAAATCCCTAAGAAGATGCTTGTAACATCTGCCACTTCCGGCTGTCAGATTATCACCAAAACACTCCAGTTCGTCCCCCGGTAATCCTTAATATGTATACCAAATTTCAGTATACCATTTGGGTGCAATCGTGTTCACGGCCATACACACATACATTTTCCAGAAATCATCGCAATCGATTAAGGTGGCCTCAAAACGCGTATTTCCGCGGAAATCTCGAATTTTTTCTGTCTAGGGTTCTAGTCGGAAAATAAAAATTACAGGTCGTTGTGTAATTTTTTTTTACAATCCATGCTGTAACTTTACAGGTCTATTTTTTCGTTATATAATCACCAGAAAATTATATGAATCTAGTGCCTGGCGCATACATCCGATTAGGTACCTGTGCTATTTTCGATTTATGCTCCTTACTGGCTTTAAACAGCATATGTGCAAGTCCATGTTTATCCCAAGGAAAATCTACATCTTTAGTTCGAATAATATGGTCTCCGTGACTTGGTAGTAAAATTGAATCTAAATAAGTGAAGTAAACAGTTTAGGTAGAAGGTCTTATTAAATAATGTGTTTTATAAATTTTATAAATAAATGATGCTTACCCATCGTTATATCACACATTAATTTATATTGGTTATAAACTTGTTAGCACAAGTAACTATTGTAGGAAATAGTAAACTGTTGACAGTAACTAGTAAATAGTAACTGTTGATTTTATCAGTTCCAGTATGTTTAGATAAGATAAACGACATTCTCGGTAATGGGATTTGGTTTAATTTTTATTTTTACCATAAAGGCTGATACACACTATAGGTCAAGCTACAGTCACGCTCAGAGTACGGTCACGGTCCGCTCGCGAGCAAGAGTATTCACACTGCTACAGTATCATCGAAATGTTTTATTTACGAATGTTGCTATATTTGCGATATTTTAAAGATTTTATGATGGCATTCTTGATTTCAGACCTACCGCCAACTTTCATAAAGAATAAAATTATCTGAGAAATGGATAATACAAAATTTTCCCATTTGTGCCCAAGTTAGTGCCGGACCCTGTATTTCATAACGGTGGCAGCTGCTGTTTCCAGTTATTTGCGTTTACGGTGCCTTTTTGGAGATGGTGCAGTTGAGCGAGACATCTGAAATTTCTTCTTCAATTTGACGTTAACTCTCTTGGGTTATCGCCTCATCCACATCATCGACTGAACTTAATCGTGCTTTGTCTTTCCATTGTCGGGTAGTGGATGCCCCTTGGCCACTCCTACTTTGGGCTTTCTGGAGATATTTTCTGTGCTGCGCCCTCAGACTCACCCACCGATGCTTACATTCTGCACCTATCATTAGAAAATACATATCTATGAAGAAAATGTAACAAAGATTAATATAGGTATGTATGTGTACTTGTAGTGATCTTGAGAATACTTTGGCATACCGAGAATACTGTCGCCTAAAATATTAGAGACATTAAAGAAATTCTAACTTGCTTTTAATTCAAATTAATTCTTTATTACGTTATTTATTTTCAGATTTCTGGCAACAGGTGATTCGTTTCGAACTATAGCTTTTAGCTACAGACTTGGGCGTTCCACCGTGCAAACTTCGGTCCATGACGTGTGTGAAGCCATAATTAAAAACTGTTTAACAGAAATAATGCCTACACCAGAGAAAAATGATTGGAAGCGCATAGCTGATGAGTTTTGGAATGTATGAAATTTTGCTAACTGCTTAGGAAGTACCTAAAAAGTGTGGTTCTTTGTGTTTTAATTATAAAAAAAATGTCGATAGTTTTATTAGATCTCGTTGACAGCAATTACAAATTTATCGCTGTGGACGTAAGGTCATATGGTCGGAGTAGTGATGGTGGTATATTTGCACGTTCAAATTTAGGAAAACGTACAAAAATGGGACACTGGGACCAGAAGATAAAGCACTTCCAGGAAAGAATAAAACAGCACGATTTATTATCGTAGGCGATCCAGCCTTTCCATTAAAAAGATATCCTGGTCCACAAGGCAAGAACTTGACCTTACCTGTGAGCGCGACGTGCTCGCAACTGTGAATACTCGTATTCACTTCAATGGTCTAATTTTTTGCTTGAACGTAACTGTCAAGAGACTGTGGCTTGAGCGTACCCATAGTGTGTACCATGCATAAAACCGTCAACTAGGAAGGGACTCTAATCTGTTTCTTTATGTCATAACTAAGCTTACCACGATAACGTGATTATGTCAAACAGACTAGTATCAAGAGCTTATAGTAGGATGGTTGGCTAAGTCTTTTTGAGCAAACTTTCTTTATTCATTATTTTCTAACCATGCAAACCCGCGAAATAAAAAAATAGCTTATGTAAATTTTAAACTTAATTTATGAATAGTTTGATAGAATATTCTTGTGTAATGTTAATGTTAATTTTTTTAATGTCACTTAAGAAGTGAGAGAACTCTTTTGACTTTTTCGAAAAACAGTGCAATGTTTCTTTAAAAAATATTCGAATTGAGAGTAAATGTGTGCATTGAAAGCGACTAAATATATTTTATTCACAAAGATTTGTTTCAGTTGTCTTTTTTCCATTTATTTTTTAATTATTTAATTCTTTGTGAGATCAAATGCTTTTAAAAGTGACACATTTCTATCGCTGAAGCTGATAATGAAAAACCACAAAATGTCGTCCTCAATAATTTTGTACGACGTTAAAACATCGTAGTTATTGAAAACTAAAGTTTCAGGAGGCACTTCTCAGAAAGTTAGGTTTGCCTGTTCAGGTTGTTTTTTCGGCAAAGGCCACACAATTACGTGATTTTTACCGATTTACTTTTGGGGTCCAGAGCAGCTTTGGTTTCACGAAATTAAATAATAGTAAAAGTGTTTAAACACTTGTGGCAACAAATTAGTCTAAAAGTTTGGTGGGGACCACCCCGGATTTTGAATGTATAATTTTAATATACCCCTTTCTTGTTCTTTCCGAACGCTATTTGAGATCTCTGTATTTGTTTTTATTTCCAGTTTTTTTCTGATGATGGCTCTGTAGCCGAAAACGGTAGGAAAAATAAATAAAATCTACAAGGAAGAACATACAGCATTCTCATGTCAAGTTATAATAAAAAATCTAACCATGTGACAATATACATTATTCACAATGTAATATTCATTTCTTCGCAAATCCGTCGCTTTATCTCTCTAGAATTGACTTTTCCAGATGGAGTCAAAGGAAATTCCTCGACTATTTTTACACCTCCCCTCATTTTTTTCGGATTGTCGACTCTCTCACCGACATATTCCCCTAATTCTTCTGGTGACGTGGATTTTGCATTATCAGTCAAAATAACTACGGCCATCGGGAGTTCCTGATCTTCAGGATGTGGCAGACCAATAACCACAGCTTGGTCAACTGCCGGATGCTGGAGAAGAATCTGCTCGAGGATGGTGGTTTGCACGAGGATACCTCTATATTTGATCACCGCTTTTATACGTTCCACCAAGTAGAAGTAGTAATCTTCGTCGTAGTAACAAATATCGCCTGTTCTCAACCAGCCATCTGAATCCCAAGCACTGCTGGAGTCCAAGTTGTAGTATCCGTTCATAGCTAGTTTAGTTTTCAGTCGCAACTCCCCTGGTTTGTTGGGTCCTAAGATTTCCTCGGTGTCAGGGTCCACAACCTTAATGATATAACAAAATAGTGTTAAGTACTTAGTTAATGTTTTTAATTGTCTCAAGGAGACTGGTGTTATAACCTTGTACCAAATGTGGCCTCTTGGTCGACCACACGCAGCCGCTTTAGTCTTCGGTACAGTTAAGTCCACCTTAACTACACCGCCTCCAATTTCTGTCATGGCATAGCCTTGAATTACTATGGTGTTAGGTAATCTCAATCGGAGAGACTCTAGAAGTTCAACTGTTACTTTAGCTCCGCCAACCAGCACTCCTCCCAGGCAAGATATGTCTAAACCTTGTGGTATGCATGATTTCAGAACTCTTGTCGCTAGATATGGAGAAAACATTGTTGCGGTAACCTGTTAAAAAAATTAAAAGTTCTTTCAACATAAATAATAATTTCAATAATAACGAAAATAAATGATAAACCTTATTAGAATACCTTGTATTTATGAACATATTGCCAAAATGGTTCTACATCCAGTCCTGGAACCAAAACCCTGGTTGTACCTGCCAGAATCCAACTTGTGAATACCTGAATTGTACTCATCCAAGAAACCGAACCAATTGCTAAATAAATAGGGAACCGTTTCGCTACATGCCTACATAAAATAAACGTGTCAGTTTTATCAAATTTGTTTGAATATATACACAACTACTTACACCATTTCAAGGGCATTACACATAAGTGAGTAATGATTTAGGCATATGCCTTTGGGTAGACCAGTAGTGCCACTGCTGAAGAATATAATTACAGTTTTGAAGACATCTTTAACTTTATATGGCGTAAAAGCTTCTTCCGCGTCGGCATCTCGCCCGACTAAGAAATTATCAAATGGTATATTTCTATCAGTTTGACCAAAGATGACAATGGTCGGTGTTACATTTATCGATTTTAATACTTCTTCTATCATTCCCTCACATTTCGGCGTAATAAACATCATTTTTGGGGGCACTTGCGATAGCAAATGTTTCATGTCCGATTTTGATAAACTGGGATCCAGCGCTGAAACTACTGCGCCCACGAGTAGTGCCGCAAAATATGCAACATAAACGTCTCTGTGAGATTCCGAGCAGAAGCTAACTATGTCGTCTGGTCTGATGCCCCGCGACATCATTTCTAACGCAACGCGTATACTTCTCTGCACCAGGTCTTCATAGGTATCATAACTGCCACTATCTGCGTTTATCTATAATTGAAATATCGTAATTACAATGGTGAAGTTATGATAAACTTGGTGTAACAAGTTTAAGTGCTAATTTAATGACAACACTGATACCGAACGTATTATAAAATGCTTTTCATAAAAATGGAACAGTTTACCCAGTTTAATAAAAATTATTTCCTCGGTATGCAGGTGTTAGCTAACCGTTTCAAAATCCAGACACAAGCTAAAGATCCTTGTTAGTGGAGTAAAATCACAGTAAAATTATGACTTTGAGTGACTCCGAGGTATAACCAAATGAAACCTATACCATCTTGTAGGGGATGTTTTAGGGCATAGGAAACGGGAATCTACAACTTTTTTTAGTAGAACCGAACTTTGAAAACGACACTTAAACGCGACTAATCTGGAATTCGAAAAAACACGTTTTTCTTAACATTTACCGTTGTATTAATTCAAGTATACAAGCTATGATTTTGATTTTTTGCAGACATATACTTAAAATGTGAGCGCTTCCAATGGTCAGTTGGAAATTTCAAAAAAGTTTAAAGTTTTTGAAAAAATAAATAAGGAATATTGAATTATCAAAATCGTGCATCTAAAACTTCTCCCTGCGGCGAGCTATGTGAATTGTTGAAAATGTTTATATACATATATTGAGTGAAATGTAGTCAGAACATTGAGAAAGTTTAAAAAAAAAAAATTAAGTCGATAGCTGCACTAGTTACAGAAATATGAATTTTTATAGAAGAGCCTTGGTATGCGCGCTAATGACGAGAGCGGCTAGCGGCTACTATACCAGTCTGGAAATCATTTGCGTTACAGGGTGCGGCAACTTTTAATTCGTTTTTTAAATGCATATTAAATAAAAATGCAACAAATATTTTTAAATAAATTATAGTTTATTTTTGTTAATACACTTTCCGGTTAAGAGTAAAATACTATTTCATTTAAATGACTGTCTCGACTGGTTTTGCAGTAGCCCATTCTGTCAACCCAATTTTTCACTATATTTTCAATGATTTGATCCTCTATTTCGCCAAGAGCCACTTTAATGGAGTTTTTCAAAGCCCAAGTCGTCTCTGGATGATCAACATAACATTGAAAAAATAAATAAGAAATATTGAATTATCAAAATCGTGCATCTAAAACTTCTCCCTGCGGCGAGCTATGTGAATTGTTGAAAATGTTGATATACATATATTGAGTGAAATGTAGTCAGAACATTGAGAAAGTTTAAACAAAAAAAATTAAGTCGATAGCTGCACCAGTTACAGAAATATGAATTTTTATAGAAGAGCCTACAGTCTGGAAATCATTTGCGTTACATCTAGAAATAAAATAAGAAAATTTGTAGATGTAGAGTACGTAAGTAAACCGTTTTGTATAAAATTTACTTTAAATGTTTTCCTCTTCGTCATCTTCGTACAATTCAGGAACATTGTTCTGACACTTTTTGCAGGAACAATCTCTGCAGCATTTTGGGCCCTCTTTCAAGCATACACATCTATTATTTTGACATAACTTATCTTTGCAAAAGATATTCAACAGTTGCCTTATATCCGTTGGTATGGGATCAGCGGTCATTAAAGTAGGCTCTAATATTCCGTTATTCCTAGTCCAACCAAAGTTAAGAGGGTCAACTAGAGGCATAATAGGTATATGACTGCACAACTATATACGCAATTGATATATGCATCTAAAATTTTGGTGATCACATAAATGGATTTTTTTTCATTAGCATACCTACCTTAGTACATGCTGATGAAATGCGTCATCTGTTGATCGAAGTTCTGAAGCGGACTTATTGGAAGTTGTGCGCAACTGATACCTCAATTAATTGACTGTTTGAATGGCCTTATTCTTATTTCTAAATAGAGCGAATGCAAATGTTCCAACCACTCACAATTTTTAATAGGGATCGTTCGATAAATATTGATAAACATAATGAATCGTTAAAATCTTTGGAAAGACGCAGAAGAGGTGATTTGACAGATTCATATTATTCGTATGCCTATAAAGTTTCTGAAAGTAGAAAAGTGGTAAAGTTTCAAAATTTTTTCAAATAGTCAGAAAATAAGCGATTCCTATTAAAATTTATGAGCGGTCAAAACTAAACTTCGTGTCTACAACTGAAGCTGTTAATATTGCCAATAAATTTGTATTGGCCCTATTTAGAAGAATAAGTTCATTCAAACACTCAATGAATTGAGGTATCAGTTGACCACAACTTCCAGTAAGTCCGCTTCAGAACTTCCACCAATGGATGACGCATTTTATCAGCATGTACTAAGGTAGGTATGCTAATCAAAATTTTAGATGCATATACATATCATTTGCGTATATGGTTGTGCACCCTCTTAACTTAGATTGGACTAGGAATAACGGAATTTTAGAGCCTATTTTAATGACCGCTGATCCCATACCAACGGATATTAGGCTACTGGTTATGTCAAAATAATAGATGTGTATGCTTGAAAGAGGGCCTAAAATGCTGCAGAGATTGTTCCTGCAAAAATTGTCAGAACAATGTTGCTGAATTGTACGAGGATGACGAAGAGGAAAACATTTAAAGTAAATTTTGTACAAAACGGTTTACTTACGTACTCTGGATTCTTATTTGTGTGGCGCCGCCAAGGACAGATGTTATGTTGATCATCCAGAGACGACTTGGGCTTTGAAAAACTCCATTAAAGTGGTTCTTGGCGAAATAGAGGTTCAAATCATTGAAAATATAGTGAAAAATTGGGTTGACAGAATGGGCTACTGCAAAGCCAGTCGAGGCAGTCATTTAAATGAAATAGTATTTTACTCTTAACCGGAAAGTGTATTAACAAAAATAAACTATAATTTATTTAAAAATATTTGTTGCATTTTTATTTAATATGCATTTAAAAAACGAATTAAAAGTTGCCGCACCCTGTAACGCAAATGATTTCCAGACTGTTATAGTAGCCGCTAGCCGCTCTCGGCATTAGCGCGCATACCAAGGCTCTTCTATAAAAATTCATATTTCTGTAACTAGTGCAGCTATCGACTTAATTTTTTTTTTTTAAACTTTCTCAATGTTCTGACTACATTTCACTCAATATATGTATATAAACATTTTCAACAATTCACATAGCTTGCCGCAGGGAGAAGTTTTAGATGCACGATTTTGATAATTCAATATTCCTTATTTATTTTTTCAAAAACTTTTTTGAAATTTCTAACTGGCCATTGGAAGCGCTCACATTTTAAGTATATGTCTGCAAAAAATCAAAACCATAGCTTGTATACTTGAATTAATACAACGGTAAATGTTAAAAAAAACGTGGTTTTTCGAATACCAGATCAGTCGCGTTTAAGCGTCGTTTTCAAAGTTCGGTTCCACTAAAAAAAGTTGTAGATTTTCATTTCCTATGCCCTAAAATGTCCTCTATAAGATGGTATAGGTTTCATTTGGTTATACCTCAGAGTCACGTACCCTCAGAAAACAGCGAGTTAGAAGAGCGATTTTACTCCACTATGTGCCCGCCTTTGGGAAGACGCGTAATGTCGTGGGTCCCGGACTTGTTGTTGGCACACGTTGAACAATACATGTAATTTTACATTGCTATGCACACAAGAAATACTCTATTATCTATTATATACAACATATAAACATTGAAGTTACTATTACATTTTTGAGCGAGTTTCACAAAGCGAGCCGTGCCTTTTGTTAATTAGCTTAATACTATTTAAATATTAAATATTAAATTATAATAAATATAATACTTTTATACATTTATATATTTGTAAATCGGAGAAATAAGATTCAATTGAGGAGCTTGCTGCAAGAACGATGCAGCTCCATTTTTTTACAAATTGAGGTTATGCACTAATCATGTTCTATGAAACATTGGCTATAATTTGGTGTAAGAACGACGCTGGTCTCATTTTTTGGAGCTGTCTCATTCTTGCAGCAACGTCCTCAATTGCGTTTGGCTCTGAATTACGATAGAAAATTGAAAAATATATTTCTATACATCCACATATCATAGTTTCAATTATATTATATTTCAAACGATGTGTGAATTATTTGCGTAATAGGTAAGCATGGAAATTATTCTTATTTTATCGATACCACTAATTTACATTCAATATTGACAATGACTCCATTTTTCATGCAATCGATGACATAAATATCTGGGGTGGCCCTCACCCAACTATTCGACTACACCGTTGGCACAATGAAGTGTCGGAACACTTTTACAATTATTCAGTTTTGTGAAGCCAGAGCCACTCTGTACCCTACCTAACGTCAGTTTCTATGACATAAAGACATTTGTCATACTGACATTTAATGTCATGTCATGTCAGTGGCACTGACGTTTGTCAAAATCTGACAATTTGCAACACAGCAACGAAGGTACATTCTCTCAAACCGCTTCTACGAGTATAAAAGCTAACAGCGCATAAACCGTTCATCCCATTGACATGTAAATTAATATACTTATTTAAAATCGCTGGATGATGAGCTGATATTAGTTTGGGCAAAATCGAATAAATCCCTCAGAAAACGCATGTAACATGTGCCACTTCCGGTTATCAGATTATCACCAAAAAACAATCCAGTTCGTCCCCTGGCAGTTCTATGTATGTATACAAAAGTTTAGCCCGGTTCGTTGTACCGTTTGGACGCTATCGTGTTCACAGACATACACACATACATACATACAGAAATCATTGTAATCGATTCAGGGAACCCCAAAACGGGCATTTCCGCTGAAATCCCGATTTTTTTCCGTCGATTATAATACTTTCCTTCTAGGGTACTGGTTTTACAATTCATACTGTAACTTTGCAGACGTGTTGTTTCCTTAACAGTCATTTACAACATCACTATAAAATTATATTAATCTGCCTGGCGTATTTCTAACGGCAAAACCTATTATGTCTCAAATTCTATGCCCTAAAAACGTGTTACTTCAACGTGTTTACGATTAGGTACCTGTGCTATTTTCGATTTGTGCTCCTTACTGGCTTTAAACAGCATATGTCCAAGGCCATCTTTATCCCAAGGAAAATCTACATCTTTAGTTCGAATAATATGGTCTCCCTGACTTGGTAGTAGAATTGAATCTAAATAAGAGATTAAGCAGTGTAGTAGGAGATCTTATTAATAAATAAGTGATGCTCACCCATCTTTATATCGCTCAATATTTTATATTGGTTATAAACTTGTTATCACAAGCAACATGTAGGAAATAATAACTAACTGTTGATCTTATTTCAGCTCCAGTTTGTTTAAATATGCAATTTGGATCTCGGTAATGGGAAAAGTTTTATTTTTATTTTTACCATAAAGCAGCCAAACTAACAATGGACTCTAATCTGTTTATTTTTGATATAACAAAGCTTATTACATGAAATGTAGATAATTATGATGACTACTAATAACACTGATTTTTTTCAGCTATTGTTCAGTCAAATTTATGAGGGTATTCATTAAAATTATGTGATAAGCTCTTGATACTAGGCTGACTGGCTCTCGTTGCACAAGCTTTCTAAATTATTAATTTCTTACTTGATTCTTGCGCAATGTTAATTGGAGCCTTTTATGTTTAAACTAGAATTTTATGAGTGTTACTGTATTTTGTTACAACTGTTTTTGCGTAATCATGTTTATATACATACATACTGCGTAAGATAGAATATGCACCTTGGCTTATAAAGCAAATGAACAGAAACGTCCTGTTGTAACCACAGCAGATTTTTTAATAAGATGTACATGAATAAAGTGCACATTTTTAGTCAGACAATACGGTGTGACACGGTGTAATAAATTACCCACGTACGAGCACAGTTTTACACATAATGTCACAAAATCTACATATTTTAAAACTTTTACTTATTTTTTTTTTTAATTTAAAACTAAGCAAACATTCTGTCATTTTGATATGTCGTTTTTAGCATACGTCTTTTCAGAGTAACCCTTTAACCAAACCGTTCTTTTCTTTTGCTTGTGGATCATGTGATTAATAGAGCAGTACGAAAAATACCCAAAACAATCGGGCAAGATGATATATAATAATATAATTGAGAATGTTACATTGCCCTGGTATTATTTATAATGGCCTGTATCTAGTGGACAGGATGTGAGTATATGTGGATGTATATTATGAGGCACTGTATTTCATTTGTTGCTGTACACTGTGCCACAATGCCATCTCCTAAAATAGTGACAGCGTTCTCAAATAATAAATCAGATGTGCCTTCAAAACCAACCAAAATTTCTCATCACTACCACAAATAAAATAAAGCTTATTATATGAAATGTCGACAATTATGACTACTAATAATTTTTTTGAGCTATTGTTGAGTCAAATTTTTGAGAATTTATGAGACCAAAAACAATTTACTTCGTCCCCCGGTAATTCTAAATATCAATGCAAAATTTCAGCACGATCCGTTGTACCGTTTGGACGCTATCGTGTTCACAGACATACACACACACACACGCACATACACACATACATTTACATAATCTATCGCTACATTTGTGTAGCGATGGGTGGTGTCGGTCTTATGCGAATCGTCATGCTACCGAAAACTTCCATCTCTCCTTAGCACGCGTGGAAAAATGCACACGGTGTTAATAGGGCTGCAGGTCAAGTGATTTGCATGATGCGCCAGAGTTCGAATCGACTGCTCGCGCATAGTAGGTACAGATACGTTCGTCGCAAATATAAACCTGAACAACGGCCAATATTTTATAATTTCAAGAATCGGCTACGATTTGTTTTATTTTTGAAAAAACATTTTTTTTGGTGTGTCGATTGAAAACTTTTTGTTTTATCAAACAAAATTTTAATAGTTCATACCTATCGTCAGATTTATCATTGACTAAAAAAATTTTGCAATAAATATCTAATACAGACTGAATAAATCTAAAACCCGTTTGAAACATTACCACGTTTTTTTAGAAAATCTTTTACTATTTATATATTTAGCTAGTGTCATTTCTATCTCGGCAACAAACATCAAATCAGTATAAACTATCTATCAATAATTCTTACTTTTCCTATTTGTAGAAAGGGTTCATCACTGCTGATAAGTCCGTATGGAAAAAATTCGTACGGTTTTTCTAACGTCCGGATTCTATTCACACAAGGTGCTGTTGATCCGCAATGAAGACATACCTGTTGATGCTGCTGATGTAGATGCTACTTCTATCGTAAACTTCGGATAAACTCGGTCGTTATAATAAAGATAGATAATGAGTACCTACTGTCTAGCAGTAAATATGTATCAAATTCAATCAATTACACTGACGGTTTTTGCTGTACAGATAAAAAGTGGACAACTACTACTATCGTTGTTATTGACGACCGTACGATTCCATTCGCAAAGTATGAATAACCAAATGTTGGCTATGGATTTTTGACGCACTTTATTTTTTCATAATTACTAAAACAGGTTCATCTGATACCAAACTGCAACATGCTTAATAGATTGATAATAACTCACCGATATGACACGTCATTGGTAAATGGATTATCACGCTATTGGAAGAAATCCGCGGCTCTCCCGATCGGCATCGGACGGTTACACATCCCCGCGTATCATATAACAATATAGAAATACCCTCTTTAAACAGCGATAACGATACAGTGTAAGGTTAACTTACCAGGGGACTCCTGTCCACAGACTTCAGTCTCCAGTCCATGTCGTCTGTTTCCTTGGACTCATAGGCTAGCTTGGTCATCTGCACACTTTATCTTATCACACCTAAAATACTCCAAATCAACCACAACCTAGATGGAACTTTACACACACAGTGAAGCAGAGCGGAATGCACTAGCCAGTGCCATTGCTACCATATACCGGTGCAAGTCATGGGGGAACCCGCATAATATCCTATTATGGCACCCAGGAAGATAGACAAGCCCAAGTCATATACGTCTGACTCCATGTCTATGTTCTCCTCGACAAGCCCAAGTCATATGACTCCATGTCTCCACGACAAGCCCAAGTCATATGACTCCATGTCATACTATTCTCGACAAGCCCAAGTCATATAACTCCATGTCTCCACGACAAGCCCAAGTTATATGACTCCATGTCTATACTATCCTCGACAAGCCCAAGCCATATAACTCCATGTCTCCATGACAAGCCCAAGTTATATGACTCCATGTCTATACTATCCTCGACAAGCCCAAGCCATATAACTCCATGTCTCCACGACAAGCCCAAGTTATATGACTCCATGTGTATATTATTCTAGAAGAACAACAATACTTTCCACACAACTATACCCCTAGAGCCACTTTACAATACTGCAGCAACAACACATTTCACACAACTAGACCCCTAGAGCCAGTCTATGGTACTGCCTGGCCTCTTTTTCTCGAGCCTCTAGGTTACTTTCCCTAGTGTTTACATTAACCCTCCGCACGCCTTATCTATCGTACCAGATAAACCCTGGCTAGCAAAATCCGCATTGGTAAAATATCTGTGCAACACAAATTTGTTTCCATTGTTCACTAAAGCGAATCGTCCAGAATTATCGGACAAACATTCGCACTGTCTATAAGCGCCCAGACATTCATATTTTGTTATCCCTGTTTGTTATTGTTATCGAGTTGAGCCTCTGTTAAGCCGCCCATTCACAGGCGGACCAATCCGCCGGATCGGTCTGTTTGGACCGGTCGGCCGACCAATCCACTCGTGTGAGAGACAAGTCCGAAATGAGTCGTGGTTTGGTCTGCGGTCCACTCTCAAAACAAGTGGGGTATGGGTCCGAGTAATGTATGGGCACTGACGGATCGGTCCGTGGTCGTGTCGCGGCCGCAAGTCGGGTCCGGGTTCGCCTAGTGAACGGCCTGCTTTACAGAGAGATAATATTCGGTAATTCAGTGTGAACCGCGCACCGGTAGTGAGATGTGTTATAGTCGTCTCATGCAAACGCTTTATACAAAAATATTACAGCAATGTATGCTCCAGAATATTCTTTGAGTACTTTTACTATTCTACTTATAAATTGGTAAGTGCAATAAACTGTTAGTTTTATTATTAACTGTGATGGTATGACTAATATCTGGAAGTCACAGAGTGAATGATACAAGATATTTATAGCTCGGCTTACATTGCGGTTTATATAGCAGGTCAGACACGTCTGTGCCGCGCTCGTATTGGCATATGAATAATTTTTTTGCACAGAACATTCCTTTATACAAGATAAAATTATTTTTTTTCGGATTTATGTTGCGGAATATTTTTGTGAACACTGGCTTTAATCGCTTCTATACAGTGTTCCAACGCAAGCAAAAACCGTACCGGAACAATATTATTGTGATAAACAGGTTATTTTGTGTTGGCCGCTGATACAAACATTTCTGGAGTGGCTCTCACCAAACTTTCCGACTACATCTTTGGCACTGAAATTAATGTTGCTCCTTTTTCATCGATTCCACAGTAAATTATTTCTAGTCCTGTGATGACCATGCAGAGAATATAGATTCATTTTAGTTTTTGTCGATTTACGATAAACTTCACCATATATTTTATTAACCCAGCGATCTGTTTGTAACCGAGTTTCTTACTGTCAGAACAATCACAATGCATTATTTTCATCATGTTTTATCGTTTATGAAAAATTAATATTTGTGTGTAATGTTTTCAGGTATCAGTTAGGCATATGATAAGATGGCAAATATTCCGAAACAGGTGAGTAACGTACGCCTGACCACTCATATCAAAGATACTTTACATTCTGTTAAGATACAGAGTTAGGCAAATCTACAGGAGAAACACTAAACCTAAAATATGCTTTAAATATGTTTTAATTGCCTTTATAACTAGTAAACTTTTTAAGTTTATTTCTTTGTGTCGATAATATCGTCGATAATAAAGTTATAAGTTATATATAAACTTATATCAAGTTGTATAGGGGATGCCTCATGTAACCGCCCCATTAGATGTGTCTCACGTTCCGCTGTTTGATATGTTTGACACTTTGAAATCGTATTCTATTCGATCTGAACATTAAGTTAAATATTTCACCATTTTTAGTTATTTCGAATTTTTTCTAATTTTTGTTTCTTATCAATCGAAAATTGATAAGAAACAAAAATTCACGAATTAAACTAGGGTTGTCTATCTATACCTATCTTATGTAGTTCTTGAGAGATTAGTAAGTTTTTCAGAAATCTATAGAAAATTAACTGACGCTAGCGGCTGATTTAGTTTTGTAATGTAACTTATCCAAATTATGGAATCGTCATGCAATACATTTAATGATATCCAGGCATGAGAAAGACGTTTATAATGCAAAAACTTCAAAATAACCCCGAATAGTGATTTTGTTTTCTTTATAATTCTTAACGTTCTTCTCCAAACCCATACATTGTTCAAGACGCTGACGAAGAAAACAGGCCTGATGAGCTATTCAAGTGTCCAAATTTTACTGATATGTACGAATGAATGCAAACACCCTGAAGAATTAAATTTTCTTAGCATTATTGTATTGTATTTTAGGTACCCCGAAATGCAGGAAACCTCAACGACGGACAGTCCTACGAAAGGAAGGTGTTACTATTTATAGCGGCAACTTTGTCTCAGAATGAAGACGTTGAAGATTTTTGGATAGTGTCAAACCCAATAGGAATTGACAAGATCGACGATGTGGTGGTGAGAATATCGTTCAAAGGGAACAGTAGGAAAGACATAGCCTTGTTCGTCCAAGCAAAACTTTCGAAACCAGATAAGATACTATGGTTAAACATGGACAGGCAAAAATCAAAACAGAAAACATCGTTAAAATTTGAAATAAACTTACCGGACTATGAAAAAGCATTTAACGATCTTATAACAAGCAAGAAAGGCAAGCCTGAAGAACTATACAAACTATTGGAGGGTGTCGATGTTAACGATTACTTTGTGTGCATATTCACGAACATGAAAGAAGTTGAACCTGAACTGGAGCCAAAGGAAGTAGTCAAGGACGACCCCGTATATTTTTTGGACACAGGAAGTTACCAGTATAGACAAATCCACTATGAAAGTGAGAAATTTCAAAACAAGAGATTCTACAAACAATTGTACATATGCCTAGGACAAGCAAGCTTTGTTGAAATCGACTTTTCAGTTGCAAACTTGTTGGGAAAAGACTTTGTGCACAGGTTGGAAAATCTCGACAGAACAATAAAAAACTTTATGCAAAGAGGGGATTCATGTACTGTTTTAACAAAAGCAGAGTTTGAGGTTCAATGGTTCAAAGTGTTAGCGCTTGACTGGATCTTTTGTGATTTAGAAAAACTGGAAGAAATCAACCCGATATTTATGGACTTGTGGTGCAAAATGTTCTCTTATGACAGGATAATAAATCTTGGGGACACTCAGACAGGGCCATTGCTCGTATCCTTCTATCAGTATATAATTCGCGAGCTGATGAATACAAATTTTAGTTGGCATGAGAACCAGAACTTAGTCGAGTTAAAAGAACTGCTATTCCTATTGTGGCGAGATAAGAAACTTCCTCTGGCAATCAGAACTGATTGCACGAAAAATCTTCTGAGGTTTCTTGATAATTTTAATACTGTTGAGAGAAGGTTTATAGTATTTAGTCCTGATCACACTCCTGAAATGATTACCCACGTTGGCCAAATCTCTGATGAGCAAACTTTGCAGGAGATCATGAAGGTGGAAGTATCACTACAAGGAAGACCTCCTGTCCCTCTGTCAGATATTAGAGGACATACAAAAGAATTATTTGACTTGTTGAAAATATCTCAAGTATTGAAGTGGACAAAGAATGGCGATAGTGATAAAGACAATATCATAGGTCCAATGTTATGCAAACCAGATGCATATTATATTGCTAGAAGATTTACATTGATACAAGATGGAGAAGATGAAGAACAAGATGTAATGCATTATTTTCTAGATAAGAAACCAAACTTGCTTTCAGTAGCAGAAGTTGTTCAACTCTGCAAACCTGGACTGCACATTATTACCGGCGAACCAGGCATGGGAAAATCAACCGTACTACAAAAACTGGCTTATGAGTACTCTCCCAAAGATTTTGTCGTTTATATAACATTAAGAGATTGTCTGCATGATATTGAGAATCGTGTTCTTTTAACTGAAATCCAAGCTGACCCAGTTCGATATTTCTTTAATAAAATGAGTGACAACACCGATGATATGGCAATATCCATCTTCAATAATCACAAAAACAATAAACGCTTGTGCGTATTTTTGGATGGATATGATGAAATACTGCCGTTACATGGAAATAAAATATCATTATTGCTCGAAGATATTTTAAAAGATACCGCTTTGCCAGTATTTTGCACCACGAGACCACACGGTAAAAATCAGGTAGCCGAGTTTCCAGACACAATAACGTTAGAATTGTTGCCATTTGATATTAAACAGATAAAAGATTTCATGTGGAAACTATGGCGAAACGAAACCGGAAATATAATACAACATTTTGACTTAAAATTCTTAAATAATCCGTTGCATTTGAATATGATCTCACAGACGGTTGAAGAGCTTGGATCCATCCGCAATATAACAATAGGAAAAATGTACAAGGTATTTTTCGAGTTAAAACATAAAAAGTACAACGAGAAAATCGGTATTAGCCAAAATCATGCTCACGAGCAAACTGAAAAATCCATGAAGAATCACCGAAAACTAGCAATGGTAGATATATTTGGCATGACGTGTGTTACTTCCCAAGGAATTATGTCGATGTCCAAATTTCATAAAGCTTTGAAACAGATCGAAGACCATAATATCGGAATTGTCGTTGTACTAAACGGTTATTATAAGTTTCTTCACAGAACATTTGCTGAGTATCTTGTCGCAGAATGGTTGCTGAGAAAGGTTAGAAAAGATATATCACACACAAACAGCTTCAAGAGTATTTTCCAACAAATCGTATGCAACCACCGTGATATCTATCATATGTTAAATGAACTTAGCGACAACTACCTCTTGTGGTTACAAGCAAAGCAGAGTTTGCGTTTCAATTCTGACTTATTTAAATTGGATGAATTCGGAAGAAATTACTTTCACGTAAATTACGATGATACACGGAATATCCTCTTCAGAAGCCGACTTTTCTATAGGAAAGATTCAGTACTACAATGGACCTGCAGCGAATACCACTATCAACATCCCAACGGTATGTATTTGTAATATGGTCTTTTAAAATGCATTTTAAATTTATTTTTACTTATAGAAGCCATAGAAGATGTTTCTTAAGAGCATGATATACCAAACTTATGTATTCTTACATTCTTACACATTTAGTACGCAGTTTTTGACTCAAAACACCCTGTATACAGTTATATACTCATATTTTCATTCAAAATTTTTATAAAAATGTATGTCACAAGCTCTGACTAGCCATAAGTTGATATTATTTGTCAAATAAACGTATGATAGGTCACTTTAATTTGTTTACTTATGTAGATTACAAAAATGAAAGTAAAAATCTACACCTTATAATAGCTTTTTTGCTGAGGAGGATATTGAAAAAACTACTTCTTGGAGTTGTATAAATAGTTCTTTTATTATGATCATTACGTGAGAAAGTCAACAACTGACCGTACGAAAACAAATAGAGATTGGTAGAATCCATGAACTGTGTATTCATTTGAGAGATTCAGTCTCAATAATTTGTATTACACAAATTAATTTCTCTAGTAGCTCTTTTGTAAATATGTGTATTTACACAAGAGTAGCTACTATGAAGTTGCCTATTATTTACTATTGAAGAGCGCCTCAATAATAGAAAATTTTGGATAGAAGTATGTGACCTACAACTATTTGCAAACAACTTGTTTTCTTGAAAGTTTATGCTTTCTCTATAAAGGATTTTTTCACAAATGAAACCATTTCTGCAAGAAAAGTATGGATGAATAGAGACTCTTTACTGTCATTTAAGTACATAACCTAACAATATCAAATCAAAATGCCCCTTACACCCCTTTAAGACGCCTGTAACATTTGCCACATCCGGTTGTCAGATTGTCACCAAAATCAATCCAGTCCGTCCTCTGGCAATTCTAATACGTATGCAAAATTTTATCTCAATCCGTTGTGCCGTTTGGACGCTATCGATTTCACAGACATACGTTCACACATACATACACACATGCATACATACATACAAAGATATACATACATTTTTTTATCATTGTAATGGATTCAGGGTACCTCAAAACGGTGCATTTCCGCTGAAATCTCGTTTTTTTTTTTCGTCGATTACAATACAGCGATGCAAATAACTTATCCTGTATGATTTGAAAAGCTCTTATTTGTTGTATGATGTTTGTTTCAGAAAATGGATCAGCAGTCATTGATGATATTAATAAAGATTATCCAACACACACACAGTTGAATCTCGAGCACATTGACAGTTGCACAAAATTACTTATCGCAATAGATACTGAAAATGAGAACGATATTTACACGATTTTGAAGACTCAACAGTACTTGCTGGACACAGGTGTTGGAATAGTCGCATTCCATTCAGCCATCACAACAGGAACCAGGAGAATCGTCATGTTACTTCTAGATTTGAGACCGACGCTGCTTCAAGAGCAAGATGTAAATGGCAACACTGCGCTGCACATTGCTTGCGCATGTGAACATCATGATACTGTCGCATTACTTTTAGAGAAAAACGGACGTATTGACGTACGAAACAAAGAGACCTGGTCACCATTTGATATGGCCGTCTGTCGACATGGAGAATTAACATTAGCATCATTATTGCTGGACCACATTCGCAAGAAACCAGGTTAGTGATTCAACGACATCATTTATAGCCTCAATTTAAACTACGTGGAATTTACTTCATTTCAGGTATAGATCCACAGACATCATCAACCAGCAACTTATTATGGAAATCACTGATTATTTCTAGTGAGTTAGGACTTGTAGACTCCATCCCTTGGTTGTTGGACAACGGTGCAAATCCTACATTAACAAACCACGATGGATGGACAGTACTTCATAGCGCAGCCGCAGAAGACCAATCAGAAATAGTAAGAATACTCACAGAAAGAGGGCTTGACATAAATGGAAAGAGCAACCTGGGAGAGACGCCGCTTATCATTGCTAGTTCTTCGGGCAGTACAAGAACTGTTCAGTGGTTGCTGAAACACGGCGCCGATGTTACACTATCGAATGACAACGGTTGGACGGCCATGCATTTTGCCGCTAAAGAAGGAAGAACCAAAGTAGTCCGGTTATTACTTAATCATGGGGTTTACGTAAATCCAAAAACCAAAAAGGGGGAGACACCACTTGCTATTGTTAGCCAGCATAGGCGAAGATATTTCAATAATTGCGATATTGTTAAATTGTTGGTTGATCACGGTGGTTATAATACATTTTCGTACGACAATAGACAGCGAAGGAATGCTATTTTGTAGATGGATAGCAAACTTTCGAATGGATCTAATTGAATTGATATAACTGAGTTCAAAATACAGATACTGTGATAATGATAACACATTTGTATTATACATATTTTATTTTATCAACCTCAGAATTTTTTATTTTAACAGTAATTAACAGTAAAAGAGCATATCATTAGTTAGAGAATAGTGCCATCAGGTTGGTGATATCTGGTATTGCTAATTTGGCCGTAAAAAGTAATTAAAGATGAGCGTGCTTTGCTTTTCACACTGCGATGTACAGAATTACGGGAGAAACTGGAGATCTATAAAATATCTGGGATGGCTTTCACGCAACTTTCCGACTGCATCGTTGGCACAATGAAGTGTCTTCACACTTTTGCAATTATTCAATTTTGTGAAGCCAGAGCCACTCTGAACCCTACCTAACGTCAGCTGCTATGACGAAATGACAAGGGGCATTTTTTCCATCGATTACAATACTTTCCTTCTAGGGTACTAGCAGGAAAGTAAAAAGATGAACTAAAATATTAGATGCTATAAGGTGCTATAAGGCTAGACAAATTGGCAGTAACGCATGCCCAGACGTTTATATGTCTAAATATAATACTTTATGTTGATTCAACTCAAATGTTAGGGCAGCTTTGAACATTTGCATTTTATTTTTCGGAGACTATTTTGGGCAATTTTAAAAGAGTTAGGCGGATGGTTTTCTTCTACCAGAATCTTTGAGACATAATTGAAATTGATAACTACGAGATCAATTACAAAACTGTTTATATGCGTTTTTCGTAGAAATGAAGGACTCTTGTGATTCTGTTTCCAAATACAAAAACAAAGCATACGGTTGCCATTAATAAACAAAGATGGGTAATCGAGTAGAAACCAAAATAATACAATACTATTCTATATTACATTATTTTATTACATTATTATAATCCAAAAATATATTTTCTTAGTCTTTAGCTATTTGTAACGTTTACTAAAAGGTGGGTGCAACAGTCCTAAAATCCATTATACGTATAACGTTAAGATTTTTTATGCATCTGGTAATTAACCGTGTACTTAACGTCAACAGGAGGAACTATATAGTTTCTAAATTATAAATACCCAACTTCTAAAATAACTTGTACTTGTATCCATGCAGAACTAAATCCGTGACTCTAGCAATGTACTTGTCTTCATTCTTCGTTTTGAAATTGAAAACTTCCATAAAGTTATTCCCACCTTCAGCTTGGGCAGCTTCAGCGATATCAGGCACTTCGTCGCTGTCGCTAAGCATAAGTTTGATGACCAGGAATGAAAACAGGACGCCATACTTAGAATATTTCTTGTATTGATCTTTCAGTTCCGCAAAAGTTAAGTAATTGCAGTTGCAACCTAACTTTTCCAATTGTGCAGTTAAACTTCGATGGTAGATCTTCAAATATGTATTTAAGTTCTCAAAGATTGCCTTGTCAGTGCAAGCGTATAAGAAGTAAGAGATGTCTGATGTAGGAGAACTCAATTTCTGCAACTGCCAGTCTATTAGGCGCATCGATGTTGGAATATTTGGATTAGTCACATCCTGAAGTAAAATAAAATAAACTGTCAACATCATTATGTACTGCTAATGATTGATAACTGTATTTAGATAAAACACTCGTAATTACAAACTAACCAGCATGGTATTTTTGTGATCTAAGTTTAGAACACAATAAGCAAATTTTACTTTTGTTTTCAAAGTTGCAGTAATCAGTTGATCTAACTTATTTCCGTTGATAAAACCGTACAACATACGCTATTTAGGTTATGATTACAACGTTATTTTGAAATTACGAGCACAAAGTTTCAAGACCAAGCTGAAAAAACTAGTTGTTAAGGCTGCTTAAAATTATAGGTACTGTGGTTTTCGGTAAGCAATTTGTGATACGAATGTCGCGTGTCATGTAGTTATGGTACATGTACATTATTTTGAACTAACCGTGACCCAGGTAGCCCCTGTGTTTAAATACTATGTTATTATAAACATGCCATTTATTCATAATGCCATGTCGTTAGAGGTTAATTGTTGTAAGAAAGAAATTGTTGGAGCAACATAAACATACTAAACTTTTAAACCGGAAGAATAACTAACCGTTGAAATAACTACATATATTGAAATTCTTATTAGTATAAAATATTATTTGGATAACAAAATTATCCTCTTCATCATTCATGCTACGCTATATACACAAGAACATGTTTTCTTGATATCCAAGAATAGAGTTCTCTCTGTGTAGGTTATTCAATTACAATCCTGGTTTTCCTCATAATCCTTGTAAGTCACCCATGAAATAAAACACTTATGCATAGATGTATACAAACAATACACGAACACTGGATATCGTCGAACTTATATACCTACCGGTGATATGTGGCAAAAGACGCGAGAAACTGTTAGCGCCATCTGTAAAGTACTTGAACAACTTTCTATGCATCTCCCATAGTAAGAATCTTGGGTCAAAAAACTGTTCTTTCATTGAAGCATATATATTTTTCGTCCAACAAAATATTTTTGTTGTTGTAAGACGAACGTCTACTTTTTTTATTGAAGAATAACTTTTTCTTCGTCAGAGAAAAATATACTTAACATAAACATACGAAACTCTTAAATCGTAAGAACAACTAACCGTTGAAACAACTATATTGAAATTCTTATTAGGATAAAACATTATTTGGATAGAAAAAACCCCTCTTCATCATACACTTTATATACGCAAGGATAATTTTTCTTGATATCCAAGAATAGAGTTCTCTCTGTGTAGGGATTGGTAGAACCCATGAAGTGGGTATTGATATGAAATCTATACTTTATTAAATTACTTAGTTATTATTAAAGACGGAATCAATAATAGAAAATGTTGGATAGTAGTACGTAAGATACATCTCCATTTGCAGAGGAACATGATCTTTTATTTTTCTTAAAATTAAAGTACATGATTCGGAGTCTATTCTAACGGTTTGTTCACTCTCAATTAACTCATGTGGAGGGTACAAATAATATCAATAAATGGATTTTTCGTCATATAAAACCATTTCTGTAAGAAAACTGTGGATGCATGAAGACTCTTTACTGTCATGTTAGTAATCTATATAATAAAACAAGTCGAATTGCCCCATAACACCCCACAAATAGCTGAGCACAGCTTGTGATGCTCGAATATTGAAACAAAAGGACTCTTCAAAAGAACCGATCCAAAAATGTAACTGTATACAGGTGGTTCCATGAAAAAGATTAGTTTTGGGCCATGTATTAAATGTGAATGGTGATCCAACATCCTATATGAAAAGTAATAAAATTGTAAATAGTTTTGTGTTACAGAAAACGTTAATCCCCATAACTATTGCAAAAATCATTTTCTAGTTTTTCTAAACATATCGTAAATATTGACCACGGCGACTAAAATGTAAGCCTGTAACCCATCCGGTATAGTTAATATTGTTTGTATTCGATTTGACTTTTATCACAGACCAGTGCAATAAAAATTGTTTGCAAAACAGATCAAGAGTTTAGTTATTGTTGTTTTAACAGACTGAGTTTAATCAATTCTTTGAGGTTAATGGGATTAATTCCAACAAAAACATAGATATTGATATTCATTTTGTTCTGTTACTGTGTAAGTCGTAAGATTACAAAAAGAATAAAATAGAAATAATAAGAAGTTACTTACATCGTATCTGAACATCATGTTATTGGTCCAACAGTCTCCGTGGGTAATAACAGCAAATTTGTCGGCATTTTGTGACTTCATACCTTTCAGAATATCAACATAATTCTGTTTGAATTTTAGGAATGAAGCGTATCCGACCGTATCCTTCTTAATCTCGGGTATTTGCGCTATCCTGTCCAAAATGTTCCCAAAGACTCCTTGAAAATCGGGACTGTACAGAAACGCTACAAAATTATCGGCCATGTTGTACGTTAAGTCCTTGAATATTTTCGGTTGTTTCTCTCTTAGGGCATAACTCATGGCATGGAATCGTCCATATTCCTCAAGAGCAAATATGACATGTTCTTTTGACATAGTTATCCTTCTCTCGCAGACTGAAAATCCAGCTTCCTTCAGGTTTTCCATGACCAAGCCTTCCGCGTTGTCCTTCAAGCATGTTCCGTAGCATTTTGCGATGTTTATGAACGGCCTTATGTCTCCACAATCCAACTGGCATTTTCTTAGAATGGGATAAACTTTTGTGTAAAAGTTTATTTCTGTAACGTAACAATTTCTAATGGGTGTTAGTTTTCTCAATTCTTCTCCAGGTGGTGCTGTTTTTAGAATCAATTTAAGGGTTTTGTTGTCGCCTCTAACGTTCACTGCACTAACTATTCCAAGGTAACCATCGCCTTTGTCGTTCTTGCCTACTACCTCAATCTTAGCATCTTTGATCTTCTCTCTGTCGATGACTGGGTCGAGATATGAACAGATATCGGTCATGGTAATTGCGAGCGATTGAAGTATTGCAGGAAATGAGACGCTAGTTTACTTGGATCGCCAGATAGTTATATACTTTTTGTCACGTGATTGTGCAAAATTTAATTGTCGCGATTAAAGTTTTGAAGACGTCTGATACCGTTTAATGCTATACTTTTCTATTGCATGATTGACGCCAACGCTGATTATTTATTAGACAATCATGCGACGTTTTGGACGAAATCATAGGCTTTCTGAGACATTACGAAGATACAAAAAGTCACAACAGTTCTGCCTCGCACAGTGAAAAACATGATAATTAAGAACAATGTCCCGCATGACACGTGTTTAAAATAATCTCTGCTTATACTGAAATATGGTCAACGTATAATTATGTATAAGGTAGTATTTACATGCCTCTATTAAATACAAATTGCGTGTTATTAATTCTGACAAGAAATACTGACTAGCCTAATACTGGCCTATATAACTTGTATTACTAATTCAAAAGGGCAATAATTAACCTGATACAATTCTAAATAAATGCTGCATAGGTATATAAGGACAAGTGTACCTTCATAGATACCTTTACATTCTGTTACTCCTACGACTTTGTAATTCTGCCTGTAGAATTTAAATGAACTGATATATTTCTTATTGCATATTCTAATTCTCTATACAAACATAAGTTGATTTTTATATTAATTTTAGAATAGATTTAAAATATCAGCATTTGTATAATTGTCTATGATAATAAAGCACTCTTAACCGTATTCGGTCTACTAATAAAAAATAAAGAATGGAAAGTTCAATGTTGTGTAATCAAAATAATAATAAAAAAACAACAATATGTACATTCTCTAACGTTGTATATTTGTAGCTCAATAATATCTTAATTAGTCTGATTTAACTGAGAGAAGACCATATAAGAAGAATAGGAACAATACAAACCATAAAATATAATAAATAGTCTAAATCTAATTTCCATGGCCTATTAATAAAAATAAATGAATTCTACTCTTTTATATATGATTTTGGTAAGTTCCTTAAATGAAAACGTTCCATTTGATAATATCCGGGTTTTGAGGAGCATATTGACAAATAGTTGTTAGAAAACTTTAAAATTAAAATAACTGGAAGGGGAAAACATCAGATACAATAGTCCTGATCAGAACGAACATATTTATGTGTGAAGAAGTAAAATATGAAATAAAAGGTATTCCATTCCACTTAAAATAACAAAATCTTAGTGTACTCTGGTAGACAGGAAGTGGCAACCATCTTGCATATTTTATGTAAAAAGATCGACATGAACAGCCTCTATAAACTGAATTTCAAATACGTTTGAGTAGTAGAACAAAAAAAAAATTCTAATAAACCATCTGTGTGGAAGATTTTGTATAAAGTTGGCGGAAAATCCAAAAAAATGTGTTTTAAGATAGAAATTGAATAGAGCAGATTTGTACATCCATAGTAATCGTCATCGTTGAAAAGAAAATTATAGAAAAATAGTTAACAAACTCATGCTGGTAAATAATAATTAAATAAATGAAATTTTGAACGTATTTGTAGCGTGTGTATATTTACGTTTTTACTACACTACATCTACAATAGGTGTTATAAAGTTGCGATAGGTCTATAAATGGTGGGTAAAGTTATAAAAAAGTATCCATGAATAGGATAACATTATAACAACTAACCTTTTATGGTGAGAACATTATGACAACTTGCTTTATCTAATACCAACACAGATCCCGAAGGAAAATTTGCAATCAATCGTTGTTGTTTGTGTTGCTTGTTCTTCAAAAATGTTCGTGAAGAAATTCTAAGATAAAACTTAATTCATCCGAGGCTTAATTCGAAAACTACTTCAACTGCTAATTCTATTGTTGTTATACATTCCTGACCGTATAATAAAAGTTATCCTCTGATTTTTATAGATATTTGCTGAAAAAAAATTGCTAGAACCCAAATTCATTGGATATTGCTGTTCAAAGATTCGTATTTCAGAAATTGTATCAGTAATGGGTGTCTAGGCAAAGCAATAATTTGCGCTGATAATTTAGATAATAATTAATAGCCTATAATATGCGAAATCTCCTTTTCATTTATTTTGCATAATAGGTTTATAATCACAGCAATTAAAATCATAACCGTTCTATAATGTGGTGGAACATATTCGTAAGATCAGTCACGAACATCTCAATGACTAACAGATTTTGTATAAAAAAGCAACACATGATAACCCTTACGAAATAGGAAGGAAATAGGAATTAACTGCGATCTAATAACATTTTTCTAGGGATAGTGTAAAATACCGTTTATAAAAACATTTATATTTTCTATAATATCAGCATTTATAATAATACTTAGTTTATACGATATCCACAATATTTATACACAAATTGCACACATACGGGGAGATATGTATAGTCTTTCTTTCACAATAGGGATAAGTAACAGTAATAAACATTTTTTTACATCAAATACGTTTCCGGTACAAAAATGTGTCATATACAATGGACATCACATATAACTACACACGTTCCATAATCTCACCAACAGAACACTCTTTACACAATGTAAGTTAAGTCCTAAGTTAGATTTCTTTCAGGTTTTTCTGTAGTTTTATAGTTTATTTGTTATATCACAACCTCCTGTTTCAAAAAGTGCTGTTGCATAAAAAATCTTCCATAAAAAGATTTTGATCTCTCAAATTCTTGAATCTCAGTATGGAACGTTTGTTACCATAAATATATTTCATTACTTTTATGTTTACAGGAATGTGTCCGACATTGTCGTCTCGGAATGTGAGCCTTGCTGAAAGCAAGTGCAAAGACCCAGTCATGGACCTTTGACTGAGCAAAGCCTGGTCGTGTTCGGTTGGACCTCAAATGACTCTCCACAACTCAAGCAGACGTCTCTCCTGCACGCCACTGGTCTTTGAGATTTCTTCCAGGAGACGACGCAGACAACGTTGCCGTCACCCCTCTGACGCATGCTGCTCAACCTCTGGGAGTTGTTCGTGTCGAGTGTCTGAAACGAAGCACCTTTTAACCAACACCAAGCAAATTATTATTGTGTTCTTCGTGTTGTATAATTTTTTTATTCCCATCACGAAGGCCAGAAAATTCTCTGCCAAAGGTCTCTGCCAAAAATAAAACTTAATTAACGTCAGGTATTTATTTAATCATCAGAATAACTATTTGACTGGTTCTTTTTGTAAAAATATAACTATACATAGACTTTTTGTTTAGGAAATAATCGTTTTTATTTTTTATTCTAAGCACTCCAAGCTATACTGCGTCCCAACTTAAAGTTAGAGTTATTAAAGATTAAAATATCTGGTGTGGCCCCCACCCAACTTTCCAACTACATTGACACACTGTTTACACTTTTATAAGCTCTCTAAACGTATAGACTGTAGAGGGAGAAACACCAAAAAGGAATGTCCGTGAGATAATAATAATACTATGTCGGGATTATAACAATACATACAAGGCTAGATACAAATAACTATAATATACTGTCACGTATCCATGTGTTTTCATACGAGATTTATTTCTCTACTGGTTGTTTATTTATTCTTCAATCGCGGGCGGGGCGATAATAAAACAATAACGTGTGGCCTAACGCGGTATGATGCGGTCAGTTCTCCATTACGGCACAAACCATTTCATAAAAACCCTTATAGCACCTAAACCGCTCATCCCATTGATCTGTAAATTTGTATATTTAAAATCACTGCAGGATGAGATGGTGGCAGTTTGATCAAACACTTTATTCTTTAGTTTATTCTTTAGAGTAAAGACTAGGGGCACACTCGCAGTTTTCAGTTGCGCAACTTTTTAGTTGCAGTTGCGTGGTTTTGAGCACACTACTGCAATTAAGGAGCAACCAAACAATTTTGTTGCTACGTATGGGCACACATGGGGATGAAATTAGTAATTGCATCTATCTCAAGATGTCAAAGCTTTCAAAATAAATTCTAGTGTGAAGTAGCATTGGTTTCACAATATGAGAACACTAACACTGGGTCGAAATATATATATGTGACCTCGGCTGCGATGGGTAACGTCACGATAGGTCCCTTTTCGCATCCGAGGTCACATATATCGTCTTCATAATAAATTTCAAGCTTGTTATTGTGCCTCAGCCATCTACAACAATTTGTTTATGGCCAATTAATTTTTGTGGGGGGACAAAATACTAAAAAATGATTTGAGCCAGACCACAAACTGTTTGGTTACTGCAACTCGTTAATCAGTTGTAGTTGCATGTGTGCCCGGGTCCACAGCACTTCATATAACACAAACATGTAACCAAACGATTGCGCAACTGAAAATTGCAAGTGTGCCCCTAGCGTTAGTGCATACTTTTCGAATTTTTTATTTTTGTTTCTGCCGCCCGGTAGTACTGGTGCGGCATTCTTCTTGTACGAAGGGTAAAATGTCTTTATTTCAATCAAATTTATTACCAGGACTTATTACCAGGTTTGTAACAAAAATTTATGTTCAAATTTTAAATTACCCACCTGATTTTTTTGTTTACATGTATTTATGCGGATTTGTAATAAACGTTAGAAAGTTATTTATTGAATTTTATCAATCTTTTTGTTTGCAAACTCAGTTGAATTTTATGTAACTTTGATATGTTTTTCTTTTTTTTTTGTTGATCACAATATTTTCTAACAATCTATTAGTTAAAACTTTAATCTATAGTTGGTACTATCTTCAATGTACATCTCGCCAACAGGGAATAGTAAGTTACATTTTATTAATTTGTTTTATTTTCCATTTCACAGATATTTTCAACAGCCGATTACATGTTCAAACCCCAGAACTTTACTGCTTGTGTTACATCAACTATACTCGCTTTTAAAAGTTATGTTTGCATAAATAGAAATACATAGACACACATTTTTGGAATGGTTTGGCCCCGTTTTGGAAAAAGCGAGAAACTATACTCCCGACAAGTGTACCGAAAATAAGTTATACATACTTGTGGGTTTGGCAGTACAATCATTTTTCAATCAATCACAAATTATTTGGTACAATAACTGCTATTCTACTATAGCGTCCGGTCACGGTGTCTCAAAAAGTTATACCAAAACGGTACGTGTATATATATATAGTACTAATTTACATTATATATAAATCAAGTTAAAATCAGTTCACTGTTTCATAAACAGTCAAACAAGGATCTTTGTTTAAACCATGCATATTGGCTGAAAAAGGCATTCTCAAAATCAATCAGTCACTATTAGCAGACATTTAAATTTGAGTGATCGACTCAATTTATCTTGTTGGACATAACTAGTTAGTTTCGATAGTAATAATTATATACATAGTTATTCTTGCAAACTTGTAAATTCTCGCTCATATTTACCAAGTTGAGCAAAACATGCATTTGGTTTAACGATAGTTTACATATTATAATTGACCAACAAATGAGCCTTTAGAAGAACAGTTCTTAGCAAAACATACTGTTATTAATTAATAACAAAATGTACTTACCGTCTACTGTCTACTTATTACTTATTAATAATCTTCTAAATATCTCACAGATTCAGATGAAATAATGGAAATACAAAGAAATCTTAATGTTTAATTTAATTTAAGAATATTCAATATGAATGAATCAGAAGACAAAATTAAGCATTAGAAAATATCATTTTGTTATCACTTTTTTTATAATAATGCCATAAATAGCTATTTCGGACGTCGAGAGCAAACTAGCATGTAATAAAAGTTTATAATATGAGTGCAAAAAAGTATAATTAAAAAGTGTTCTTCAATATTAATTCGCTGAAAATATGATCAGTGCACATGGGTACTTGAAAGTATTAAATTTAATTAAATGAAACCTGCAAAGAAACTCGTCTTCTTTTTATGTGTTTTAGCAGGTTATTAACACACATGTGGGTGTAAAATAATTGAATTTTCAGTCCTTTCTTGCTATGGCAGACAACTGTTGCTTATATAATGTAATTGCTACCTGCTGCCGTGCTGACAGATTCTTCCGCATAATCATGAGCTTGTTAGTAATCTGTTGGCTTCTGTGTACAATTATATTTGATTGCAAACCCTTAACTGTATTATATAATTTATATCGGACACATCAAATACCACGTGTCTAATTTAATGGTACGTTTCCACGAAGTTGACAATACTGAAACTGCAACTTTTTGCATAACATGTTTTCTAACTGATCGAAAAATGATGGAGTACCAAAATCACAACTACGAGTTATTATAAGTACCATGTCGGGATTATAGTTTTGCTAGTTAGTACTCTGTTTACCTTGTTCAGTAATAATACAATAGTCGAGGAGATAATTATGTTGATTTCAATAGACACAAAGCTAACGTAAATATAAAATTTATTTGTCTTCTATACATAACAAAAATATATAACAAAAAATTTACATCGCATTCGTACAGGTATTAAGTTAAATTAACAGTACAAAATAAATATATTATACGTACAAGTAAATGAAGAAGAAAATTAAAAAAAAAATGCTATAAAGACAGAGTTAAAATAAAAGGGAAATCTGAAGAAAATGGAACTTGTATATCACATAACTTTGTTTTTTTATTAGTAGTTGGAATGTGTTTGTCGTTTAATAATAATCACAGAATTAGTTTAAATTGCCTCTGCTTAAAAATAAATCAGTTAAAAATATCGCGTTCCCCCATGGTTGCTTCGAAAAAGTATGTATTTGGAGATTGTTGCAAATTGCCCATCAAAAAAAACCAAAAAGTTTGTCAAATTTTGATCTCTTTTCTTAGTTTGTCAATCTGTGATCACTTCTGGTGGATTTTGATGGTTATTTCAGCAATTTATGGACAAACCCTTGGAAATTCTTCCTACCTAAAATTTTTTCAAATAATTATTTGTACAACTCATCTAATCTGTGTAACCGACATAATCTTTTAGTGGTCTGTTTGCAATACCCTGTAAATCAATTAAGGACATAGGTCAAATTTGTACCTACTCAGTTTTGAAGCCAAATTAATTAGTTCTGTTTTATATCATTTCGACATGTTAATCTAAAAAAAGACTCAGTGTTTTAATTTAAACTCTTCAACACGATATGAATAAAATTGTCAGAGTTAACATGCGCTGAAGTAGAAAATCTTACCAGTTCTTATATCACAAAGAGAAAAATACAACTATAGTCTAAATTTGAAACACGTAGAGCAAAGTCAATTTTGTCGATTACACAGACCAAATGAGCCCCAGAAACAAATATTTTAAAAAATGTATTAGCTAGAAAGTATTTTGAAGAAATTGTACAGTTTCTGAAAGAATCATCCAAATGCTACAAGGATGACAAGGTTTGGGATCCAAATTCGTCCTATTTTTGGTAGGCGGGTTTTCTTTGTCGCTAAATATATATTGAAAAACAGAATAAATCATGGAAAAGATCACATAACGACCATATGTATACATTGGTCATTGCTAATTATTGTTGTCATATGTCTGTCAATCTTCGTAAGAAACATAAATAAATATAAAATAGCCTTAACTTTTGATCATTGTATTGAGTCATTGTATTCTGTAGTAAGGAAAGTATTATTATTGACCTTAAAAAATAGGTATGCATTATGTTACTAGTTTTTCTCAATAAAATCCTCTCTCTCTCCTTTAAATCTAAGGTACACAATAACAACAATTTGTTCCCAAACATGCATCTGCAAAATCCCCAAATAGCACACAATATGACATATCATCATCGCATCTTTACCTATTTAGTTACTTATTAAGAGTGATTAAGAAATGTTTAGAGCATGGCCATTGACTGAAACTGATCTCGTCCAATCTAACGCCAGTTTACTCTAGATTCTTAAGTGAGATTTCCAATCCCGGTATGCGGGTCTCCACCGTTGGTGTCGGTATAACGTTTTGCTTTGAATCTAACGTGTCTAACCGTATCCTCACCTGGGTTGTAGCCCGTCTCTTCGCTCGTATGTTGAACACCCCGTATACAATCGGATTCATGCAGGAATTCGTGCAGGCAAAGAGGAAGAGACCCCGCTGAAGTTTTGGATCTAGTTTAGCTGCCTGCTCGCGATCATACCAGAAACTGGAAGTAAGACAAAGTATTTAATCGATGACTTAATGAAAATGACACATGTATGTATTATGGAAACAGTAAATGTACTCTGCAAGCAGATGCAGGATTTATGAAAAAAAACTCTCTGCTGTATATATTGTAGCGTACAGTTTGACGTTGGTTCAGGATCATATACACTCAGGTTAAAAGTGTAATCCCTATTTCCAAGCAAAGTTGATACCTATTTCCGGTAATAAGTTAGGTTAAGTAAGTATTTGATGCAACGTTTATATGAACCATTTTTTAGGTGGGACACCTGTATATGTATGCATGTGTGTATGTATGTATGTGTATATGTATGTCTGTGAACACGATAGCGCCCAAACGGTGAAATTTGGTATACATATCTAGGATCAGCAGTGGACGAACTGGGTTGTTTTTGGTGACAACCTGACAACCGGAAATGGCAAATGTTACGTACGTCTAAGGATTCATCCGATTGAGACCAAACTCACACCAGCTCATCCCCCAGAACAGAACAGTTTAATGAATGCTAAAGTGTGCGTTGCCTATTGTGGTTGCCAACCTTGGAGACGTATCCAAGCTCATGTTCAATGCCTGCAATATTGAATGAACATTTTTCAATGATCCTGGTATAACTGGACGACTTTTCATCGATTAATTCCAATTATCATATGGAATAGTGGTTGATTTGTTTTGTCTGCTAAGAGTTATGTGGCGTGTCCTTTTACTTCAATTATAGTTTTTCAGAACTCGTATTCCCACAGAAATTACTATTATTGAATCGATAAGATGATTGAAGTTCACCTGTCGCTGTCGATTAGCAATTTATACATTCCTACTAGTACCCTAGAAGGAAAGTATGGTAACCGACAAATTTGTTTCTAGATTTCAACGAAAATACGTTCTATTAGGACCCCTGGGCCCAGTATCCATTGCAATGATTTCTGGAAAATGTCTGTATGTAGGTGTCCCACCTACGCTGCCTCGGTCGATAGCCGACTTATTATTGATTTTTTTATAAAAATGTTTCAGATAAAAGTTGCATCGAATCATATTCTATACATTCTAAAATTGGTTTCAGTAATGGCGGACTTTAGCTTATAACGGAAATAGGTATCAACTTTGTTATTTTAAATAGAACACCCTGTATATTATTGCACTTTTGGATTCTTTGTTAAATTTCAATGGTACTTTGATAAGGATATATTACGTCTAAGTGACATCGTTTTTGAACTACATGGCACTTGCAAAGTCTTTTAAATCAGAAAATCAAAACATCTTCGAAATTAACAGATCCCTACTTAAGACCTCCATAATTTAAATGCGATAATTTTCTAATATCACATGTGTGCTTTTTTATGCTTAATCCAAAACTGAAAACCGCATCTTGCTATCTTTTACAGTTTCGGAAATATTTCCAAATTTAAAAGACTCTGCAAGTGCTATTTTTTGCGAAAATTGTCAATTCAAAAACGATGCCACTTAGACAAATTAACAAAGAATCCTAAAGTGCATAAATATATAGGGTGTTCCATTTGAAATAACAAAGTTGATACCTATTTCCGGTATAAGCGGAAGTCCGCAATTACTGAAGCTAATTTTAGAACGTGTAGAATATGATTTAATGCAACGTTTATCTGAAACATTTTTTAGGTGGGACATCTGTATATGTATGCATGTGTGTATGTATGTATGTGTATATGTGTGTCTGTGAACACGACAGCGCCCAAACGGTGAGTTTGGTATACATACATATTTAGGATTAGCAGGGGACGAACTGGGTTGTTTGGTGACAACCTGACAACCCGAAGTGGCAAATGTTACGTACGTCTAGGGATTCATCCGGTTGAGACCAAACTCATACCAGCTCATCCGCCAGAACAGAACAGTTTAATGAATGCTAACGAAATGAATAAACAATGTAGTCGTATTTCTATTTATCCAACAAAACTAAAACGAAGTGCATAGAATGCAGGGTCTAAATATTTTAATGAATTCCGAATTTATTGATGTTTGTATATTCAACATATTCCACGAAGACATCAAAAGAATTTCAAACGGTGGTAAAATATTTTATACATTAATCGGTTAAAATGTATTTTTCATTCGCCGTCGCTGCAAGAAAGAGAAAAGTTTCCGTAAAAGATTACTTCTATTGAGCACAGAGGCACGCAAGATTCTGAACTGAGATTTCTCGGAACTCTAATGAGCGAAAATTTTGCTGGAACAGAGTACAAACGAAGTTGAAAGTCTTCGGAATCTTTTAATCTTGCCAGCGCTTATTAGGGGTAAACTATTTTCTAAAACCTACGATATTAAATACCAAAGTTAGCAAGTAATAATAAATTAAGATTTTGTAATGAGTACTGCATTTCGCTAAAACAGTTTCGTTGTATTACGTTTTAACTTTTGTATTTGACTCTTTCCTACAGTCCTACAAATATGCAGTACCAGATTAGGATTCGACAACGCATACTAGTGCTGTAGTATTTCCACTGATACATGATACTTCGTAAACTTCGGGAAAACTCAGTAACTCAGTCATCAACATTTCACGTTAATCGATTTTGCTAAGCAATCAGCATTTCGATAAATTGCGCAACATTATTGGCAATAATTTCATTTTTACTTTCCGACTAGTAACCTAGAAGGAAAGTATTGTAATCGACGGAAAAAAAAAATTTGAGATTTCGGCGGAAAAACGCGTGTTGAGGTCCCCTGAATCGATTGCAATGATTTCTGGAAAATGTACGTATGTGTGTATGTGTGTATGCATGTATGTATGTCCGTGACGGCGCCCAGACGGAACAACGGATCGGGCTGAAATTTGGTATACATATTTAGAATTCCCGGGGGACAAACTGGATTGTTTTTTGTGACAATCTGACAACCGGAAGTGGCAGTTGTCAAATACATTTTCTTAGGGATTCATCCGATTTGGACCAAACTGCCACCATCTCATCCTTCAGTGATTTGAAATATGTATACAAATTTACAGATCAATGGGATGAGCGATTTAGGTGCTATAAAAATTTTTATCTATTGCTTTGTGACATAATAGAGAACTGACGGCATCATACCGCGTTAAGGCGTTAGCTCACACGTTTGAATATAATCGCGATTGAAGAATAAATAAACAAGTAGGTAGTAAAGAAATAAACCTCGTAGGAAAATACACGGATACGTGACAGTATATTAAAGTTATTTGTATCGAGAGGTGCCTATACACACATTGTTATAATCTCGGTGTATTATTATGTTACGGACATTCGTTCTTGGTGATTCACCCTCTGTATCTATAGTCTATACGTTTAGAGAGTTTATAAATATGTAAACAGTGTGTCAATGTAGTCGGAAAGTTGGGTGGGGGCCACGCCAGATATTTAAATTTGGTTTAACAAACGCGAAATAAACAATTTGTTCTAGCGACTACTAGTAACTTATGCAAATCAAATATTGATTCTAATACAAAATTTGTTGAAAAATGCTCAAAAAATGTATTCTTCCATTTTGTCGATCAAGAAATAGAGATTGCCATTAAAAAAATGTGCTTCCTTTGACCATGCAAAAGCACATCATTATAAAAAGAGTTGAGGTCAAAGAAAGTATAAGGGTTTTTGTCAGAAATAAAATATTTCCGGTGTTCTATTGTAACGGTAACTGGACGGACATCCGATCCATCAGGAAAGGGCTTATTATGTGCGCTGTTCCCAGCAAGGGCGTACAAAACAAGCACGTTTGTCATATGGGGACTAACAGGAACTGCACTTCCTCATAACGCAGTATTTCTAAAGCACCGTGATTTGCTACCAAATATGAATAAACCCCGAAGCTAAATTTGAATGGACCTGGTTTATTTGGTATTTAATATTTGCGTTGCTTTCATCGTTTGTAGGCATCGCTTTGAAACTTTTGCTTGAAGCGAATCGCCAGTAACAGATAAAAACTCTACAATCGATCTCAAAAGCACCGGTAACATTACAAACATGCAACATTTCAACTACTAAAATAATAGCAAGAACTAAATTACCTCATTTATAATAATTCTATTAAATTTGACTTTAAATACGTAAACCACAATACGGAATTATAGATCAATGGGATGAGCGGCAACCTTAGTCGTTATAGATGGAAAAATTCGCCTTGCATGGCACTTTTATAGTAGATAAATAACGACATTATTAACAACAATAAGTATAATAATACTTACAATACCAGTATAGCGTTGTAGGGAGTCCAGCAAACGAAGAATACTAGCACAATTATGATGGTCATCTTCAGAGTTCTAATTTTGGCTCGTCCTAAAAACCCTAAGCTAGATCTCCTTATTCTATCTGAAAGAGAAAGAATATGTTGTCTTTATATGTTGTATTTCATATACATAAATACCGAAAAATGATAATAATTTATAAATACATTTTAAAAGTATTAGAACATATAGAGCAGTGTTTCCCAACCTTTTTTGAGCTATGCCCCACCGAAGCTGGTCTAAAAATCTCATGCCCCACTTCATATTGTCTTTTTTTATACCTATAACAGGTTGGAAATGAACCTTACTCGGAACGGTGTACGTTTCTCATTTCGTCATTGGTACACATTCTGCCCAACAAACTTTGACTAATTTCCTCTCTGTGACGTAATGAAAAACTTGCGCCATTGGGGGTATAAAAATAATAACATAAAATAATAATTTATTTGATTATTGATATAAATACTAAGCATTTTAGCAGAAACAAAATTTGCTACATATTCTATTATAACAAAATAGAAATAAACATTCACTTAAAAACTAATACAACACAAATCTGCCATATTTTATTATAACAACACAAAGTTAAACATTTACTCTAAAACTGAAATTGTCACTGCAAGTGTTAATCGTACCCTTGAGTCTAGTCATCAAATATTCGTGCTCATTGCTAAATCTGGTAAAAAGCAAAAAATAGAGGAACATTTAATTAAACTGTCAATATCAACATTTGTAAAAACGGTTTTAGAAAAAGATGACAAAGATGTGAAAGCTGTGCCCCTTAGTAACAACACTGTCAGAAAAAAAATGGTTAAAATGAGCAAGAGTGAGAGGCACTGAGGCCTTGTTGATAACTTATGTAAGGTACATTAATAAGGAACATTTTTTTGAGGAAATGTTATTCTGCAAATTATAAGAAAGCACCACGACCTCCAGAGATATTTTTTCTAAGCTAAAAAACTATGTTATTCATTATGTCGATAATATTCTAATACAGAACATAACATCTTGTGCTGCCAATCGTGCTCCTAACATGATGGGCAAGAAAAGTGGCTGTTTAAAGATGAAAATCCAGAAATGCTTCTTGTGCATTGTGTAATCCACAGGGAAAACTTGGTAGCCAAAAATATTTGTTCAATGAAGTATTAAATTTAGTTATTAAAAGTATGAATTATTTTGTACTTCACAAATTAACTTGAAATGTCACATTCGGCATTAGCTTTGATACAATTGACATATTTTATAACCGAATTTAATCTTCATTGAGAACTGGACAAACATTTTTGGTTACCAAGTTTTCCCTATGGAGCTGTATTAGAAAATGCACAAGAAGCATTTCTGGATTCTTATCTTTAAACAGCCGCTTTTCTTGTCCATCATGTTAGGAGCACAGTCTGCAGTACAGGATGTTATGTTCTGTATTGGAATATTAAAGACATTGAAGTAATTTTTTTGCTTATGAAGAATATCTCCGGAGGTTGTGATACTTTCTAATTTACAGAATAACATACCTTCAAAAAAATGTTCTTCAACAATGTATCTTAAGTGGCATAGCTATCACATCTTTGACATATTTTTCTAAAAACGTTTTTACAAATATTGATGGCTTAATTAAATTTTTCCCCAGTGTGTGTTTTTTTTTCGGATTTAGAATTGTGTAGGGATATTTAATAATTAGCCTCAAGGATATGATTAACGGTTGCAGTATGAACGGTACAAAGAGACTTTAAGGTAGGTTTTTTTTTCAAAATTTTTCTATATTCCAATTGCCCCCCTCAACAATCATATTGCCCCCCAGTGGGGCGTACGCCCCACGTTGGGAAACACTGATATAGAGGGTCTATCACAGGACTAGTATATTAGAAGTTTCTGTCGTTCCGGTTATTCAATATGTTTGACACAAAATATGTATATATTTTAACTGCTACTTTCTTCAGGAAATCAAAATAAAATTTTGCTTTTCATTTTAAATAGAAAGGTGTATTCTTCATTACAAATTTAAATTCCAAGTAAGTAGATGCAAGATTCTTACCCTATACCTAATTGTCATCATTTTTGAGTTATTTTGATTTTTGTATAATTTTTGTGGTTTTTCAGGTGAAGGATATCATACCTGACACTTTCATATTTAGTGGGCACTTATCCCATATATGATCTAATAAAATGATGCCTACTTTATTATTATATCATATACTGCCTGTTTAAAATTAACAAATATTATTATTACTTATATATTATATTATTACTTTCTGTAACGTCAAACATTCATATCTTTCAAATGGAACATCTGTATATCAATACACGCTTGCAAAAAAATGCTTTTTGTATAAATCAGTGCTAGGATTTCCTATATCTATCCTCTATAGATCTTGAAATAGTTCTATATTGTATTCAGAAATGATTTGAAAGTTAACTGGTGAGGGTGACAGATGTTTTGCAACGGATTATTATTATTTAACGAAAATTAATAACAGTAACTTATCTAATTAGGTATACTTTGAACTTGTTTAATATTTATTCATAAGAAGTGCACTTTCGTTACCAACAAACAACAATAAGTCAACAAACAGATTAATTTCGAAATCAATAATAACATATCAGCATACAAAAAATGTTTTATGGCAATTTAAAGTGAAAACATTTTTATAAACATGTATTCTGTACCATATAAAATGTTAGGTTGATTATAACTTAACTTTTTTTCGTTTAGTCTACCTTTTTACTTCGAACACAAAATATTAAAAATATAATATCGGTTGATAGGAGAAAACCCCTTTCCCATGGTTTATTGATGTAAATGAGTTATCGACATTTTAAAAAGAAACAATGGATTTATAATGTTTGGACACCCCGTATATACTACATAAAATATAAATTAAGTACGATTTTAATTGTTAATATTTGGGGTATGCGGCCACCGAAAGTGTTAGGTTTAATATAATTCAAAATAACTCAAAAACGGCAACGTGTAAGGTATAAGTAAACCTTGCGCATATAAACAAAGCTGAATGGAGCTGGAAAAGCGGAATAAAATAAGTTACGAAAATACTTAAAATAGCGTGAGTTGGTACCCTAGGCGATAAAGAAGTTTAAACTTTTAAAGTTTAGAGAAAGTTCAATTTGATGCACATGATATTTTATGTTAAAGCTACTTTAAGTTTTAACTTCTAGCACGGAATGATCAAGTGCGCTATATGGATGATAAGCCGGCGAGGAAAAGAAAACTTTTTATTATTACCAAAAGTTGGCACAACAAACAAGGCATGTTTGTCCTTCCTATAGCATACCTATAAACTGTAGGGTACTTAAATTGGTTTGATATAGCTATGACCTGATCTCTGTGAAGAGATTGAATACCATTGTCACAATACTAATATCAGTAAATTCGAATAGCAAACGTATGTATATATAAATCAGGACTATTTTCTTCAGACTTCAGAAGAGAGAAAAAGAAATACATTTATTATGGTTTCAATATCTGTAATTCTTACGTATCTAACACACAGTATGTAGGGTATCCTAAAGGATGCTCAAAGCCTGATGTGATGTTGCAAGATTCAATGCCACTATTAAGGACCTCGGAAATTATACGTTATTGATTAAAATTGCTGTAATTTGTAGCATATTGGCACTATATTATCATGAAACTACAATATTATTAAACAGTAGCTAATAGGTATGTTGTTCCAAATTTACAGTACTACTTGTTGTATTTTTCTTTCTGTAATGGTTCGATAAGCAAGTATTAATCCAGAAAATAGGGGAAAATGTAATTTCCTTAGGGAGGTAGATAAACGGATATCTCAAAGATTTAATATCAGATGTTGGGTTTCTATTCTCCCGCTTGCTTTGGAATTACTGCAAGTGAACAATATTTTCAGTCAAAAACGAAAAAATCAATTGAATATGCAATAACTACGAACGATTTAACTTGCAAACCTGTTCGTAGTTATAATAAATGCAATTATAGTAATAGTGGAATGGTACCAAATTGTTCGTTTTTGAACGAAAAGTAACCAACCAACAGGAAAATAATACAGTGTTATGTTTCAACACTTCAATACTAATGTAGAAAGTACAAGGTTATTTTAAATTTCATAAAAGATGTACAAATGTCTTAGGAAGTTACAGTAAATGGCATACGTACACATAGTTCAACGTTCTGTTAGATTTTTTTGGACTCGGGTATTCGCTTTGAATGCTGTGAATAACCTGTATAAAGTATGTAATTATTCTCATTAGCGCCCATACCGCTTTTAGGGCGCAAAGTAGGCGTCAACCACAATCTCACTAGTGAAGGACACTTTTATCTCAGTTAATGCAAAATGCAAAAGCATATTCTTCACTGAGAAAAACGTTAAAAAATTGCAGGGCCACTTTCAAATTATAAATTTTAATACACATTTCAGTTGCAGAATTACGTTAAAAGCGTTAAATTTTTCATTAGTAGCTTGTCAGACGAACAATACGTACAATACATTTTTAGCAGAGCAAAATATTTTAGGGCAAATCATGTTTCTTTGCGAATATATTAAAAACGTAACTTTTAGAGAAAATATCTGACTTGTTCGATACTTTATGCCAATGCTACACGTGATGACACGCCACCCGTCAACATGAGTAAAGCAGCGTGTACACTCGAAAGATTTAAGTAATTCTGTCACTTTGTTTCAGCTTTTGGTGTATTGATTTTAAGGAGTGTAGAAAACGGCACGAATATTTGTCTCGTGACATTCTTAAGAGGGCTTGCACACGGTCTAGGTACCTAACCTCGGCAAAGAAAAGAAAAGTTTACAATGAGACAGGCCGAATTGCTTATTAGTCTTACTACTAGCAGAATCTTTTTTTGATTGTTTGGAAATATTTATTTTTGCATATCATTTTCTGAAAAAAAAATAGTAACAGATATGTAGAATCTACGTATATTATTAAGCACAACAGCAGCGTAGCTAGGAGGCTAGCACCACTTAGCTTTGCAGGGGGTCATCTATAAAGACCCCCTAATCGGTACCGTATAGGAAATTGTACCAGGATTACACATCGCGGGAACTCTTTACCCCTGAAACATGGTTTATCACTGCCTGTCATACAATTCGTAAGTTTTGACGATGTAAACAATGTTTGCAGTAAAAAGACGACCAAGCACGCGTCCTTATTGAAAATGTAGCAGAACGGAGTGGCAGCGTAGACAAATGGTTCACTCAGAGGTTCCTTTTATTTCGATAACGACGGAGCACATGGGTGTAGGCACGTATTCAGGGTTTTCTTTATGTACACATTCATACATCTGACACATCTGAAATTGCTAAAATATCTTTATTTTAACAATGTCCTTAGAAAATAAAATGGTACCCTCTATACAAGGCGAGTGCAAGATGAAAAGATGAGAGCGAACATAATAAAACGAACACACAAATCTCAATTTTCCAGTCCCATTTTCACTAGCAATTGTCGTCTCATTTTAGAACAAATTTTGATCTCCAATGATTTGTGTAGTCTTTGATGGATTTTCATTATTCTTTCGGGAAACTACAGATTCATCGTTCGTCTAAATTCTAAACTATAGTTCGTCTAAATTATAGTTTATCGAAATTATACATAGGTTGGATTGAGTTTTTGTTCACTTCGATTTAAAGGACAATTAATTCGCTATATTATTGTACCCTTGTATTTTAACCTTGTAACATCAAGTGATGCCCCCTACTGACGGTACAAGGTGTTTCAACTTAGACTAGTGAAGTATTTCCATGCGATATAACGAGCTGCGAGATTTGTTTTTTACTTTCCGACTAGTCCCTAGAAGGAAAGTACATATTGTAATCGACGGAAAAAAATCGAGATTTTAGCGGAAATACGCGTTTTGGGATCTCCTGAATCGATTGCAATGAAATTTTGTATAGGTATTTAGAATCACCGGGGGACGAACTGGATTGTTTTTGGTGACAATCTGACAACCGGAAGTGGTAAATATTACGTACGTTTTCTTAGGGACTCGTCCAATTTTGACCAAACTGACACCATCTCATCCTGCTGTGACTTTAAATATGGGTACCAATTTACATATCAATGGGATGAACGGTTTAGGTGCTATAGGGATTTACATTAGTATGTGATGTAATGGAGAACTGACGTCATCATACCGCGTTAGCTCTCACGTTATTGTTTGAATATTATCGCCCGCCCGTGATTGAAGAATAAACAAACAAGAAGTAGAGAAATAAACCTAGTATGATAACACGGATAGGTGACAGTATATTAGAGTTATTTGCATCGAGAGGTCAGTCAGTCGTATTGTTATAATCCCGATATAGTATTATTATTATCTTACGGACATTCGCTTTTGGTGTTTCACCCTTATAGTCTATACGTTTAGAGTTTATAAATGTGTAAACAGTGTGTCAATGTAGTCGGAAAGTTGGGTGGGAGCCACACCAGATATTTTTATATAGAGCAGCACGTGTTGATTTGCGTATTCTACTTTACATAGTGTTAAAAATACTATCACAATCGATAAAAAATACCGGATTATAGAGGATGGACGTTAAACTTTCACAAGCTTTCAATCGAAACAATCTTCTTTGAAAATTTATATATCGGAATGAATCAGCACAATTAAATGTGCTTTAAAAGCGAGTAGACAAAAGCTTGATAAAGATCCTTAATTATCCCACAGGATGTTCAAAATTTAGACTACAAAGACAGCATATCGGTTGCACAGATCAAATGAGTTTTAGAAATAATTATTTCAAAAATGTTATTTCGAAGAATTGGCTTATAATTGCCTGAAAGAATTATCAAAATCCATCAACGATTATAAAGTTATCGGAGGTTAAACTCTGTTATTATCTTTAAATTAGTACTCACCTCCTGCACTGCTGGTTCTTTTAAAGATTTCTATCAGTATGGCGACATATGAAAAGATGATGATTACCAACGGCATCGTATATGTCACCAACATACCGAATGCCGAGTACAGGACTTGGTGATGATGCGAGGGCAGGGCATTGTATGTAATGCATTGCACATACGACGTAATGTTCGGATGGGTTCCCGTTTGGAACACGAATGTCTGAAACAAAACAAATAACATATAATTTCAGTTAGAATTAGGCAATTACACAAGAATATAGCGCTGCATTTATACAAGGGTAGCTTATGTACAAAACTAAATTGCATTTAATTAGTCTGTTTGTTCCTCCTTGCCTAGCTAGGGAGTTTAAAAGCGACGCAGTATTATATTCCGCTGCCGTAAGTATTATTATAGTATTCCTTACTGTTTTATAACTACTGAAACTAGCATCAGTTTTCAGTCATTATTACATTAACAGCGAGTACGTTATTTATTTACATTTAACCAAGTGAATTTCCTTATAATTACTAGGTATACATATCATATCATTTTTACTTTCCGACTAGGATCCTAGAAGACCTAGAAGAAAAGCATTGTAATCGACGGAAAATGACGTTTCGAGATTTTCGCGGAAATACGCGTTTTGAGGTCCCCTGAATTGATTGCGATGATTTCTGGAAAATGTCTGTATGTATGTATGTGTGTATGTGGGTATTTGTGTGTGTATGTATGTCTGTGAACACGACAGCGCCGAAACGGAACAACGGATCGCGCTGTAGAATTACCGGGGGACGAACTGGATTGGTTTTGGTAACAATTTGACAACCGGAAGTGGCAACTGACATGACCTTAAGTATGACAACAATCATTATGTCATAGAAACTGACGTTAGGTATATTACGTCTTTCTAATAATGTTTAAAAACGTCTTATTTTTAGATCATCGTTACTGTACGTTCAAAGTCATGATCGAATTTGGTGTTGGTACTCACTGGAGGATGAAGTCTTGACAATATAATTCATACTAGTTTTACCTTTTGGGAGACATCGTTGTTCAATGGAAGTTTAACCACTTCCTTAACGGAAACTATTATACGTGGTGCAACTAATGTCTCTTAGCTGGGAATGTAATTACAGAGTAAAGTGGTGTAACCACGCGGAGAAGGAACTTTCGGAGCAGAGAACTTATTTTCTCTAAGGTATCTTTACTGCCGACTACTTGGCGTGATACCTTACCGTGCTACTCACAAATGCAGCACCTGACAAAATTAATTAGGACTCGAGGACAATATTTTAATGTTGTCACTCCAAGTTTTCCGAATTGCCATCTCTGCAGTGGTCCCCACACATATTTGGTCCATCCCTTTTAGTTATTGAAGACTCTCTAAAAAGTTTCGGGAGATTCACAAACATTGCAGGTATACAACACTACAGAACAAAAATAAAGAATCTTAAAATATAGTCATTTACAGAAAAACAACAATGAGCAGCAGAGGTATGTTGAAATGGAATTCATTTGGAGGCACCAGCTTGCCTCTAAAATATTTTACGAGAATGTGAGATCAGTGTCAACAAATGTTCAATTCAAGCGCCGGTCTGTTGAAACAATAATGAAAAGTAAACATTGGCCCCTGTATAATTTGGATTATGTCATTACATATCTGCTGCCTTCATACCACAACCGTATCTAATGTGTTGAATTGTATCGATTGATTTTCGTTATTAACATGGGTTCGCTAATTCACGATCGTGCTAAAATAGCAATGTGTGGGATGATTTATTCCTCATTCAATCAGAGACATTACTCAAGTTTTTGCTCACTCAGTTTTAAAGCCAAAATTAATTGTAAATGTAAAGTTCTTTGATTCACTTCGATTTGTTATTTGTCAAATAAGATACAGTGTTTTATCTTAAACATTCACTTCGACAAGCTGAGTTCGCGAGTATTATGACAATGTCTTTAATCATCCCACAAGGTGTCCTTGTGGTCTATAATGTTCTGAAGGAATAATCAACGTCGACCAAAGACAACAAAAGTTATTGGAACACAAAATTTGTGAAATTGTTAGGTGGGCTAAATTTCTGTCTAATTTGTCGGGTCGGGTGCGGGTCGGTTGAGAAATTAAGGAAGGGGGGCTCTTAAACCTTCGTCAAATTTTGCCGGAGTCTGCATATTTTACAAATGGAGATCTGCCGTGTTCATTAGAGTAGGACGAGAAAAGATTAATTTTGAAGGTACCACTTTACGTACAAGTAAAAATAATTATTTAAAGGGTTATTCATATCCCTGGCACTTTTACAAGTATAATAATAAATGTATAATACATAGGTATATAGCCTCAATTGCATAGTTGTTTACATATTAGGAGATAGTATGAAGTCGCAAATATCAACTTCAATCCATTTTCCAGGAACGTGCTCTCTGATCTAACCAAACCCTCAAGTGCACTTCCTAGAAAGTAGTTTCCATTTAAACTATTATCACAGGGCGTGAGTGGATGACATTATACCACAGCCTATCCAGTTTCAGAAACGTGAACGGACCTAATACTAATATAATGCTTTAGGATATGTTAAAATGTTTGTTTATATTATGACTAGAGCGCCGATCCTAAGCATTTAGCTTGAACAGTTTTATTATAAGCAGCTTAAATTCCATAAGGATCTCTACCGATTAGGACAATGGCAATTAATTTTTGCTTTTGTTCCTTATTTTTCAATTAAATGACTTTTTGTCATTTCTTTTGTTTTTTTTTTTTTAATATGTCAATGCCTTTCACTGTTTTATTAGTACCCTCGAAGGAAAGACGAAAAAATGTCGGGATTTCAGTGAAAAAACGTGTTTTTTTCCCAGTCCATTTCAATGATTTCTGGAAGTTGTATGTGGGTTGTTTGCATACACACATGTGTGTATGTATGTACGCATGTGCGTCTGTATGTATGTGTGTATATATACAGAGTGATGATAAAGTTTTGGAAGAAAATTCAAATTGCGTTATTTAATGTTTAACAATTTTAACTTTTAAATAGCCAACCTGTGATCACCTATTTCGGAGCGATGACGTCAGCCTTCTTTTAATGGCAACCCCAATTTTTTACTATTTTTTCTTACTACTGGAATGATGATGTAAAAAAATTGGTACCTTACACTCAAATTTTTTAAATTGCACATTTACTTTAAAAAATAAAAAGTTAATTTTAATGGAAAAATTATTATTGAACACAAAAAATACAAAATGTATCGCAAATATTTAAATTCTTCTCTCCAGGAGCTACAGCAAAGAATTCGCGCGGAAGTGGAGCAAATTACACCTGACAATTTGGAGGGAAATGTACACACAAAGTGTTTCAGCTCGTTTCGGTCAATGCCAAATGGTTGGTAGAGTCCAAGTTGAACATTTGCGCTAAAATTTGTGTTTTTTTGGGTGCAACAATAATTTTCCCATTAAAATTCAGTCTTTATTTTTAAAGGAAATGTGTGACGTCCTAGACAACATTTTTATGTCATAAGGTGGCTATTGAGTTAACAATACAAGTTACAATAACAATACAAGTTAACATTGACGTGTCCGTGCGTGTTTCTTGAAAACATTCAATAACGAAATTATGAATTTTGACAGTTCGGGTCGAAATTTTGTATACGAATTTTGAATTGTCAGGGTAAGAACTGGGTTGTTTTTGGTGATAATCAGTGACAGATGTTACATACATTTTCTTAGTGATTAAACCGTTTTTGACCAAACGGTTATCAGCTTATGCTCCAGTGACCGTAATTATGTACATACACCATTTTACAGATCAACTGAATAAAAGGTTTAGGCGGTATAAATTAAAATTTAATCAAAAAGCGTCAAGGGCAATATTTTCGGAAATGTTAATATTGACGTGATTCTTAATTAATAAAAACTTGCACGTTGCACCTATTTCTTCAGTTGATGGTGAGGAAAGCTTATTTATAAAAATATAAGTTATATAAAATAAATGGATAACATTAATTAGACAATTCAGAGCAACATCTAATTATTTTTATAAATAAGCATTCAGCAATGTCATGGAAACGATTCTGCTCATAAAGTTCAAACAAAATATTGTTGTTATATGTACTCTTCATTTTCATAATAAGAAAATTGCGCTAAACTTATCACATATTTGCTTTTTGTATTACTATTTTGTTTATTCACTTTACAAACACAAGGTTACGGTAATACAAAATCAAAACAAATTCTCTCTTTAAGTACGATTTGCATCTTTCTGCTGTTCCATCATAAATATCTAAACCAATAATTTGGAGTACAAAGTTACATACATTGAGTAATGTGTTGGATTATATATAAAAGTAAATGTGTAAAACAAAATTTTTAATTTTTTTTTTTTTTATTTAATTTTCATGCACTTACCGTAAGCGCCTAATTTTCAAATTAAATACTTAAAATGCCTTTTTGGTACTTTTTCTAATTTTTAATGCTTATTTGAACTGCCAATTAAAAAAAAAACAAAGTCTAATTATGACCATAGTCATTCGAGTATGGGTACCGTAATGGTTCACAATACAGAAGAAGCGTTTTTCTGATTTCGCGAACTTCGTAGCTTTTTTACCGAACATTCTTTCTGCATTACTTGAGGCTATCAACAAACAGATAAGGGCCTCATTATGGGGTATCGTGTTTTACGAGTTTTTCTGAATACAACCTATATCACTTTTACCTCCCACTAGATCCCCTAAAAGGAAAACATAAATCAACTAAAAGAAAAGCACAAATCCATTGCAATGACTTTGGAATTTTGGAAAACGTCTCGGTGTATGTACGTATGTGTATCTGTGCAACTTGCCATGCATTAGAATTGCCAGTGAACGAACTAATTTTTTTTTGTAACAATCTGCATTTTCTCATAGATTTAACCGATTTTCATCCTCCAGTGACTTTAAACTGTATACCAATTTACAGATCAATGAAATTAATTGTTTGGGAGCTTGAAGCGTTGGTCGCGAATTGGCAAATTTTGATAACCGTTGGTGATTACTGGTATTAATGTAGACAGTTTTGTGTGTAAAGGAAGTAGTCGATAAGTTGGGTTGGTGTTACCCCATTTATTTGGTTATAATGTTAAAATGCACAACAGAAGCAACCGCTAAACAAACTTAGCAACTTTGGTTTGGTTTGATCTGTCGTGAAAAGTGTATAATAATAATAATTAAATAAATCATGCTGAATTGCATAGCTGTTAATCTATGTTGTCAAGACCGATCACGAGGAATAATAGGTGTGCTTAACTGGGCCGGCAGAAAAGACATTTAAATCTTCCAAAGGTAGGGTTAATTCCCCCGTGCAATTTACATTATTGATAAATGGTTCTCTAGGGTGTTGAGTATCTTTGTATCATACCAGAAGTTTCTAAACATGCCAGTTTTCACGTTCATATTCCGGCCATTAACTTTTCACCCTATGAAGAATGTTTTCGCGTCAGTTATGATTTGTAACATGAAGGATCACGGTGGGTGTTATTGATTCCTTTAAGGGGGATATTATATTTCCTGCACGTATATTTTGAGAGTGCCCTAAGTGCTGGGACCAAATAGATTAAGAATACCAAATATAAAAAAAAACATTTCTGATATTAGCGACATGTAGTAATTACGTATTTTTTCTTTTTTTACCACTCAGAAGTGGCACAAAATACGGAAAAATACATTTGCTATGTTGGTGTTTGGCAATAGAACGTATACGTCTCAAAGCGAATGGTCTCTATAATAGCAGTTCTGAAGCTCACCACAAGCTCCACATATCTTGTGTGTATCCTATTTGCCTTTTCATTCGACGTTGGAATCTTTTGTACTGATATTGCCACGGATATTATCAGAATATATGAAAAAGTAAAATAAGAATGACTTACCTGAGGCAAACTGCATACGGCAGCCCCAGCCCAAGCGCCTATAAGCATATATTTGCCACGACGATCAATGCCAGTAAGATGAAGAGGTTTCAGCACAGCGTAATATCTGAAATATATCAAAGAGGCCTTATAACTATACAAAGAAGCCTTGTAGCTATACAAAAAAGCCTTATAACTATATACACACCGAATGTAAATTTTATATTACAATTTTAAACATTTTAATATGATATATAGTTTTTTTTTTCTATGAGAGTTTGAAATACTGAAAAGGGTAAATTGCGTGTATCAGAAAAAAATATAATAATGCTATACGCATACATTTTCTATTTAAGGTAACGGTTAAGTGAGATACTTCAGAATAGTAGGCAGTACACAATATTCTGTGTACTGCCTGCAGCAGTGATGTTAATATTGCCACCAAGTTACGTTCGGGACGTTTGGGAGTTCCTAATTGCGTTAATTCCCAGTCGACATTACACAAGTTCACCGGAACACAGCTGAAACTGCGGATTACATTAATCTAGTACCTACAGTTTGCTGCTTGCATTGCAAATGGCCATTTAAAAATATAAAGAACAGATTTGCAACAGCTCCGGCCACACTCTGCCAAATTTTGATTGGTAAATATTGATATTTATTATTGATTTCCAGCAAATCATAGACAATTTCTGCGAAATTCTTTCTACCTACTACAATTCGTAATGCTTTGTGACAACACCTGACGAACAATAATAACCTTTATGTTTGCTATTCAGTTTCAAATGCAAATTAATTAGCGATTTTGGCCAAACTGATACCTGCTCATCCTCCAGTGACTTTAAATATGTATGTATCCTAATTTACAGAATATTGGGGAGCAGTTTAGGCGCTATAAGCGTTTATAGTAGGAGTTTGACAGAATCCACAGTTGTCATTGCTATGTTGCAAATTGTCAGATTTTAACAAACATCCGTGCCACTACCATGACATGACATTAAATGTAAGTATGACAACTGACATTAGGTAGGGTAGAGAGTTGCTCTGAATAATTAGGTAAGTGTTGAGACACTTTATAGTGTCGACGATGTAGTTGGAAAGTTGGGTGAGGGCCACCCCAAAAAAGACAGGTTAGTATTAGTGTCATTTAAGTTATAATCTTAATAAGTAATTGTGTACATACAATACTCCTGTATCTGACATTTCTTTTAAAATTACACCAGGGTATCAGTTTGATTTGCGCTATTTACTGGATCGTATTTACCCAATGTGAATAAACCAGAGAGTATTCATAAAGGAGGTAATAAATTTTACACTTACTTCGCGTTTGACACCCTCATACTTATTGATGAAGCAATAAATAATCGTAGGTATTGCATGACCATTAAATCATTTTCGGTCGCTAGGCACGCTAATACTAGTAGCTGTACACATAAAACGCAGTCATGCTATTGTGGTTCATTATCCATACAAATTGATTACTAAAGCATGTAATATTATTCTGCAATTACTTGTTTCTGTACAGGGTACAGGCTATCGGCATAAAGAGGGCGCAAGACTGGTGGAACAATTTAAATATAACGTCGAATTGGGCCTTGTGGATTTTTGAATTATTTATGCATGCAAATTGCCTAACTGGAGTAATCTGGAGTACCGAAAAATCCAAGTACCACAAAAGCTGCTGCATCGAACTGAATACACAGTAATTGTATGCAAAACAAACACACTAAATTATAAAGTCGATCACGTTGTTGGTACCATTAAGGCAACATCCAGTGGGAGTACAGCAATGTACAGCCAAACTATTTACAGGTCGACGAAATGTCAACTAAATCCGTTCTAATTAATAGAACGGCTTGAAAGTTATGGAGGTTCAAAGTAGTGAAAATTGTGTAAAAAATAGCCATTTCACTCCATTTCTAACATTGCCGGATGGAATACTCGGAAAACACTGAAATGAATCATGATATTCGCAAGTATGATTTAGGTTTTTTTTTTATTTTAACCGAACGATTGCGATTATAATATCGTAAAAGTAATCATGATTTAAAGTAAATGTCGTTTTGATTTGTGATAAGTTGGAGTTTTGTCTTTTGTTTTCAGTTTGTATGGCCGATGGATCAAATAGTTGTAACAGATGGCCAAAGGGTATCGCAGAGATATTTGTTTACGAAAGCGTTTGGGTCGATTTGACCTGGGCCGGATGGTTTTCGAGGATTTGTTATGAATAGAGATTTTTTCTAGAAGTCTAAGATGACTCTGTGTAGTCTAGGAACAGATGGGAAGTGTTTTGGCTTGAATAACGAAGTTTGAGTATGTGGAGGGGAAAAGCCTTCTTGCTTTTGAATATTTGAGAATCAGGCAAATTTTAATTGATTTAAATTATTATTCTCTAAAATGAACAATTAAAAATTGAAATTTTACTACGAATTCTTATGTTCGATATTTCATATGTTGTTTGTTATGGTATTAGAAATGGGTTTTGCCCCAAACTTGTGACCTTTGACAAACGGTAGCAATTAAAACTTTCTCACTGTAGTTTGTTCCACCTCTTGTCAAACTTGGCATAAATAAAATGAACGTTGGCGATCGCACTGACAGTCGTGAATGAAAACGGTAGGCGCGAGCAGAAATTACGAGGGTTGATCCCGTCAAGTAATTCCAGCTGTATTCCTGGCAACAGCGCCAGCGCACTGTTTTTGTGTGCCATTTGTAATTAATAACTGTAAGAAAACGATTTTGAACGAGATTTTTGTCGAGATTTAAGTCGGGGAAAAGCCAATTACCTCCGATCTAATTAAGATTATGATTCCTAATGCAGTTTTCACGTTGATTACAACAGTGCTATTTGATTTTCTATATATCAAAATTGTAGAGTTGATTTAAACTAAGAAGCGTACTTCTATAAAATTCCTTGGGTTCGTTTCAGCGTTAACTGATATTCATGACAAAAGAATTGGCTGTTTTTATGACTTTACACACCTGCTGAAAGTTAGACCTGTTCTTCATACGAATTTCGGCTATCACAGTATGTAAATAAGGTCAAACATAACCTAACACTCTCGAATACGTGGAATTTCGATTTCAGGAATTTTATTATTATTTAGCAGCATGAACTCCCTAACTTCGATTGAGTTTTCAATAATAATTATCTTTTCAGCGATGAATTACAACAGACGTAAAAATCTCCTTTATTCAATTCTTATATCAAAACACATTTCATGAATGCGTTCCAATCTCCCAAACACCCTCCGCCCATGATTAGTAAAATGGTCTACTGCTCATCCTAATGCGGTGCAACTTCACCGCACACATCTAACTTTAAATCAACTCTACTAAAATATTCCTTCTTGAACCTTGAATTTATATATTTATATAACACTTTAAAACGTGGAAAATGCAGTAACATCATGTTCCACATTTCAAATTGGTTACCACTTACCTATCTAGACTGATGCATATTAGAATGAAACTTGACAGACATAGGCCAAACATGCGGAAGAACATCATTATTCTGCACATGGCATCCCCGGCCGTCCATGAAACTGTTATAGACCAACCAATTTCCAGTGGCATCATTATGAAGGTTACCTGAAAAAATAAATAAATATTGTTAAACTTAACCTTAAGCATTGTCATTTTGTCAAAAGCAATAATTTATGAGAATAAATACTAATTAAATCAAATTCCGGAGTACAGTTCTCTTGATAAATGAGTGACTCAAAAAAGATCAATTAGTTAATCGATCTTTAATCTGCTATCTGTGCTTTCTGGTGGAACCGCAAATGCCTAAGGCGAATAGCAAAAAAGACGCCGTGAAGTTTTGCCTAGATAATTAATTAGACGCTAGTGCAATTATGTACGACAGGGATTGCATTATCTGCTTTACTGCACTTCGTCCCTTATTAGTGCCAGATTGTAACGGAAATCTAATTTCTACGACAGGCCCCTCGAACAAAGGCCCCGCTTTGTCGAAAGAGTAGAAACACTGGATTTAACCTTATCGCTTCCTGGTAATCTACTCACAGGTTTATTGCAGTATTAGATTATACGCTGCTTTCAACGAGCCAGTTTCTCACAGCATCTGTTTCTACTCAACAGATTTAATTATCACATATATCAATTTTATTTCTAGAAACCTGCTTTTATAATTAACCTAAAATCATTTAAGGAACAATTAAAATAAGTATTATGACACTAGTGCAGAAAATGTGATTTTCATTAGTGAGAAGAGTGCATAACCTCAGCATACAGAGTGTCCCGAAACTCAACGTCAAGTGGGCACTAGGAGAGAGGGTGGTTTATGTACGTTCTGGCAAAAATAGTAAAAAAAATCACACAGTCACTTAGTTGAGTGATAATTGACATTTTTTCAAAAAAGTAGAAAATCTGCATCCTTTACAATAACATCTTTAGTTACTGTGGCAACAAATTTCCTAATTCTCTTGCGCTTTTTTGCTGAAATGGTCTTAAATAACCGTACCTTTAATCGTAAGTCGTAAATCGATCAAAAAAAAGAGACATTGATAAAAATAAAGTAGTTTATTTCAGTTGTGGGTTGAAAAAAAATTGTCACTTAACTTTGACTCTTTATTACAGAAAAAGTATACTGTGCTGCCTCGGCCACGGAATGCTCACCCCTGGCCAAACGCTACAAGCGTAGAGCTCTTTTCTCTCTCCTGCGCATGCATTTGGAACAGGCTTTCACCCGTTCGGCCTTGACGCTATGAACGAAAACGCCCATGCGTCCGATTTCGTGGCTAAGGCATTAAAAAGATGCAGACGATGCCGACGAGCCTGTTTTCCTGCTGAAGGCAAACAATTCGAGCATTTGAATTTGTAAAATAAAAGCGTTAGCGTTTAATTTTAACATATGCTAATAGTAACAGACTGATTTTGAGAAGGCCTATTCCTGCTTTCATGATCTGAAAAAAGAACCCTGCCATTGTTTTTTAAATCAAATTTGAATACTAAACATAAATTTTACTTCCAATCGAAAATGTGTCACAAGTTTGCAAAGTCCACAGCTACATCTACTTACGTTACTCAGTTCCAAACTTTCTCTGTCATATTGTTTCAATTGATCATAATAATTGGAATAACATGTGAGATCTAATTCGCGTCAACCACTACGAGGCATGACAGAATTTGTCAAGTAAAAGCGGATTCGTAGAATAGTAAATAACCGTAGTGACCTAACATGTCATTGACAATCTTATTTAAGTTGCCGTAGCAATACCCGCGGCTGGTCTGTTGATATACATCGTTCGGAAATATTGCATAGGTATAGTCGACAATGTACATCATAACGTAATAATTCAAATTGTATTATGGTGAGTTTATACTTATTGCCAATTTTATGATGGATATATAAAGTTAAAAGTGCATGAGGTAAAAATCATATAACACAGAGGTTGGGTCATTTGATTTCATGCGTTATATTCGCATTTAGTCGCAAATAATTTGTTGGTTATTTGATCAGTAAAACCGTCCATAAGAATTTTAAAATTTCATCTCCTCTTATATTTTTTAGATTATTCTTTTAATAAATAGCTGTAAAACTCACAGGGTGTTACAAACTTAGATCATAGTTTTGAAAACGTCACGAAATTGAAGAATTGTAAAAGGAAGTCAACAAAGTGCTGTTAGCGAAGTAGTTGGGAAGTTGGAGCCACCGAACTACCTACCCAACCTCAGAAATTTTTACATATAATTTTATCAAAAATAAGTCGTACAATAACAATATGTTTCTAAATTATTAGATAAATATTTCACCAGAGTTTAGACGGTTAGGTGATTTTTTTTTGCAAAGAAAAATAATTGCCTGAAATTTAACTTACCAGCAAATCCGCGATGGCCAGATGCATAAGGGTAGTCGTAATCCTCGACGGAGACTGCCTTCTCCTCCGTATTATGAGCACTAAAATGGTTATGTTGCCGACTGCGGAGAAGACCATTAAAATGCTGTATACAATGATGGATAGCAGATGGCCGTCGTTAAATCGCATATCGAGAGGTAAAAGATCAGTTCCATTGTCAGTCAGCGACCAGTCGAGCAGATTACGATGGTCGGAAATTTTCTCGTTTGTCGATAATAACGGCATTGTTACTGATTTGTGTTTACCAAAATTGATATTAAATTTTAATTCACATCGCTTTTATTCCAAAACAAGAATCTGCAACAAAAAATGCTATTATAATAGAGAACAAAGTACTTATTATAAACGGAAAGGAAACGGAAAGGAAACGGAAAGGAAACGGAAAGGAAACGGAAAGGAAACGGAAAGGAAACGGAAAGGAAACGGAAAGGAAACGGAAAGGAAACGAAAAGGAAACGGAAAGGAAACGGAAAGGAAACGGAAAGGAAACGGAAAGGAAACGGAAAGGAAACGGAAAGGAAACGGAAAGGAAACGGAAAGGAAACGGAAAGGAAACGGAAAGGAAACGGAAAGGAAACGGAAAGGAAACGGAAAGGAAACGGAAAGGAAACGGAAAGGAAACGGAAAGGAAACGGAAAGGAAACGGAAAGGAAACGGAAAGGAAACGGAAAGGAAACGGAAAGGAAACGGAAAGGAAACGGAAAGGAAACGGAAAGGAAACGGAAAGGAAACGGAAAGGAAACGGAAAGGAAACGGAAAGGAAACGGAAAGGAAACGGAAAGGAAACGGAAAGGAAACGGAAAGGAAACGGAAAGGAAACGGAAAGGAAACGGAAAGGAAACGGAAAGGAAACGGAAAGGAAACGGAAAGGAAACGGAAAGGAAACGGAAAGGAAACGGAAAGGAAACGGAAAGGAAACGGAAAGGAAACGGAAAGGAAACGGAAAGGAAACGGAAAGGAAACGGAAAGGAAACGGAAAGGAAACGGAAAGGAAACGGAAAGGAAACGGAAAGGAAACGGAAAGGAAACGGAAAGGAAACGGAAAGGAAACGGAAAGGAAACGGAAAGGAAACGGAAAGGAAACGGAAAGGAAACGGAAAGGAAACGGAAAGGAAACGGAAAGGAAACGGAAAGGAAACGGAAAGGAAACGGAAAGTAAATTACAGTGTGTTATGGTATATGTTGAGACTAAGGGCGTGCCCAGTTTATGGGAACATTCTGGTAAACATGCACTGTATTACCTAACAATTTCTAAGGTAAAGACAAGAGCAAAAGCAAAAGTCAGTAAAATCCAAGATGGAGTATAATGAAATGTATGTCCTTAGAGATCAGAATCTATGTTGCCCCAAGGAATATTTCAGCAAAACGTTGTGTTCATTAGGGAATTTATAGCTACCACCTACCGTCGGAAAATCTCTGGAGATATTAATTATTTTTTTCTTATAGATATACCCTTCTTCTTCTCAGAAAAAAGTAGATATACACAGTATTATAACATCCTGAATAAAAACAACTTTGCGCACCAACTCAGACATATCTGGGATGGTCTCCATCCAACTTTCCGACTACCCCGATTACACATTAAATCGTTTACACGTTACCAACAGAACTTCAACTTAGTCGCAGCCACTATGTTTCCCATCCTAATGTCAGTTACAGAATAAAATTAATTCCATATTATCTCCGTGACCACTGACGTTTATCAAAATTTGTCGATTAGCAACCACGATGACAAGTGCTACAATTCTGTCAGAAAGCTTCTACTATAAACGTTTATATCGTTTAAACCGTGCATCCTACTGATCTCTAAATTGGTATTCAGATTTAAAGTCTAAAGGATGAGTTGAAATCAGTTTGTCAAAATCGGATAAATCATACGCTCATACATCTATACACACCTACATGCCCACAGACATTTTCCAGAAATCATTGCAATGGAATCATCAAAACACCAAAACGCGTATTTCCGCTGAAATCCCATTTTTTTATTACTAGCGTACTAGTCGGAAAGTAAAATAAGATGAAAAATATGAAAGAAACTACGTTTCTTAAACTATGAAACTAAAATAAGGGTAGTAAAATCCTTCTAAATATTTTTCAATTAAATTTCTAAATAAAAATTCCCTATTTACATATCAAATATTAGTAACCAAACCACATACTCGTATATAGATGGGGGATGATGTATGAATACTTGCATGACATACATTCCGACTAGTATTTCAGTTACAATGCCTTTAAAATAATGCAGATCCATGCCATTACTGGTTCATTTGGAGTTTTACCAAAGCTTAAGGGCTCTTTTAACAAACTGAATGCTGATACTTACTCCCTATACGCCGCGCCGGGTTTATAATACCCAACAGTCTGTGCTGATGGTCAGAAACTAATACACAATTACTTATTAGTCGTCAATAAGAAAGATACTATTGACGGTAAAATAGTTGTCGGTAGTGCAAAAAACTTACTTGTAATTGAATTTTATAAATATTTAGTGCTAGTCAGTACTCATTGTCTAACGCCATTATGGTACGAGAGTTTTTCTGCAGTTTACCATAGAAGTATCATTCAGCTAGTATGAATAAAATCCGGATGGTAGAAACCGTGTAGGTGGGTTTTATTCCGGACAGGATAACCCGGACTGTATGAAAGGGCACAATAGTAACCATGAATTTTGTAATATCATGAAATAAAAACTTTTGCCCTCAAGAGAAATGGCTTCAGTATTAAATCGAAATAATGGAAATGAAACTGGAGGCTCAGGAAATTTTAATGGTCCCATTCAAATGAAATTAAGAACTTTATCGGCTTGGGGCTCTGTTAGTACGCAGACAACGTCGAAATTCAATGAACTGTCCAAATAATTTTTCAGCTCAATTGACCTGAACTGCGCTATGCGGCGCTCTGAAATGCCAATTTTACTCAAATTATAAAATGATGTTTTGTTATTTTATCGTTCACAGGGAATACAGCATTGTTTTATTCTGTTCGATCATCCATGTTCCTATTACGTGTGTTAATACAATGTTGTATATTTTTTATGTTGGGCCACGCATTTATTAATCTCCTTAATTTAATTTATTTCCTAAATCCACTGCAATAATTTTTGGACAATTTGTGTGCGTATTTATGTATGTCTGTAAACTTAATAGCACCCAACCGATGCAATACAAACAGTTCGGGCTTAAATTCGTTATACGTATATAGAATTACCAGGGGAACAACTGTATTGTTTTTGGTGACAATCTGCCAACCAGACGTGGCAAATGTTATATGCATTTTCTTAGGGATTCAACCAATTTATATCGTTTTATAGATCAATGGGATGAACGATTTAGGCGCTGGCGCTGTAAGCGTTCATAGAAGCAGAGAGTAGCCACAGCCTTAATCACTATGGTTGCAAATTAGCAAATGTTGATAAACGTCTGGGGTCGCAATCATTACGTTGAGATGCCAAGTGACTGTGGCTTCACAAAACTGAGAAATTACAGACAGTATAGAAGTTGGTAGCAATAGTTTGTCATTAATGTTAATGAAATGACAATAATTTAACATTAGGCAAAACATATTTGTAACACATTTTATTGTCCGTAACTCTATGAATGAGCAAATAAAAACTAAGAATTTCATTTGGAAGTTTTAAATCATTCATGACACAGGGCTATAGAGTTTAAGTTCTATGAGTACAGTATAATAACATGCAATAGAAAATAAATGCCCATGAAGATAATTTCACGGATTGAGTAAATATTTTTGCACATCACTAGGTTTGATATTATAGCACGGTTGTGGATTGTTTATTGTATTTGAAAGCAATAAGCAGTGAGGTAGAAATTTTTGAGAGAACGTTCAATTCAATTTGATAAAATTCAATTAACGAAAAAGCTCTTCACAAAAAAAAACATTGACTCTGCAAAACTCTTTATAAATCTTTTGACTAGCCATAACTTTTGTTCAACACATACTACCGATTGAAATTATTTGTCATCCAAAAGCATGAAAAAAATAAGCTAGGCGCAACCCAAAATCTACATATTTGCGCACTTTTTAATAACGTTATTACAACTGTAAATGCGCAAGATGTCAAATTCCTCGGATGCCAGCTTTCTAGTTATCGCTCAACCTTAACTAGAATAATTTATCTTAAGATACCAGAGCATCTGCGAGAGTCAGCGTTTCACCGATATTTTACTTCAAACTGTCTTGCACAGTTGCGTGCCAACAGAAATGCATGTCTACTAACTACTAACTAAACCTGCTGCTAACATATGAGACATATGGGTACTTAATTAAATAGTATTTTGAACACACCAGAACGACATAATATGTATCATGTGTGCATTTATTTTTGGTTACGGCGTTAGTTCAGAAACAAATCGAAAAATTCGGAGTGGTACGAAATTTTCGAGAATATATATACAGGATGTCCCCAAAGGATTGACTATAGGCTCCTGGGATAAAGACACGATGATTTATCTCAATAATAACATTTTCATGCTTTATGCCAACTTAACCAACCGATTTTGAATAAGGGTAAGTTGTGTTAAATCTTCTTATTTTTAACCCAGGAGTCTATAGTTAGCCTATATCCCAACCTTTAGGAGACAACCTGTACATTATATTAAATATGAATTTTTGTGTATTCGAGAAAAACTGTGAATAATGGATCAGTTTTTCTTACAATTTTTCTCTGATTTACAAATTTTGCCTTGCACTAGCTGGTAGAATTTGGTTGAAAACAGTTCGTCACAATTCTAATTAACGAACGAATTCAGCAGAGAATTTCCTTTCGCATCAGTTCTGTTGTCAGTGTCGATTTTCAGTAGCGCCATGCAAAGCAATTATAACTGAACAACGATTTCTGTACGTCCACATGTGGGGTGTTTTCAGTATATGTATGCTGAAGGCCGAATTTTACAATACTGATTTTTTATATTGAATATTGAATTAATTTAACATTTAAAATAGTAATATAGATCATCAAATATGAAGTTAAGCCCCCTTGACAGGTTAAAGCGTCTAAACCTTCTTCAATTTCGTGAAGCCACAGTCACTCTGGATCACAGCCTAATGCACCTAAGGCTGCGGTTACTGTCAAACTTTTCCCTGGTGATTTTAATAATAACGCTTAAAGAAATCACGGTTATAAAATGTTAACATGTATTTTTTCGCATGTGTACATACATACACCAATACATTTTCTAAAAATCTATTAAATAAATTTAGGGAACCTCAGAATACGTATTACCCCTGATATCCCGATTATTTTTTCATCGATTACAATACAGGGTAGTAAAACTATTACTAGATAGAAAGAAAACCCGAAATTGTTTTATTGTGCGCAAACAACAGTATAGTTTGAAACTAGAAAATATGATAGGTATATGACCTACTTAATGGTATTCAACTAAGCTTGAATAATCCCTACGTTCATAACGAGTAACCTTGTGACAGCTGTAATCGCTACATGGCGGAAGGTAGCGCGAATTTCCATTCACAGTTGCTCAAATTTTCAAAGGGTTGACTCAACGCTAAAAATTTCTGTGAGAGCTAATGAGATCAAAGGCTTTAACCAGCTCAAAGCTGTTATGGTGGTTAGTTGGTGATCGTGACGGACATGAACCGAGCGTGATATTTAAACTTCAATTAAGTATAATGCTGAGAGCAGACTATTAAAACTTTCGAATTACCGAAAACCGATTGAAGCGAAAGCGTTCAAGTCGTAGCAAGTAGTAAATTCAACGAAAATGTTTCTCAGTTTTTATATGTACTATACAATGTAATTTTCAAATAGTGAACATTTGTTGACTTCATATTCAGGATGACGCATGAAAATATTTATTTTGTCTCAGTTGGATAACAACCTATTTGAGTGCACTACTTAATTGTGTTTATTATTTCTGTGGTTGCAAATTTACACTGAATTATGTATAGAAATAATGTAGAGATAACATTATACACTTAAATGTTTGGGGATACGTATGCACAATACGTTTCCTCAGAGCATCCGGCCGATATAGAAGCAACTGTTAAACTTGCTCAATGCTATTAATTTGCCAGGAAAGTATTACTGTATATTCTCTAGAGACAGCTTTATCCGTATTGCTTTCGGGTGGGTTTAGTAATGCCGATTTTAACTTTTAAAATAAATTGAACAGCATGCACCATTTAATATTCGCAATGTTTCCGAATTCCGTGACTTTACCACAGAATCCTGAGATAAATATTTGTAATACTTGCGTTCTAGTTGAATCACTTAATTTAATGTTGGGTGCAATGCTATTACGTAATAAGTTAAATAGTAATTATTATTTAAAAGTACACTTAGTGCTATATCTAAAACTATTTTGGTTATTTTCAGGAATGCAACGGTATGTACAATTTTCTATGAATTTTACTTCTAATATGTCGAAGGAATACTCTAATATTATAGATACTGGGGCTTAAAATTGCACAGACTAAGATGTCTTCACTCAAGTTATTGTTGGTTTTTCTAAATCGATTACTTTGCAGCTAAGAGATTCGTGCGTCGATCACTTTTAAAGAAATGAAATTTTATCTTTCATCTCTGAAATGCATATATGGATTAAAACGGCCTTGTTAAGTCTAGACCATGATGAGCATGTAACGTATTAGCAGTTATCTCCAAACTGATAACAAAAGCAATTGACTATTTATTGAGGATTTATTGTCAATTTTGTCTCGTTATCATGATATATTACCTTTTACAATAATATTCATCAGAACGTTCTAAAAATCAATTCTATAATACAAATAATACAGTATGTATGTCTTAAAAGAAGCATGTGAACACGTTGATATTTAGTCAGTGGCGTAGTAAGGAGTGAATGGGCCCGCCGGCACACAGGCGGAGGATGGGCCCCCGGACTTAAGTGACAAAAAAATGCTACAAATAGGAGCAAATTCATAATATTGCGACATCGATACACTTGTGTTGCAAATATGAAGGAGGTATATAATTGGTTGCAAACAAAAAATTTGAAAAATTTTATCAATAGCTTCAAACGCACTTTATGTTCACTGTCGCACACACAATTTAAATCCAATTATTAATGACTAATGACGCCGTTACAAGAATGTTCAAAGATAAAAAAGATGATTTTATAGAGACAATTTATGCTTATTTTGCAATAGTACATAAGGATGGGATTTCATACTATCTGTTTCTGAAAACCAATCGTCGCTTCAGAGCAGAAGTAACCTAACTCTAAAAATTGGATTTTACAGGAAATGGTGTTTTTAAATTTGTTTGATTTCTTAATGATATTAATGTATAAACCCAATTTTTGTCAAATTTGGAGATATTAGGATAGTTCTGTTCTGAAGCGACGAAATACACAAACCAAACGATTAAACTCCACTTGTTGGTCCTATAGGAATGAAGCTTTGCTAGCTTTAAGACTTTATTATGGAAATACAATTAAAACATTATCACATAATATATTATGTTGTCCACGAGCAAAGGTTTTCCGCGTGCATCACACGGAAATTTTAACGACAATTACAATCTTCAAACGGCGTGTTTGAAGCCAAATTTAAATTTCTTTTTCCAGAAAACTTAAACATCAATGGTTGAAAATTATTATTTTGTCAACATGTAATTTTATATTATTATTTTATATTTTTATATTACTTTCCTTGTTTATTATGATACATTCGTTTTTAATATTATTGATTGTCCAAAACGATTGTGTTTATATACTTTATTTTACTCTAATAATATCTGATTATTTTTAATACTCTTGGCTGGGATAGCTCAAAAGGCCCCTAAATACAAAAATTTTAGTATCACTAATAACAGTCCGTTAATACAACAAGCATAAAAATTAGCAACTGCAGACATTGCCCGAATACCACCCAATTTACTCTTAAGAATAAATCAACGAGTCAGTTTTGGCAACTGAAGTTAGTGCAAACAGTTTCAAGGTTCTCGTATGAGCGACGATATTCCTAGATAGGCGCGATGTACATCCGAGTGGCCCTCATAGGCCCCCTCGATGGGTCGCCTTTGCCCATGGGCCCCCCACACCTTGCACACTCCTTGCCACTGTATTTTATGTTGGGTTATAGATATTAAAAAATATATGAATCTACTTGCTTTAATCGTTTATGAGTTTATCACAAAATCTGTGTCAAATAACCACGGTGAGTTAATGAAAAGAACTCTAAGCATTGGTCTAAGTTAATCTCTTTAATAATCTAGTCATTTTAAATGGCAGCGATAAATGTAGGAAACTTGTTAATGTCACATTTAACTTTAGTAGTAAATTAAGTTCAACTTTACTTTCTATAAACAACAAAATTCCACAACACTTTTGTCTATAGAGAGAAGTGCATTGAATGCGCACTTTCAATCATGTCATTTTCAAAGAGTCCCGACTCGATCGGTAAAGTACTGATTAAGTACTGATGAAGTACTGTAAACTGTAAACTTTAACCGTTTTCGGACCATTGAGTGGGCAAGCGCTACGTTATTTCGTCAATTAAATCTCATACATCCAGTGCAAAGAAAATCAAGCCACCCAAAGGGCCAGCGTGGATTTGTTTGCAGACTTTTGAAAGCAGACGTTGAATGCGAGCCAGATGCACACAAGTTCCTCACACCAAATATCAAAATGGTTTGAATTCTTTCATGCATGCTGCCATGCAAGAAAACAGCTTTATGCAACACCATCCACGGTCATGCGTGCATGACAGCATCGAATGCTTGTCATACATGCATGCCAGTGGATGAGGCCCTTTGCTCATCTAACCCTGAATTACTTTTTCTTGTGGGGTTATCATAAAGACACGATTTATGTTGATAAAGTTACAGGAGTTGAAAGCAAAAATTACAGAAACTGCCAAGATTGTAGCAACCAAAATATTCTTTGAGGTGAGCCAGGTGTTTTACTTCTGCTACCGGACGAATATCATCCACTCTGTCTGAAAGAGCCCTTTGCGTTGAATTCACATTTTTTTCTTTTCAAAGTACTTTGCGTCTTTGAGACTATCCTTAAATTATATTACTTTCAGAGCAGTGAAAGAACACGTTGTAAATCATACATCTCTGTAGACAAAAAAAGTTTTGTTCTGTGGCACCGAAATTATTAACGGCGGCGCGCGCGGTGGCAGTTTCCAAGGGCAAGAAAAGTCTGAAGGCGCAGCCGTCTAGGAAGTTTGTTTGCTTCAAGTTAATATTATTTTACTCCTTTGAAATTTTATTAAAGTTTAGTGGGAAAAAGTACGTGGGTAGGAAAAGATAAATTTGATGGATAGCAATTTTTCATCACGTGAAAAGTAACATTCTTGGTAGATTTGTGCCAAAGATGGTAACTGTCAGTCATAAACAGTACAACCAAAAACATTTCCAAACCTCCAAAAAAAGCACTCAAGATGAGATATGTAAGCGTAGAATACAAAATAAACAACAACAAAAATGTCGTTTATTTTGTATATTCGAAAGCTAAAATTATTGTACAGTGCTAAATTTCATGTTGTAATGTTTCAACTAACAATAGAATTGCAGTTGAAGTGAGTTTTAAAATCAAGTTTGAGGTTAGAATTTCTCCGCTAACGTTTTTGAAGAACGATCAAAACAAACAACAATAACGGATTCCAAATTTTCCAGAGAGATCTGCGTTTATATTACGTAACCTATGGATCAAACATCCTCTTCATAGCTGCTTTTATAACTTTACATACCTGTCATAGACCTGTTACAACTTTACACCTCTTGTAGATGCAGTTTATAGAGTAAAAGCTGGCACAAATAGTAAACAACGTAAGTACAACCTCGTATAAGTACGAACATATTCCAGGTTCGAAATTTTACTCATTTTATAATTTTTTTCCGACTAGTACCCTAGAAGGAAAGTATTGTAATCGAGATTTCAGTTGAAATACGCCATTTAGGGCCCCCTAAATCGATTGCAATGATTTCTGGAAAATGTATGTGGGTATGTATATGTGCATGTGGGTATGCCTGTCAACATGATAGCGCTCAAACGGAACAACCGATCAGGATGAAATTTGGTATACTTATTTAGAATTACCAGGGGACGAACTGGATTGATTTTGGTGACAAATATTGAGTGGCAAATATTAAATATGTTTTCTTAGAGATTCATCCGATTTTGACAAAACTGATACATGATTATCTTTCAGTGACCTTAAACATGTACATTAATTTACAGATCATTGGGATGAACAGTTTAGGCGCTATAAGCGTTTATAGAAGCAGTTAGCAGAATCTACAGCATTCGTCGCTGTCCGGTCAGTGCCTCTGACATGACATGATATTGTGTTATTCTATGACAGACGTTAGGTTGGATGTCAGAGTGGCTGTGGATTCACGAAATTGAATTCTAGTAAAAGGATTTTTACATTTAGTAGCATCAGCTAGGAACCTTCAAAGATCAACAAATATTTTTTCTTTTCAATCTTAATCAATATGAACGTAGAATTCTGCGCTATTCAATTTCTATCTCAAATTCCAAATTGACAAGTTCATGCACATGAAACACAATTATAGACATGCAAACTTCTTATAGTACAAGTGGTTTTTACATTATAATAAATCTCTGTCAATTCTTAACGCACAGCTGTTTGATTTACAACGTTTAACTGAAAAGGAAATTGGCAGGGGTTCGGTTAAAACACATCTTCTAAGACAAATTAACGTATTGAAATGCATAAAAGGACATTGCGTATGCTAATTAACATATGCTAATTAACTGGGCGTTAAAACTGAGCGTTCACAAACTTGAAGTCTTTAGTTTTTTTTTTTTTTCACAGGATATTCCAAACGTAGACTATAAAAATCTTCTTGTCAGTTACGTAGATCAAAGAAGTTGTAGAAATGATTACCTTAAAAATTGTATTAGCTCGAAATAATTTTGCCCAATCTGTCTACAATTTGCTGAACGATTTGTAAAAGTTCACCAATAATTACAAAAGTTATTGGAAATCAAACTGTCAAATTTTCAGGTGAATATTTTTTGAGATGAGTATTTTAATGACTATGCAATAAAACAAAAAGTAAAGAAGCAGTGCATGTCGACAAATAACTCTTTTATATTATGCAATCTTTCTTTTATTTCCGAATTACATGTATTACTTTAAGCAGACATTTTTGGCCTTTTAAAAAATTCAAGACAATGAACGATAGATAGATTTAGAATGAGCAACAACTGTTAACCAAAATCGATTTATTTTTTTTTTACTTTATCATACGTAGTATGACAAAGTATTGTAATCGTGTCGAAAAAAAAATTGAGATTTTAGCGGAAATATGTCGTTTTGGGTCACCTGAACATGTTTCACCAAGGTACAAAAAAATGTCTGTGTGTGTATGTGTGTGTGTGTGTGTGTGTACCCGTTTTTTGTGGCGACGATTCCGGAGAAACTACTGAAGGTATCGAGACGAAACTTCATATTTAGAAGTTTCATGACTAAACTTAGAGCTGAAAGAAGTTTTGTCCAAAAGGGCCCAAAGGAACTCGAGGTTTACTCTTATCATTTTTCAACGATTTTGCAAATTAGCCGCCATTTCTGTAAGTTCGTCAAAATAGTTAGATAATAAATAGTAGAGAAAATTTTGTATAATTTATGTCCATTCCATTTTTTGGAAAAAAAATTAAATCATAGTAAGCGGGTGTCCCTTGAACTTCCAAATTGCCCCCCTGAACACGACTGTATCGTATGATAAAGTCATGTGCCTGGCCACATCAGATTTTTTAATATAGTTCTCAAGTTTGCAAATGACTCCAAGAATTTAATCATTTAATTAATTTCAAGGAGATTATCGGATCAAGCCTCGAGCCTGTGCTTTAGTAAATAATTATCAATTTAAGTTTCGCCTAAATTTTAGCCTGCCATCAGTTAAATTTCCTCTTAATCGAAAAGCTCATGCACTGCGTAAACGAAACTCAATTACGGACATGAAAGAGGCTGAAAACTAAAATCGTGTCAATAAACAAAACAGCAACATTTTCAAAGGCCATTAATGGACTAGTGCTGAGGTTTACGGACTCGATCATTGGACTAGTCAATATTCCAACGTTTAATGTTTTGTCAATGCAATGTTATAACATTTCTGCTTTCTATATCCTAACAAGTTGTATGAATAAATTTGCAATACTGTGTGGAAAATGTCTGAAACACCTAAAATAGGTTCAAAAGGAGTTATTTCAAGCAAAAACTTCTGAAGGGCTCAAAGAATAAACCAATTTTACGAAACCAATCGCAAAATGCGCTCTGATTTATGTACATCGGGATCGTGTATCCTGAGGTAATTTCAAACATTAATACCGAAGAAATTATGACGACAAGGTGATAGAACAGGTAAACAACGTTGATGCTTTTTATCTCTGAATGGTTGATGGAAAATAAGTGCCTTTGGATGTAACAAATCTATTAATAGAATGTTTGATTTCGTACTTAGTTGTACTAGTTTGTTGAAGAAAGAGAGCATGCAAAAAAAAAATAGCGCGGTTAAGAAAAAATCAACGTGCTAGACATTACGGTTTCTCAACGGTTTAGACGCTATAAGCGTTCATAGAAGCAGTTTGACAGTAGTCCCAGCCTCAGTCGTTATAATTTCGACTGGCAAATTTTGACAAACGTCAGTGGCCACCGACATTAGGTTGGGAGCTAGAGTCGCAGTCGCTTCGTGAAATTGAAGAATTGCAGATGTTTTAGACGCTTTAAAGAGTCACGATGTAGTCGGAAAATGGGTGGGGCCACCCCAGATATTTTTAACAGTGGTATTAATCAATGTTTACGCAATTGGTTTACCCAATTTAATATGGTTAAGTGAAAATAGCCTTTTACTGCAGGATGACACCGAGTCGGCATTCACTATCGTAACAGTTGATATTGCCTCAGGCATAGTACGCTGAATACAAGTAGGCTTGCAATGCAGTTTCTGATACGACTTTCTACGATTTTATTTCAAGTAAAACGATATTTGATATCCCAGAGCTACGGTGGTACAAGCACAGCGTTGCGACTTCCAACCAGAAGCATAAAACCGCATATTTCTTAGACGTTAAAGTTATATTGCTGAGACCAGTGCATCTTAACTTTTTCTAGAAAATTTTTTACAATCGATCGTGTCGAAATAGTTTTGTCACCGATAAAAAGTCACTGCCATTCTTACAAATGTTTGAGGTATTTTGACTTCACTATTCTAACTATCTAGTCACAACTATTAACTATGATTAACCAGTGCAAAATAAACTTTCAACAGCCTGTTAGAAATAAATAACCTATAGATTTGAAACTACTGTAAATTGTCGTGTACAATGACTTACCTTTAAGCGTGTACACACCACGACATGAAACAAGAATAAACATAATTATATTTGTACTTTATATATCTGTTTTACATGTGTACTCATTCTATCTTACATCCCCACTCATTTTCCGACTACCTCGTTAGCACATTGAAGCGTCTAAACCTTCTTCAATTCTTTGATTTTGTCAAGCCACAGCCACTCTGGTCAGTGGATCCCAGTCTAATGTTCTAGCCCATTGACGATTATCAAAATTAAACAATTTGCGCCCATAGATATTAAAGCTGCCGCTACTATCAAACTCTTGACAGTACTGCGGCTACTGCCAAACTCTTGGCAGTAGCCGCAGCCGCAATGATCGCTTATAGCGCCTCAACCGATCATCCCATTGGTCTGTAAACTGTTTAGGTGCATGTGAGGTAATGGAGAACTGAGGTCATCATACCACGTTTCCTCACACGTTATTTTTTTAATATTATCGCCCGCCCGCAATTGAAGAATAAATAAACAAGAAGTAGAGAAATAAACCTAGTATGATAACACGGATACGTGACAGTATATTAGAGTTATTTGTATCGAGAAGTCAGCCAGTCGTATTGTTATAATCTCGATATAGTATTATTATTATCTTACGGATATTCGCTTTTGATGTTTCACCCTCTATAGTATATACGTTTAGAGCGTTTATAAATATAAACAGTGTGTCAATGTAGTCGGAAAGTTGGGTGTGAGCCACACCAGATATTTTCTAAAGCAATACATTATTTATCATCATTTGGAAGTTAGTGCTAGACATTATGATACAACCCTTTTAAAGATGTTTGAACTGTGGAGCAAAATGTTAAGGGGCAAACGCTTCAAATATTTACTTACATAAATTTGAGTCGTCCCCATTTCCTTTCCAATATTCGCTGTAGCTTCTCGTTATTTTCATGTTTACTCGGAAACATCAACATAGAAAGCACTACAAACCCTTTATCGGAATATTTGGCGTACATTACCAAACAACTGTGTAAATACGAGAAAGTTGTTGGGAGAAGCCCGGCTCCTCCACCAAAATGGCGCAATGCTATTGTTTCTTGATTTGTTCTTTGTTGTTTACGAGTAACCATGTTATATGGGTGTTTTTTTTTTTTCTTGGTACGTATTGTTTTCCAGTCCAATCTCTTTCCTATTATAAAAAGTATACGCGACAATTGAATGATTTTGTTGTTCATGTTATATTTGCGAGGTTTTATTGTATTTACTTCGCGCGATTGAAAAAATGCGACGTAGTCACTTCACAAAAATATGAGAGTTGGGACAGCGTCATAGCGACGTCAAAATCTTTAAAAAAATTAGTATTTAATACTTGCGCATTTCGTTCTAATACGTAAATATTAAATAGTAATTAAAGGTTTTGACTAATCTGACACCAGCTCATCCTCCAGTGACTTTAAATGTACATATACCAATTTACAGATCAATGCAATGAACGGTATAGAAGCTATAAGCGTTCATAGAAGCAGCCTGACAGTACCCGCCGCGTTAATCTTTTTTATTGTGAATTGACAAATTTATATAAACGTCAGTAACCGCTGGCATTAGAACGAGATCCAAAATGGCTGTGGCTTCACAACATAGAAGAATTGCAGAAGTTTTAAAACGCTTGAATGTGTCAACAAGGTAGTCGGAAAGTAAAATGGCAAAGGTATTTTTTGCCTTTTTTGCACTATTAAAATAAAACAAACTGCTTAAAAACAAGAGATTGATTGGATCTTTCCAATTAATTGATACAGTTTAGTGAGTTATACGGCACATCAATATCGCAATGAACTTTATTTGGGCCTTATTTGTTTTAGAATAAATTTGCATAAGTCCCCTTTGCTACTATAGTTACAAGCTAACATGTAAATGACGTGAAGCAGTACGTATGCTTTAGTGTTGCGTTAGTGCATTTCATATTACGTATGTGGCTATGGTGGTATATAGTTACATTTACGTTATAGCAGGTTTAAACAGCTTTTCTACCGTCTGGATTCTATTCTCGCACGAAGTGCGGACCGCAGTGTTGAGGCAACAGCGGTTCATGATAAATCGACAACACATAATATCAATGTAATAATTCCAGTGATAGATGGTACTTCTATCGTAAACTTCTGAAAAACTCGGTCGCCGTAATAATGGTGAATAATGATTGCTGACTTGTACTCAATATGCGCCAAATTCAATGAATTACAATTCAGATTTTTGCACTACCCACCAAAAATTTTACCATCTCTATTATATTCCTTATTGACAAGCATACGTATAGACCGTGCGACATCCATAGATATCTTATATATAGATAGCCAGTATCGCATAATTTCAGTGGTCCATTTACGTCAACGCGCAGGAGGGCCAACTGGCACGCGCGCTGCGTTGTTTACTGGTGGCATATTTGAATTAATACAGTAATAATGCCTTGTTATCGACGGGAGCAATAAATGGCTCTGAGTGATGGTGCAACCCGAAAACATGCTTTGACCAAGCACGTAAAATAATCGCGAATTTTGCTTAGTGGTCCAATTTTTCCCTCGAATCTTCTTAAAAACACCCGATAGGCGCGATCTATCGTAAAACAGGCCTACAAGCAGTGATTATAAGCTCGGTACGTTTAGTCGAAAAATGAAAATGGTTATGTACATCTGACGTTTTCTACTGGCCGTTTGTGTATGTGTCGCGAAAAGCAAACACGATCTTTGTCCCACAGATTTCTTCATCCGATTTCGACCAAACTGACACCTACTCATCCTGCAGTGATTTTAAATATGTATACAAATTTACAGATCAATGGGATGATCGGTTTAGTAACGGTTTTTACTTTCCGACTCCTAGAAGGAAAGTATTGTAATCGACGGAAAAAAAATTTTTGAGATTTTAGCGGAAATACGCGTTTTGGGGTCCCCAGAACCGATTGCAATGATTTCTGGAAAATGTATGTGTGTATGTGTGTATGTGTGTACGGTGTACGTATGTCCGTGAACACGATAGCGCCCAAACGGAACAACGTATCGGGCTGAAATTTGGCATATATATTTAGAATTACCGGGGGACGAACTGGATTGTTTTTGGTGACAATCTCGACAACCGGAAGTGGGAAATGTTACATGCATCTCCTTTGGGATTTATCCGATTTTAACCAAATTGATACCAGTTCATCCTGCGGTGATTTTCGAAATGTATATAGATTTGCAGATCAATGGGATGAGCGATTTAGGCGCTATAGTCATATATATCAGTTGATTTGTGACGTAATGGAGAACTGACGTCATCATACCGCGTTAGCTCACACGATTGTTTGAATATTATCGCCCGCCCGCGTTTGAAGAATAAATAAACAAGAAGTAGAGAAATAAACCTAGCACGTTTACGTGACAGTATGTAATATGTATAGAGTCATTTGTATAGAGAGGTCAGTAAGTTATAATACTGATATAGTATTATTATTAAAACCTTATGGACATTCGGTTTTGGTGTTTCACCCTCTATAGTCTATCTATAGGTTTAGAGAGTTTGTAAATGTGTAACAATGTACCAATGAAGTCGGAAAGTTGGGTGGCGGCCACACCAGATATTTACTTTCCGACTCCTAGAAGGAAAGTATTGTAATCGACGGAAAAAAAAAATTGAGATTTTAGCGGAAATACGTGTTTTGGGGTCCCCTGAACCGATTGCAATGATTTCTGGAAAATGTATGTGTGTACGTGTGTATGTGTGTATGTATGTATGTGTGTATGTGTGTATGTGTGTATGTGTGTATGTGTGTATGTGTGTATGTGTGTATGTGTGTATGTGTGTATGTGTGTATGTGTGTATGTGTGTATGTGTGTATGTGTGTATGTGTGCACGGTGTACGTATGTCCGTGAACACGATAGCGCCCAAACGAAACAACGGATCGAGCTGAAATTTGGCATACATATTTCGAATCACCAGGGGACGAACTGGATTGTTTTTGGTGACAATCTGACAACCGGAAGTGGCAGTTGTCAAATACATTTTCTTAGTGATTCATCCGATTTGGACCAAACTGACACCACCTCATTCTGCAGTGACATTAAATATGTATATAAATTTACAGATCAATGGGATGAGCGGTTTAGGCACTATAAGAGTTTATACCTATCGGGCGCCTTCGGTTTGTGTCGTAATGAAGGGCTCATGGATGGCTCACTGTATGTGTCAGCATTTATGCAGCCACATGTTTTCGGCTCGCGATCGAAGAATAAATAAACATCTCGCAGAAAAATACAGATACGTGACAGTATAATATTATGGTTATTTGTATCGAAAGGTGCCTTGTGTTATGGTCTAATAGTAGTATTATTATCTTACGGACATTCGTTTAAATGTCAACATTGTAGTCGGAAAGTTGGGTGAGGGCCACCCCAGATATTTATCTATTGGTTTATAACGTAATGGAGAACTGATGGCATCATACCGCGTTAGCTCACACGTTATTGTTTAAATATTATTGCCACGCCCGCGATTGAAGAACAAACAAGAAGTAGAGAAATAAATGTCGTAAAAAAACACGGATACATGACAGTATATTATAGGTATTTATATCGAGAGGTGCCTTGTATGTATTGTTATAATCCCAATATAGTATTATTATTATCTTACGGACATTCGTTTTTGGTGTTTTACCTTCTATAGTTTATACGTTTAGAGAGTTTATAAATGTGCCAACAGTGTGTCAATGTAGTCGAAAGTTGGGTGGGGGCCACACCAGTCGCTGCCTACGTTCGATCAATAGCTTTGAAATGCCTAAATTTAAGACCTCAAAATGCTGTTCTTGTTTTAGCTACTTAGTGGTAAAGACCTTAAACTGTTATCTGCATTTATTCGGCACGGCTACGTCTCTCAATCAATTAATAAACTCCCATAATAACGTTTTTGTTTGTATTGCTTCTGTAGATCAACCTTATTTTCTCTTGTAATGCTACAAAACGGCTCTTCCATTCACATATTTTTAGGTAGTAAGAATCTTGTTTGCTTTTCGTTAACGCAGTTTATGTTATTTTTGCTTTTCCTAATATCTAATAAAGTTTATATTTATTTATTTATGTATTTGTGTTTAGTCATTATATAATCTAGATTAGGTTGGGATTAAGACTTCACGAAATTGAAGTATTGTAGAAAGTTTAGACGCTTCCATGTGTCAATGAGGTAGTAGAAAAGTTTTGAATTAAATAATTTCTAAAGTATGCCATGCGTCAAAATTCAAGTTTTGCCAAAGTTTGACATGTGCTAGGTGCTCGTGCACAATGCTCAAGCCGTGAAAGTTGCCGTACTGTAAATCAAATTTCCAAAATTAATGCCAGAATTACAAAATGATTTATTTTTGTTTCGATAATCATCTCCATGAGATCGTAAATATGCAACATCAAGGATTTACTGCATCCATAGTGAGCGAATGTACAAAACAGTACGCATATCTCCGAAATAATGCTGTTCATTAAATGTTAATTAAGCAATAATTAACATTAATTAATTAAGCCGAATAGGTACGCCATTTGTGATTAATTATGATGATTTGTCGTACAAAATTAGCATAGAGAACCGCAAATTTTATGATTGTGATTTATTCCACAAATCTGTACACCTAATAAGTTTTTGGAAATAATAATGAATTTCAACGTGCTCAGAATTTGTACTTTTTGACTAATACTATAATGGATGACCGTACTACTAAATACAACAACTCCAAATTCCGGCCACCATGTATTATTATTATACTCGCTCTGCACGTGGATCATTTCAATGAAACCAACAAGTACTGATATTGACTTTACTAACTAACAAAATAAACACTCATAAAAAATTAAACTCTTTACTAAACCGCGCATTGATCTGTAAATTAGCATACATATTCACTGTCACTGTCACTGGAGGATAAGCTCATATCAGTTTAATTAAGATCGGATAAACCCCAAAAAAAAACGCATCTAATATTTGCCACTTCCGGCTGTCAGGTTGTCACCAAAAACAATCCAGTTCGTCTGGAAATTCAAATTACGTATATTTTCAATTTCAGCTGGTGTACTTACCGTTTGTGTGCTATCGTGTTCACCGACATACAAACACACATACATAGCCCATATACAAATATACCCATATACATTTTCTAGAAATCATTGCAATTGATTCAGGGGACCCTAAAACGTTTATTTGCGCTGAAATCTCATTTTTCTGTTCTAGGGTACTAGTGGGATTAACTAGTGGTAATTAGTGGTAAATAACGGAAGGGTAGTGGTAATTAACTAGCAGTGTTGAACGGAATAAAACACAAATGAGGAATTAACAATCGGTTCACAAACATAAAACATTACGCTAAATTACATTATAAAATAAAGTCAAAATGCTTGGTACACGTTGAGCACTATTATATCTTAGAAAATCTGTAACAGCAGTATAAATGTTTACATGGTTGTAGTGAAAGTTAAATGTGCACGATTCAAGTTAGACCATAGTATATTTTTCAATAATAATCAACATATCGACATGAATCAAAGGACATTAAAATTCTAATTAATATCGCTTTAATACCGTGAAGGCAAAAACGTGAGGAAGGTCCTTTGTTATTCCATAGAGTGTTCTAATCTTAGATCACAGAAACCATCAAGTGGGTTCCATACATCAAATAAATGCTACAAGTAAAAAATCGAATCTGAGGCCAAGGATATTGTGGCAGCCCGGTTGATAAGCGCTGCTTTAAAGTAATACATGCATCGACATCAGTCAAGTGCTGGCTGAAATGGATTTGGTCCGAGGACAAGGGACAAAAACTCCACTTTCTAAATTACTGCAGACGGACGTAACGGTTTTTTTTAGAGAGAGAAAGGCATCGCACATCTCATATAAAAACGGTTTCACGACCTCAGTTAAAGCTGGATTGTGATAAATAACTGAGCGTTGAAAGATGTAGATAAATTTGAGCCTATAAAGATAAGTAAATACCTGCGCATAAAGGGTCCCTGACTGAAGTAGTGATTAATGCTAATCCTGCAGGCTCCTATCGTGACATCGTTATACAAACAGGAATTCGAAAGACTAACAAAACTCGTTTTTTATAAACCGGCAATTTTTTGACATTTATGAATTTAGGAAATGTTCGCAGCTAAATTTTCTAAATTTCTCTCAAATGCTGGTAATATACTTACGCTGATATTCACATGACAATTACAAAAATTTATTTATGAAGCGGTGGATGAATCAAATGATGGCTCGACCCATATTTCCTACACCACGTCGACACAATGAAGCGTCTAAACGTTCTGCACTAAATAAACTTAATATCTAAAAGTAATATTTCAAAAGTTTGTTCCTTTTGGGTGCTATAGTGTTCACAGAAGTACATAGACAAGGATATTTTGGAGAAACTGTTGTAATGGATCCATAGTACATCAAACCGATCAAACAGAGCATTTCCACTGAAGTCCCAATTTCTTTTCCGCCGATTACAATATTTTGCTTCTAGGTTACTGTAATAACTTCAGCTGCATTCGTTTGTGTGTGTGTTTTTTTTTTTGTAATTTGAGTCGTAAAAGTCTAGACAAAAACCCCATAACGATATGTGGGTGTATGGCATTTAGAGCTGGATTTAGTTTTTTAACGTTAAAAATATCAACTTGTGACAACTAACCTTTGATATACACCCTACACCGAGAGAACTCTATTCTTGAATGTCAAGCAAAATTTTTCTTGCGTATATAGTGTAGCATGAAGAGGTTTTTTTTCTATACAAATAATATTTTATTCCAATAAGAATTTCAATATAATTGTTTCAACGGTTAGTTATTGTTACGATTTAAGAATTTAGTATGTTTATGTTAAGTATATTTTTCTCTGGCAAAGAAAAACTTATTCTTTTATAAAAAAGTAGACGCACAACAACAAAAATATTTCGTTGGGCGAAAAATATATATGCTTCAACGAAAAAACAGTTTCTCGATCCAAGATTCTTACTCTGAGAGATACATAGAAAGTTGAGCAATTACTTTACAGATGGTGCTATAACAGCTTCTCGCGTCTTTTGCCACATATTACCGCTACATAAGTTTGACGATATTGAGTGTTCGTATATTGTTTGTTTACATATCAATGCATAAGTGTTTTATTTCATGAGTGACTTACAGGGATTATGAGGAAAACCAGGATTGTATTGTAGTGGAATAACCTACACAGAGAGAACTCTATTCTTCGATATCAAGAAAAATTGTTCTTGCGTATATAGTGTAGCATGAAGAGGATATTTTTGCTATCCCAATAATATTTTATTGTTATAAGAATTTCAATATATGTAGTTATTTCAACGGCTAGTTATTTTTTCCGGTTCAAAAGTTTAATATGTTTAGGTTGAGTACATTTTGCTCTGACGAAGAAAATGTTATTCTTCTACATGTAAAAAGAGTAAGACGTTCGTTTTACAACAAAAATATTTTGTTGGATGAAAAATATACATTCTTCAACCAACAAACAGTTTCTTGACCCAAAAGTATACACGTACGTATCGCTTAAAATAGACGTGATAATTCCTTCCAAGCTATTTCTTCACATTTATAACAAGAAAACGTAATGATCAAGAAAATCATATTCTCACTCTGAGAATTTTGTATTTTACTTGAACCAACCAAATGATCTTTCTGCGGATATAGAAACATGTGATATTCTTCACTCAAAGATATTCGTGTTGTATCGAATAAATTTTTCCCTCTGTGTAGTTATATAAAGATTAAATGTATAAATAAAATTACATTCTCATTTGCTGGATACGTTGACTACTTTATCGTCGTTGACGCGGTTTCCCCCCGAAAATCTAGAACTTAGGCTTTCCTTATGTTGCTCATGGCTTTAATGAAAAGTACTATGATTTGTCGATCATGAAACTGTAGTTTCTGGTGCAACTTACCAGCCTGATTTTTTTTTTATTGAAAATTTAAGCTTTTTAACTACAACAAAATACCCACAGCATAATCACTCCATTGCTAAAGTAAAATACGTCTTATTTTAAAATTTTTGACACCAAATGTAATTTCCACTTTAAAAGCGAAATTAATTCACTGGCTTTGAAATTATTGCTTCATTTCGTAGTACGTTAAGATGTCAAATTCTTGAAGATACGGCAAAGTAATTCACTTAGGTATATAAATCGGATCATTTATGAATTAGTATTTCTTGCTGCGGCCAGACATTCCAGTTGGAGGCAAAGAAATTTATCACCGTTTTTACGTACGTCGTTTATTTTAGTACCTCGTTTGTCATCCTGGAAAAGCGATTAACACAAATAGAATCGTGTTTAACTTACGATAAACTTATTTATAACCTGATTCCAAACATCCATTAACGTGTCGTCATTTGCATTTAACTAATCATAAATATGCAGATGTTTAAAAATTCGCGAAAGATCGTGAAATTTATTGAGTTGAGTGGATTAACATTGACTAGAGTGTGCCATTTCAGCATTATGGGTTTTCAAATTTCAAGCTGGATGAAGCTGCCGCTAAAATCACTAATCCTCGGTTAGTGGAGTCTATAATCCCGCAGTTTTCACAAATCGCCGACATTTTAAGGATTCCATTCATCTGGTCTAGCTGATATTGAACACTACCAACTTAAGAACGCAGTACAGAATATTACAGCTTTTAAAACTAATTATTCTTTACTGAAGTTAGCTTCAGTTCGGAATTCTGCAGATTTCAACTACAACATTTCATTCATGCAAAACGTGGTCTTGGAATTTGCCAACAAAACTTTTATTTTGAACTTAATTTATTTTGGTGCTAGTACGCGATCTTTTTATCCAAAATATTTTTGATGTGGTCGCCACTTGCTGTATATTGGAAATGTATCGCAACTTTATGATTTTAAATGGTATGTTGCAAAACCAGAACAGAAAGCGCAAGATCAGAAGGGATAAGATTCTCAAAAGACGGCATCGAAGACATATTTCTGCAGATGGTATTATTTTTCACTTTTAGTTTAAATAAAGCTCTTAACAACAAAGTATGTATTCCACATAATGTGGGATGAGAACCGTCCAACGTATTGTCAGAAGAATAGAATAGGAAACTCGATATTGGCATTGCAAATGCACTCCACCGTTTGCAAATGCACGTGCTAACGTTCTAAGTGCGACAGCATTCTTTCTAATAGAATCCGCACAACAAATGACCGTACGTGACATTGTACTTTCAGTACTTGTACTTAATCATGGACCATAAATTGCAGTTTCAAGTTCCTCTTGCCACATCGTGACTTCTTTTATTACACAGAACACATTACAGTAATGGCTTAAGTGTTTATTGTTAAACATGTGGATATATTGTGGTAGTTGATTGTTTTAAGGGTACCAAAAGAGCGAACTAAAAATTTCGCTACTGAAAGTCATAAATACAATCAATCCGTTAGATAATAGGTGTTTCAGAATAAATATGCATGCTAAAAATATGGAATATGGTGTTTTCATGTTATCCTTTATATAAATAAATAACTAGAAAAAAAATCAAATAAACAATTACTGAAAATCTGAATCTTTTAGATATTCTATTAATTAAACTTCTTTGAATTGTATCGGTGCTTTTTTTTACTTTCCAACTGGTACCCTAGAATGAGTATGGTAATCCACAAAAAGATTCGGAATTTCAGCGGAAATACGCGTTTTTAAGTCCCCTGAATCCATTGCTATGATTTCTGTAAATGTCTCTGGGGAGAAAGAATTTCCATTATAACTAGGAAATAAGAATTAAATAAATAAATTATTGTCTCATGTTGTCATCGATTAATGTCATACTTGATAAACGACGCATGAGTGGGAAAGAAATAAAATTATAAAAAGCTAATTATTGCCCCACAAATCAAATAAGCTGCGATTACCACATAAAAATAACAGTTGCTGAAGCACGTATTTAATACATGCAGTATTTGTTATCTAGAGATAGTAGTGTTTGATATTCGCTTATTCCCAAATCACTGATATGCTTAAAGTGAACGTTGAACATGTTACATATATTCCAGGTTGATATTGACGTAGACTCCTCAAAAATTCATAATTAATAACAAGTTCAGACCTTGAAACAGGCACATTTGTTAATTATGTTCTGTGAAAAAGCAACCGTCACTTGTGTTTATGTATGCACATAAATAGGTAACTGATGTTTTCCGCTTTCAATCTAATAATTTGATTCCGATCTTCTACTAGCTACCATAAGATTTCTTTTTGAAACGCACGCTACCGTAAAGAATGTTTCGGATAATGAAAAGACAGCAAATTTATAATAGTTTTTGCCAGAAATGACTCATTTTGAAGATATTTTACGTGTTTTTCACACAGCATAAGTTTTTTCATTGCATGTTTCACTGCATAACCGACTGTCAAATGAGGAATTCCCCTTAGTTGCTATGATTATTGATAGCTTGGCAGTGCTTGAGAGATGATTAAATATTGTGGACATTTTGTGAGTACAGTCTTACATATTCCAGCTTGAAGCAATTTGTATGCGTGCGTGCCAACGAGCCGCCTAATCGACAATATACCAGAGTTCTTACTATCTAACCAAGCGAGAAATTGAAAATGTCACGTTTTATTATATTCACGCCTAGAGGAGCGCTAAATATAAATGTGGTTATCTCAGTGACAAATTTCATGGCCATTTTTCGCCTTTTCTCTTTTATTGTTATGTGAGATTGTACCACTCTCGGTTTACGGACAATTTTGTCTCGAATATCCATCCGTATTTACGAGTATATTTAATAATATATATAAATTATAATAAAAGTGTGTTAACTTTTGTTCCAGGATATAAAAAAAAATACCCACACTTTTCGGAATGCGTTTATGGCTTATGAACAATGAACAGTCGTTAATTTATTTTATTTATGTATAGAAGTACATAGAATTAGAGGAAACTCGAACTATTTCCTGTATAATACATTTATTTGTACTGCGTAAGCGAAATAAAAAGCTCATCTGTCATCTGTATTGCTCTAAAAACATCATAAAATAAAAAATCATGCAAGAACTCACATAAACATTTTATTCAGTGAAACCTCAACTGATAAATATGACAGCCAGGACTTACTTCTACAGAGTTAACATCTCTCTTGCATTTACAGAATTAATAAAACATCAGTATATAATTGACTTCACAAAATTGACTTCACAAAACTGACTTTTGAATTGAATAATTACAAAAGTGTTCAGATACTTGATTGTGCCAGCAATGTAGTCGGAAAGTTAGGTGAGAGCCATCCCAGATAGTTTTTTATTATTTTTTTACGACTGGTTTATCACAAAAAAGTAATACTGAAGATACTCGTTTGCATTGGAACAAACCTTATATTCTGAAGATTGTAATAGACCAGAAAATTGTATTCATTACAAGTTATGACCATAATTGTTTCAATCTGATTTTGATGGACTACTAGTATACTATTAACAGAGAAGATCCCACTTTGATGTAATAAGGTAAGTAATAAATGATAAATATTTTTAGCAACTAAAAAATGTATTAGCTTACAAGATGTTGTTAATAGTCAGACAAATTTACAATTAAAATCAGATGCGAAACTAGTCTTCCCAGTCCAGCCTTTTTTAGAATGAATTATAATAATGTTCTGTTAGTAATATAATATAGTAATGTTCTGCTTATATTTAAATCTATGTCAAATCTAGAATAACCATAAATGTTTAAATCTCTTCAAAGAGGTTTTCTGGACACCATTCTAACTTCTACCTTTTAGGTACCGTAATATACAACTTTTAACCTAAGCTTAAAATGTTACGTTTATTATTATTTTTTTAAATAAATATGAGCATAAGCAGGTGTTTTCCATATTAGATCGTTTGTTTTTTATTATGCCATAGCAAAAATATGGCATATAATACTTTAAGAACTTTAGTATGTTGTTTAGCACAGTTCATAAAAAGGCTTCTAACACTTTTCTTATTTATTTTTTAACGTCTATCTAAAACCAGGCTATAAGCGATTGGGTGTTGATACAGCAGTTTCAAGTAGATATTTCTCACACTTTCTCAAGTATAAACAATAATCAATATCTTGTAACAGCTTGGTATCTTACATTCACCTACTAACAAACGATTAATATACTTCAAGGCTTATTTGTACGTATGTATGTATTAAAACTGTTTGTTATGTACTAATAATTTGATTAATGCAATCGACAGAAATAAAATTATAAAGCTACGATTCAATGCAACGAACAACTTTTATAGTTGCTCATAAAATTGACTTGACGATCAATAAAGAACGATCACAGCATCGGTTTAGATGTTATTTTTTTGCATTCTCTAAAAATAACTGTAACAACCAATAATCCGAATAACCAAAATAGAAATTAATTAAAGCAACGTAATGATATTTTCTTCCGGCAGCTTTCATTATAATATAGTCCATCTTTCAAGTAACAAGTTTAGTAACATTGACAGATAAATTGTAAAGATTGTGTCTAGAAGAAAACTTCGGTACATATTTTTCAATCGGATTGTTTCGATTTGCCAAATCCGCCAATAAATTAAAGGATTTTATACCAGCAATAAATCACTGCCCAACACTACCATAACTCCCAGTTAAAGAGTTGCGGGAAATTGCAGTATGCACGGGGGAGGCAACTAGCCATGGTAATGTTATAAAAGTTTCAGTATTCCCCGTAGTGCATTTTAGAATAAACTCGAGAACAAGGACGTTATACGTTATTGCCTTCTAATAGGATTCTGTCTTCTTAAATATTGCAACAGGACCGACAGTTAAGCCCACATTCTGCAACTCATACAGTGTGCAAAAAAAGTCTGGACCACCAGAAATATCTTCAAAATGAGTTATTTCGGACAAAAACTTGTGAAGGGAACAAAATAAATCTTATTATCTACATAGTTTTTTCGAAAATAAAAGAAAAGCGTAGGACATTACAAAGGTTTACTAATTAATTTAAGCGTAAAGTTTGAGGTAAAGCTTCTCCAATTTTGCAAAGTCGCACGTCTTCTCAAAACTGAATAGTTGCAAAAGTGTTCAGACACTTCATTGTGCCAACGATGAAGTCGGAAAGTTGGGTGAGGACCACCCCAGATATTTTATCTCTTTAATGGTGCAAATGTATAAAATAAAGTTTTGCCAAATTTGGAGATATGTGTGTCAAATTTCAGATCGATTTGTTGCACCGTCTGGAGGCTATCGTATTTATAGATATGCATAAATACACACATGCACACAAACATTTTCAAAAAATCATTGCAAAAACATAAAAAATCCATATTATGTTCGTCGATACATTTCTTCTGGTGTATCGGAAGTATCAATTTTAATTTAAATTGAAATAAAAAAAATAAAAGCACACTTTTTCAAGCAAAACAATTAACAAATTTTAACCAGGAATTCAAGTGCCCAATAAAGTTTACACATAACCAGGCGTAGAAACCAAGCCCTACGATTTCCTCCATGATGGATGCCATATTCGAATTTGACATTTTAATTAAAAGTTCTCGATTTCCAGTGATGCATGGCACATTTCAATTCGTTTTGATTATGTGATCTATCAAGTGAAAGCTGACATTATTTTCATCGAACAATCAGAGACTGAAAAGGTAAAACAACAGCCAAGAAAACAAACCTGGCGTGATTATACAGTAATGTTGTTGTTTGTTATGACTATGACAAAAGAACTCAGCTTCTCAAGCCAAATGAAAAATCTACCGTATATACAACGTTCAGATGAAAGGAAGGCTTTCTAGGGAGTAGAAACATGACCTATACTTAAACCAAGTAATATTATTTTTTCCAACAACTAAACCAGTCCAAAAATAGTAGCAATAATTCACTCAAACTATTTTATAAACAACGAGTTTTCTGACCCGTTACACAACTACAGGAACAAAAATTACGTGCGTAGTTATAAAAGCAGCGTAAGTAAAATACTTCCGTGTACTGCAATAACACGTCGGCGTGAAGAGCCAAGTGGTAAAAGAAATATGATAACTATGATGTCAGAGATCCAATGTAGTTTAAAATTTGTTTATTTAAAACGGCGATCTTCCATCGCTTTTGAATGCTTTGCCAATACATTTGTAATTAATTTATCTTTAAAAATGGGTGGTCAAAAAAGTGGCTACGGTGGCCCTTAATTATTACAGAAGATGTTCATAGACCACAGAAACAGCATTTCGTTTATACAGGTCAAATCAGTTTTGTAAGTAATTATTTTAATTGTTTTGTATGTAAAATTTGAGCTGAATTTGGTGAAGAAGTCAACGAAATTCGATAACGAAATTTATTACTCTAACAATTTCTTTCAGAAGTATTTAGTCGCAATGCGCTTCTTAATGTAATCCATTAAGAAGCGCATTGCACAGTGGAACGTAAGAATTTCATAGCATATTTTCTTTCCAAGGAAAACAGGTAGATATTGTAATCAACAGAACATAATTTGGGCTTTCCTTTTTTGGACAATTTTGCACACATGCTTAGAATTACCAGGAGACGCACTGGCCACAATCTGATATCCAGAAGTGGCAATTGTTACATACATTTTCTTAGGGATTCATCCGATTTTGACCAAATAGCTACCAGCTCATCCTCCAGTGACTTTAAATATGTATAATAATTTACAGACCAATGGCATGAGCGGTTTAGGCGCAATAAGCGTTTTTAGAAGCAGAATCTTGAGCCTTCATCGCTGTGGTTGCGAATTGAGAGATTTTGATAAACGTCAGTAGTGACTGAAATGACATGACATTGTGTTATTCTATGACTGCTGTTAGGTTGGAGTCTAGAATGGCTTCACGAAATTCAATAATAGTAAAAGTTTTTTTCTCATTATAATTGAAACTGCTCCTTTGATTACAGGCATACCGCCCAAACCATATTGAAACCAAAATACGGGTATGTTTAGCGTGCGTTCGTACTTTTTTGTAATCGGTATCATAAGGTCGTTTGGTTTGAGCTGAAATTTGATTTGATGCCTATGTTTGATGTTGTGGAGGTTGTTATTTACAAAGCTCCGGACGGTTTACCTCGCACGAAAGTCGGAAAGCAGGCGCACAAATGACGTAATTGCGGCAACCGTCCGGTGCAGCAAAACCGTACGGATTTTTCGGTACGGACAAATCGGCACTGTATGAAAAATGATCCCAATCAGGAGGGCTACTTTGTCCATTCTGTTTTACACCTAGATATACGAGTAAGAAAGCAATTGAATTCGATAAGGTTTCACCAGTACTTAATTCACCGTCAGTTTAAACTAAACGTGTGTGGAAGCCTTAGATGGCTGAATTAAATCAAGGCATTTAATAAGTAAATTTGACTTTGTTTCAGGGCCTACTAGTAATTTTGCCCTCCAAATATTTATCAATAAATAATGGCCCTTTTTAAAAAATTTTCCTTGTGAAAGTTCAATAAAAATTTGTTATAAAATACTGAAAAAAAAAAGATGTATCTTAGGTATTATCAAACAAAAAAATAGGGATTGCCATTCCAAAAATGTCCCCTTTTTACCCACCAAACAAGCGCCACTGTAAAGAAAGAATAAGCTAATCAAAAACAGCAAATTTAGAATAGTGTTTTTTTGCCATCTTCTGAAGATATTTTCATATTGTATTCTTAAAGTACAAATTTGGTGGAAATTACTATTTCCAAATGAAGCGACGAGAAGACCCAGAATAAATTTACGGAAGCAGAATAAGTATACAGAGCTAGACCTCGAAAAATATTGTACACTTAATCAGTCTCTTTCAACGTATCTAATATTAGTGATCATTAATTTCTCTTAGATGTAATATAAATATGATGATATGCGACTTCCTTTGTCGACAAACACACAGTACTTACAGTTTCATAAATATTTTCCTACTTTCCTAGTGTAGTTTTTACACAAAATAATCAAAAACATAAGAACAAAAAGACCGGTTTGTGAAATTTTCAAAGTCAGATGTTTCTTCCCTTAGCAAAAAAAAAGATAGTTGTCCTGAAATCAGGATTTCACGGCAAATACGGTAACAAATGGGTTCCTTGAAACCATTGCAATTTTTGCTATTTGTCTTATTTAGAATTACCAGATGACAAACCCCAGGGACTGTATTTTCTTTCAGCATTTGACCGCTTTCGATCAAATTGAACCAACTCATCCACCACTGTCTTTTCAATATGTAAATCAATTTATAGATCAATAGGATGAACGGTTTATGTACTATACTTAGTCACTATGGTTGCGAATTGGCAAATTCGCATCCACAGCGACTAAGACTGCTTCCACTTTTGATACCAACCTAAAGTTCGTGGCTAATCATGCGGATTCAATGTGTCAAATAGGTAGACAAAAATAATGCACAAAATTAACATCCTAACATCTTCCAAAACGTAGATTATGCATGTATTCTTTAAAATATTGTAATTAATTTCTATGTACCCTATTATTTATAAGTTTGGACGGGATTACCCACTCGTATAAAGACAAGAAAACTTCTCCGCATGGTTTCAGTTTGATATAGTTCACCATAAGTAACTTAAAGTCAATCTAACAGTAGGTATTCACTCAAGTTGGCCGAATATTAAGCGAATGTTAAACTTTCCAACTTGAGGCTCTTTTGAAACTTATAGTTCTTATTCAGACAGGTCAGTAAGTACTCTGTTCGCACAAGAAAAAAATATTTCACAACTTTAAAACTCATTTAGAAAAGTTTTTAATAAGTACCCACTCACCGTGCTCTAACTGAAGTCTCAGGTTTAAGTTGTCATATCAACAGGATTGAACTGGGTCACACTAATTTAACGTTAAGGATAAAACACTTGACGTGATCGCGCGAATGATATTTACGACGAACGGCACAATTGGACTATGCGGTGAGCGTCGCGACGGTTATTCGAGTGCGGAAACTTGTTGAAAACGACGGAGCGTAAGCCTGGAAACACGCGTGCGCCCCATTTAGGCCGAATTTCCGAATTTCTGAACCTATTGAGAAGCGATTGGAGGAATTCATAACAAAAAAAAAACGAATCCCATTATTGGTATCGAAGTTAAAAGTTTGACGTATATCGTGAGAGTTGTCCAACAATAAGTAGAAACTCAATTTAGTATTTTTGTCGAACAGGTATAATCCATTTTCGGTGATTGAAACCAGGGCTAAACCGCTACTTTTTTCATTTCAGTTTTCATCACGGTTCAACACGAACTTTCTAAAGAGATTTATGTGTATTAAAAATTGACGGAATTTTATTTCTTTTTGTAAAACGCGCAGATTATAATAATATTAATTAGATATCAAGTAACTCAATGAAGTATGTCTCCAATATCATTTGCAATATCCTAAAATCAATTGCAGCTCTCTGAATATCAACTGAAAAAGGTGTAGTGTATAACAACCAAGACACAATTTGCAATCAGAATGCAAAATGCGCCCTTCATGTGCGACTTACATAAATCTGCCGTAGATACACCGAGGTGTACGCTACACAAGCCACTGTCTGATAACAAGTATAATTTTTCTTGCTATAACTGGTTTCGATGGAAAACCAAAAGTTACAATTGTCTTCGGTATTGTTGTGGCCACAGCAGATATCTTTTATAACTTCTTTTCAACTTCTCGGCAATATTTAGGAAGAAAATTGTATATATAACAGGTATTCAATCAAAGGAAAATAATCATGCCCCGCGATTAGCTCGACTTACCCTCCATAACGATCAAGCAATTTATTTCAGTTTGATGGACATCGGTCAGCAACAGAATGCTATAATGATTGGACTATTTGGCAAACTTTACAGGTGTGCCAAAATGCCTAGGCTTTATATGTATTATATATATATACACTTTGCCGAAACTATTTGATTATATCGAACTGTTCATACAAATACGCTTGAATTTGATAAATCTTACCAAAAAACTAATTTATTTGCTGCAACAAAAACTTTGTCCACTATTTATTTTTTTCTGTGTATGTATATCTCAGAAAACGTTATCATTTATCCAGTTACAGTACAAGAAATAAAGTCAAATAGAACCAATATCCAGGTGATAGTATTTGTCGTAAGTTTGTCTATCAATAAAACAATTAAACAAATTGTTATGAGAAATGAGTAGAATCTTTCATACGACCGAACCTTTTTGCGCAGTCTTGCCTGTACTACCTTACAGTTAACATCTGTAACAATAGATTAAAAGTTTCCCGTTGAAAATACGCATTCCCACTCCGTCAAGGCGTTGAAAACACGCCACGGTCATGTTTTCCATTCTAGAAGCAACAATAAAAGTACCGGTCACAAAAGGAAAAGTTGAAATGTGTCTGTCCTCCGTGCACCCGGCGCCTCCACCTATCTTATATAACCACAAAAAAAGATGCATGAACCTTTTCTGCTACATATAGTCAGCCTTGTTAGTAGTTTTAGTACTAGGAATAATTGACATCTGAGTAGGTACAAAGGATTTTAATTTTTTGTCTATCATTTAGTTCACATTATTATTAAGTATTAGTTTTTAGTAGACATAAGATTTTTAAGCATTTATTTGTGAAATACAAATACACTTATAATCTGTCTAAACGTATAGAGGGTGAAACACCAATTAACCGAATGTCCGTAAGATAATAATAATACTATATTGTGATTATAACAATATAAGGCATCTCTCGATACAAATAACTATAATATGTATACCATAATATACGGTCACGTGTTTTCCTGCGAGGTTAATTTCTCTAGTTCTTGCTTATGTATTCTTCAATCGCGGACCGGGTGATATAAACCGTAAACATATTATAACGTGTGGGCTGACGCGTGTGACGTCAGTTACGTAACAAACCGATCGGTATAAACGCTTATAGCGACTAAACCGCTCATCTTATTTATCTGAAAACTTGTATACTAAGTCACTGCAGGATGAGAAGGCGTCAGTTTGGTCAAAATCGGATTAATCCCTAGGAAAACCTATGTAATATTTGCCACTTTTTGTTGTCAGATTGTCACCAAAACAATCCAGTTCGTCCCTTGGTAATTCTAAATGTGCGTACCAAATTTAAGACCGATCCGTTGTTCCGTTTGGGCGCAATCGTGTTCACGGATACATACATACACACATACATACATACATACATACATACATACATACATACATACATACATACATACATACATACATACATACATACATACATACATACACACATACATATGCACATACATACACACATTTTCGAGAAATCATTGCAATCGATTCAAGGGACATCAAAACGCTAAAAAGGATGACTATTAGTTTTGCAAGTTTAGCACACTTTTTAATAATAAAAAAATACATTTATCTGAACAAAAAGAATTAAAAAAAGCACTATAAAAATAGCACCACTGCGTGATTCGTGAAGATTTTTATGGAATTTAAGCTCTTTACAATAAAACCGTCAAAGAAAAATCATTTGCACTCTATTGATTAGATGATTATGTAATAACATGGTCTTCATATAACACTGTTAAATAGTAATAATACCATGATCACACAATAACTAAATCCCAGAATTCCAGAGAGTTCAGTACAGCTTTGGGTAAGTGTCAGTCTATGCAAATAACAGTTGTTGGAATCACTTGAAGCGCATAACGGCGTACACTATCGGTTAATGTCAATGGTATGTAATCCGTATTTGCCAAATCTCCCTCGAGTTTTAACAACGAGCGCAGCCCTTGTCAGCACGTTATGCATAATATGCAACAGAACGCATTATATAACTGTTCGATATTGCTAAATCAACAATACATCAGTAGAATTGCCCTCACAGCAGCAGGGGCGGATTTGACATGTGATACATAGATTTTAAGAGAAAAATATTCAATAACTGAGATATTATGAGTAATATGGCAAATAAATCTACCAAGCTATTAATGGTAGAGCTATTAATACTGAATAAATATTCAGAATTCTTGACTAAATTTGGTACTCATCTTCAGAATTAGCAGGAAGGCGAACTGCAGTGTTTTGGCGATAATCCGAAAGTGGCAAACGTTTTTCTTAGAACGAATTTGACCAAACTGATACCAGCTCATCCTCCAGTACCTTTTCAATAAATAATAGTATAATAATAAATAAAATAACAATCTTTATTGACAACCAAAGTGCGTGCAAACAGAGGTAATATTAAATACATAGAGGCAGTGTGACAGTAGCCGCATGAATTGGCAAAGCGGCCCTTGCTTCACGAAATATGAGAACATTTCAAAAAATTCTTGTTTTTATACATATTGGCACTTTTACATATTACAATGTCTTGTTACAATGTCAACGAATTTGAACTGTTGGATCATAATTTGTAATGCACTCGGATTTTTGCGGATTAATTCGGAAATGTATGTTCATTAAATTAGCTTTTTTTACTGAGGGAGCCAAACGCTTTTATATCCATATGTAATCCTATACGTATTCCACAACCATAATTAATATGCACTGTATTACTGTTGGTTAAAAAAATGCACATTTATATCTAGATGCAAATTTATATTTCTGTCCTCTTTTTATTTTATTACAACAACAACAACAACGGGCATTTTTTGCGACCAATTTTTAGGCCAGAAAGTAGGTACGTAGTTATCTTCCAAATATTACTTATTATCCTTGCTGATTGATACATCATTGTTTAATTTTCATATAGCGTAACCGATACGATATCAATTTCCAATCGGCTTCCAACCCGACGCAAAATACCATTCTATATTTAGTTCAAGTTCAACTTAGTAGAAACAGATCAATTGATCAAGACAACTGTGAATCAACTCAACACAAAAGCAATGCGGCTAAGTGATGACTTAGTTGTATCTCACAACAGAAATCGCAAGTGTATTCCTCTCTACTGAATGGGTTATAGCATAAATATCAATGTTATTTTATTTATACATTTAATCTTTACATAACTACACGGAGGGAAACATTTATTCGATACAACACGAATATCTTTGAGTGAAGAATATCACTTGTTTCTATATCCTCAGAGTACGAATATGATTTTCTTGTCGTTCCAAGTAAGGAACTGCTTGAAAGGAATTACGTCAGTTTAAGCGATACGTACGTATACTTTTGGGTCTAGAAACTGTTCGTTGAAGCATGTATATTTTTCACCCAATAAAATATTGTTGTTTATGTAAAACGAACGTCTTACTCTTTTTATATATAGAAGAATAACATTTTCTTCGTCAGAGCAAACTATACTCAACATAAACACACTAAACTCTTAAACCGGAAGAATAACTAACCGTTGAAATAACTACATGTATTGAAATTCTTATTATAATAAAATATTATTTGAATAGCAAAAATATCCTCTTCATGCTACACTGTATACGCAAAAACATTTTTACTTGATATCCAAGAATACAGGTCTCTCTGTGTAGGCTATTCCACTACAATATTGGTTTTCCTCATAATCCTTGTAAGTCACCCATGAAATAACACTTATGCATAGATGTAAACAAACAATATACGAACACTCAATATCGTCGAACTTATATAGCGGTGATATGTGGCAAAAGACGCGAGAAAATGTTAGCGCCATCTGTAAAGTAGTTGCACAACTTTCTATGTATCCTCAGAGTAAGAATTTTGGGTCAAGAAACTGTTTTTTCGTTGAAGCATGTATATTTTTCGTTCAACGAAATATTTTTGTTGTTGTGAGACGAACGTCTACTTTTTTTATTGAAGAATAACATTTTGTTCGTCAGAGAAAAATATACTTTACATAAACATACTAAATTCTTAAATCGTAAGAATAACTTACCGTTCAAACAATTATATTGAAATTCTTATTATTATCCAAGAATGACTTCTGTCGGTGTAGGACTTGTTTTCTGTAAAATACCTTAAAAGTTATTACTATTTTCATATCTAAAGTGCCGTTTGACATTTCCCTAATTTCAGTTAGCCATATGAGCCATTTTATTCAGTTAGTTAATTTTCAATCGCATTATCTAAACTTTTGATGTATCCATAATATTTGTTTCTGTGTAGGTAGGACTGTGATACCCTGGAAACAGTATCCAGGAAATCGATAACCATAACAATGGCCCATATTCTTCTGTGACATCTAACAAGATTTCGTCCAACACTCAAGGGCCTATCGACAAACTTGAACTGTTTATCCACAGTGTTATGTTACGATAGATAGAAATATTGAACCACTCATTATACCCACGTCGGATTTAGGGTATCTATTGAACACCTTTTCTTGCAAAGTTTACTAGACTGTAGAAGCCTGATATTTATTTCCACGCCATATCAAACGCACACACATCGACCTATCTTTTAAAGAAAGATTTATTTTTGTTTTTATTGCAATTATATCAGAAAGTAAAAAGTTTATTATATCTTAATTTTAATGAATATAATTTCGAATTATTCATATATCATCTATTGAGGGAGTTCAGAAATAAAACTGCATGGTATTTCGCACTAGAAACAGCGACAATATAACACAAGCACGTTTCACTGTCACATATCTCACAACAAACAGAATCCATAGGAAAATACGTAAATTAAACATGGTTGAAGCAGTAAATTAGTAAACTATGTAATTGCTACCATGTTCGGACACCGAAACCAATTTTGTAAAGCTCATCTGCTTTGAAATAGAGATGCCAATTTATATTTTGTTTTCACATTTCGCTAAATACCGACATTCTCTCTATGAATTACTAACTAGTCTTGAATATTTCAGCTTCGTATGTCCATAGGAACATTTGCTAGTTCACATTTTAAAGGATTTATATGTATATATTGTATAGGTATACTTCTGCGTAGTACGAAAGCGCCCAAACATATTCAGTATTAACCAGGGACGAACTACATTGTTTTTTTTTTGTGATAATCTGAAAATCGCAAATAGCAAATAGTTGCATGCGTTTCCTTAGGGATTCAACCGACTAATACCAGCTCATCCTCCAGTGATTTTATATGTGTATACCAATTTACAGATCAAAAGGATGAATGGTTTAGACGTTATAAGCGTTGATAGAAATAGTCTGACTGTAGCCTTAATTGGCAAACTTTGATAACCGTCAGTGGCCACTGATATTAGATAGGATTGTGGCTTCACCAAATTGGAAAATTTTGTGTCAACGAGGTAATCCGAAAGCTGGGTAGAGACCACCTTAGATAATTTATATTAGAAGTAATTTTACGACTATTGTTACTTTTACTTAGTGCATGTCTGTTAACTTGTTTCTGGTTTAAATGGATATACACCTAAAATTTAAGGTTTAATGCTTACAAAAAGGAAGAGGCTCGTGTGGCATACAATGCATTACATTAGCGGCATAAATTATTGACGCTCACTCAATAATTTGATGGATTACACCATTCTGTAAATACGTAATGCGACATTCCCTGCAAAAGTGAGCATCTTTTGTACAATATTTATCTTACGCGGACGCAGAATTTTCCCCATGACGCATGAAAAAGTTATTGTAAGAAAAAAGTTGATCAGAAAACGCAGTTTCAGATTTTATCTTGCGTTGATAAATCCTGACTATATAATTTTTTGTAATATGTACCTTATCTTTGTGGAATAAACCGTACGCAGGAAAAGCTGCTAAGTGTAAAAATAGCAAGTGTCACATTGATGGATAATATAATGTCCAGGAACCATGTCGTGGAAACACTGGAATTTAGCTTTTGCCGTGAATTGTATTAAAACCAACCGTTTCTATACCTTCCCACAGCACTCCTATACAGGTCTATTTAATTTCTCATTTAACTTTTTTAATTTGTTTCGGGATTACATTTAGATAAAAAAAATAAGTCTCTGATTACCGGTAGATACAGCACCCTTATAAGACCTCTGTAGCCTTGGGTTTCACGTTCATGTTCTTTGTTTGACCTTTGCTATTTGGAGGGTATTGTCGCCCTGTACACAGTGTGGAAAAAGTCTAGAACACCTAAAATATATTCAACAAGAGTTATTTTTGACAAAAAAATTAAGGGGGTTCATTAGCCAAAACTTTCTTACATTTGCTTGCGTTTGGACCGTCAAACAGCACACTCTTTTTAAATGGCAATCCATACTTTTTATTTGATAATATAGAAGAATGCATTGGGTTGGCTATTTTACAACAACTTTTGTATTAGGTTGCATAGAAAAATTTTGTAAAAAAAAGGCAATTATTTATTGATAAATATTGAAATAAGCCCTGGAACAAATTGATTGTCGTCAGTTGATATTCGTTACATTAAAGCTTCCAAATCAAATCTTCCTCTAAAAATTGTATATGCCTTTGGCCAGTTATGTTTCCATAAGAAATAAGATCCCAAAAATTCTATTTCTGAATATGCTAGCCCAAACGTTGACTTTTCTTGAAAACAAATGTGTAAGATTGTGTGTAAGGCCCGATATTCATAGTTCTATTCAAAGAGTTCGTCTGAAAAAAATCATCTATTCACTCAATTAGTCGATGAATGAAATCCATATTGTAATAGTTTATTGGTTAATGTGATTTTATACGGTTGGAATTTAGGTCAGTGTAATGACTTAAGAATAGTAGTACGATGATTCAAATTCATTTCTGAACTCATTTTAGGAGAACTTTATACGAGCACTGACGTCAAGAGTGATTTTTCTTCAATATGCTTCCATATTCGTAACCATACATCATACGGATGTCAAACCTGTCTATTTCAGAAGGAAACATTTTGAAGAGATTGTTTGTAGCTAGATAGCAAAATTAAATACCTTGAAAGATTTATTATAGAGATTATTTAGCTGACGTCAAATACAGATGAACAATTTGTTCCAGCGCCTGCCAGTAAGTTTTCCTGGTCAAATGTTTATCAATAAATATTTGTCCTATACATTGAACATAATGAAAAAATTCCTGTAAAATACTCAAAAAAGTGTTCATTATAACCGAATAAAGAATAGGGACTGTCATTTAAAATATCTGGGGTAGCCTTCACCTAATTTTCCAACTAGATCGTTGAAATGTCTGAATACTTTTGCAATATTCAATTTTGTGAAGCCAGAGCCACTGGCTTTGTCATACTGGCATTTAATGTCATGTCATGTCAGTGGCACTGACGTTTGTCAATATATGACAATTTGCAACAAAGCGACAGTGTGGATTCTGTCAAACTGCTTCTATAAACGCTTATAGCGTCAAGCTAGAGCGCAAACGCGTAGTTGTCGAGAAACAAATCTGCTTTAATTTGATGAAATCTCTACACCAAAATGCTATTCTGCATTTCACTATTTTAATATGAATAAACTTTATTCAATATTAATGTTTCTATACTAATCGCTTCTGAAGTTAGTGTTTCAAAATTAGGTTTGGGTAATAGAGAGCACATTTTGTAGTTTTAAAACGGTCAGAATCTGCTGTGTAGTAAATTGGAAGTCGCCTGCTACTCGTCATAAGGTTATATATTTCTATAAAATACCCAGCGTGTCTACTTTTGTCGACGAAAGGAAACTTGTTTCCTTCCAGTCGACTTGTTTCCTTCCAGAAAGGAAACTTGTTCCTTTCAGTGTTTCACTTTTTTAAATTAAAAAATAAGTACTTATTTGTTTGAAACATATATTCTTTCCTTGAAAGAAATACATTTATTTGAGTTTACACTTCTTTTCTCTCAGTGTATTCGCAACAAGTGAGGTAATCAGTGTATCAGACATTACATCGGTAGGGTATTTCGGAAATACATTCATGAAAATCACTATCCTTGACTCGTACATTTGAGGAAAGAAGTCCTAAAGATCTCTTCTTGACGCAGATACTACCAGAGTTCTTTTGCCTGCAGTTAGAATGGCACTTTGTACTATTTCAAATATGGCAAACTGTCACGTTTGAGCTGAAAGCGGACATAGCGGCGGAAATCATTTGCTAGTAGAGGCGTGATTTGAATTCTCTGTTAAAATCGGACCAGACAGCTGCACATCGGTGATTGCGAGATCTATTGGTGTTAGAATGAGTGCTACCTGATAAAAAGCACTTGTCTCGTGGTGCTTAAAGATGCGTTTACATTGGGACCCAACTTTACGACGGCCTCGTTGCCACAGTGGTGTGTCGACACCTTTTACATTACTTCATGAAGTCACAGGAAGTCTGGACTGCTCTGAATCCTAACATAACGTCAGTCATAGACTAAAGGTGGGTACAGACTATGTAACACAACATGTTACGTAGCAAAGTTATATAACATCTTAGAAGAAAAGTTTGAAACAAATTTATACGACAAGGAGTTCCGCAAGGCTGATCTGTAAATTGGTTACTGAAGAATGAGCAGGTATCAGTTTGGACTATTTTTCACTTCTGGTTGTTAGATTGTCACAAAAAACAATCAGTGTGCTAACGATAAGTTGGAATGTTGGTTGGGCGTATATTATGTTCACAGCTAAAATCAACTGTTCTTTATCTTCAATTAAGCTATCTTCTGATTGGTTAAGTGAGTTCTGATGACTAAATATTTGTGTGCGATACGAGATATCAGAATTTTTGGTAAGTTGATTAATTTGCGTTGGAGTAAATAACTGTTGTTTTGACAAATCCGTAGCGAAAAAAATCTCTAACTGGAGATAACGAAGCAATGTCGGACGGCTTATATTTCGATAAACAGCGTTAATGAGATGGAAAGGTCAATGTAGTCGACTCGAGAGATTGAGCGAGTAATGCTCAAGTACCTTTTAACACACATTAGTGTCTTTATTATTATTCACTTGCAATTTCACTACTTCATAGCACTACATTTGGCTTCAGTTTCAAAACTTTGTTAGAGAGCACTTTCACTAAATTTTAAACTAAACATCAAACACTTACCTCAGATGGATTTCTTGACAACTGAAAAAGAAATAAACATCGTATTAAAAAATGTTTATTATTCGTAATTTTTTTTATGATACTTGTCAATAGTCTCCAAATATTCGCCATTTAGTTTAAACAGTACCTTGCAGCACAAGAAATGTACACCATTAAAAATTTAAGTGGAAAACCGCTCTTAGTACAAAAGTAACTATTACTGGGACTAAAGTACGCTTACTTTCTGGTCCTCGTCATTTGTAAGTGACTCGGGTGCGAAAATGCGTGGAAATGTTTTATAAGGACCATCATCCTTATAGAAAATCGATACGACGAACAATGTCTAGTGCTTTCTGATATATTTTTTGCGAAGAAGCGAAGAACCTCTTTCTATCAACCGCTTAGAGATAAAAAAGCAATAGGAAAGTTTTCGAGACCATAGCCTATGTTGGTCGCGTTATTAAAACAGACAAAAACTTCTGTGTCAACATACTTCGACAGATTGTGAAACTTGAAATCGTTGGACCTTTCATACAGTGAGAATTGGTGCCTACGGAAAAAAAAACTCGACACGGTTGTTCTATCATCTGGAGTCTATTGAGATGAGCGAGATGCGGTTGAACCGCAATGCCGAAGCAGCACTGGAACCGACAACGTTTAATATAGCAATGTGGTTTTCCACTGACAAATGGCACTTCTATCGTAAACTTCAGGAAAACTCGGTCGCCATAACGAAGTTGGGTAATGAATAGGTACTAACTAGCACTAAATATGTGACAAATTTAATCAATTAGACAAGATTGTCAGTTACGCCACAGACAAACATTCAACCATCACAAATATCTTGGTTATTGAAAACCGTACTGTACTGATCCATCCGCATAGTATGAATAACCAAACTTGTTAATATTGTTCACACAGACGGTTGCCAGAAACAGATCTTAGATTATGAATAATAATAAATACAATATCTTTCAAAATGTTAATGATCACTAATAAATTGATAAAACCTGCCGTATTAGGATTTTTTAGAAAGATCCCTAACTTGATGTAATGTCTTCTGCAATAGGCACAGGATGTTCTACGAGTTGTTTTCACTCAGAGCTAAGGTTGCACTGTTCCAAGACATTGCCCGGCTAAAAATTTCTTCAATTTTCACTTCAATTTTGTAAAGCCACAGCGACTCAGGACCCTACCTAACGTCAGTTTCTGTGACATGACGACATTTGTCATACTGACATCGTGTTCACGGACATACACACATATCCACATTTCCAGAAATCATTGCAATGGATTCAGGGGACCCCAAGATGGGTATTTCCGCTGAAATCCCGATTTTTTTTTTTTTTCGTCAATTACAATAGTTGTTTCCTTCTACGGTACTAGTCGGAAAGTAAAAATAATGGTGTACGGCTTGTCCGGCTTTTTACCAATTTTTACAATACTTTCCTTCTAGGAACTAGTCGGAAAGTAAAATGATTGTGTCCAGCTTTTAGATCCAAATGTTCTGCTAAATCGATGGTCATGACCGGGTTTTATATTTTTTAACTTCTTTTTGTATATAAATTATTCAATGTTCTGCAAAATAATCACCTAATTTTATTCTAATAAATAATAAACGAGTATTACCGTATTGATTTTGGGTCCTTTGTCCTCCTTTTTCCCTTCCTTTATCCTCTTATCTGAAATCTTGTCACCTGATTATTAAATAATAAAGGACCTGTATTTCCCTACGAGCAAATAAAATATTTCAAATTTATGTACCGCAATTTGGCATCTGCAACGTTTTTGGTTTAATGTCAGTCCTATTTAATGCGAGAGAGAATGTGACACGCATTTCTCACAGATTATCTTACAAGATGATGCGTCGAGGCTAGTGACACGTGAACCTTTTTAATTTCAAGGCCGAGAAAACGAAGCTCATTATTTTGTTTGTCACTGAACGATAACAATCAATACACACACCACGAAAGGCAACATATTTGTAACTTGTCATTTCTTGGTGCTGTGAGATAACTTACTCGATCATTTCCAAGCGCCAACGTCCTATTAAGTGAGCATAATGAGAAAATATTTGTAGGAAAATTTCCAAGTGAAAAGCGGATAGGTTTCCCTTACGGAATAGATCTGCGAATAAGATTTTTCCTTTCCGACAAGGTCTCCTAAAGGGGCGACTAAAATCACTCGCCCTCGAGAAATATCTACTATACGCCAATGGTAAAAAAAGTATTATTTATCAAGGGCATTTCCGGCGACCATTAAAAAGCCCAAACAAACAATGACAAAACTCAAATTACTTTCTGACTAGTACCCTAGTATCTTAGAATAAAAGTATTGTAATCGACGGAAATCGGGATTTCAGCGGAATCATGTCAAAACAGTTGAACGAAATTTAATAAACTGAGTATCGTTGAAAAAAGCTTTTCATGGACTATAAATCCTACCATATTTGTGGTGAGTGTAATTTCGTACGTCGCCACTAGAGGGCATTTTTCAATATTAGAATAGAAATTACGATTTTCTTAGAGAAGTTAAATCTACTGGTATTACTTCTTTTTCATAACAAAATGAAACCCAAACTAGCTAGTGAAAACTGCGCCCCGATAATCTCTTCCTAACCTAAAATATCCGCTGTTTTTGTCTGATATTCATATTTGACAAGCAGTTTGTGGTCCTTGCAATACGCCGTTTTCATGGCTTCATTTATTACGGTAGACGCATTTTTTGGTACTCGAAAATAGTATACTAGACTTCATTGATCCTTTATCTTTAAGAATCAATCGGATTTTCGGTCTGCAATCATCACATATTGTTGCTAACTATGAACAAAAATACTATTGCTTGACGGTAGAGAATGCACGCGAAATGTACCCGATAACCTAGCATTAATGAAATTGGTACATGTTTGTCTGTTTTTTTTTTCTATTTTCTATTTTTTTAATATCTCTTAAATACATTTTTCAGTATCATAAAATCTATTTGATACGACTTTGAAATGGTTAAGTCTTTTCAAATAGCAGTATTTTCAACTCACGTTAAGTTAATTGTTCTTTTAAGCACAGTTGGCGGATTCGAGGATCTTTTTACCACCCTTTTAAGCCCGAACAAGGAATTTGGGACAGGGGATAAACTTATTCCTGTCACCTAAAGCTTTTCACAAAGTTTTTGCTGGACCTCCCACCAATCGATCGTCAAAGCTTTCGGGATAAAATATTTTTCGACGCAACATTGAGGAGAGGTCATTTGAGAAATCGCTAACGACAACATACTGTATAAAATATCATCTTTTATCTTACACAAATTGCACGGCAAGGTATGAAAATATAAATTTCCTCGGAAAAGCTCAAAAATAGTTTTAAAATATGACCACGCTGCATTCTGTTTAATTTGATGTAAGAAAATCTCATTTTCGTGTTGATGTTGATGATGAATTTGAAATCGAAGCGAAGTTGACCTCGTTTTTATTTGACCACCAGATATTTTTATCCATGCACAAAAAGCTGTCTGTAGGAAATGTTTTGCCCTGTCATATGTTATTGTTTTTCTGTTCAAAGATAACTTTTTTATAAAGGAATTCTTTATCGCAATTTTAATGAATGTAATGTGAACATATTATAATATACAAAGTAATTTATAAATAATCCGGGTGATAACAAATGATATTATTATGTATTCCAGACTGATAACGGATTGGGGGCCAATTTAATACAGATAAAATTAACGGTGTTTATTGTACGCTTAGTAATCTGTGCCAGAATAAGTAGTGGAAAATTTTTCTTCCTCAGAAAACCCAAAAATTATGCTTATCTCTAATATAGTGAAAACTATTTAACTAATATCTTTTTCTGAAATTTCCTTAGTCTACCTTTACCAATTTCATAATTTAGTTTTAGTTTAAATTGACATATTAACACACCTTGTGATATATTGCCTCACGAATCACGATGAGAGCACATTTGTCGTTTTAGTGCAGACGTCAAAACATATGACATTTCGAGAGATACAAATGTGGCGGTTCATAAAAATCTGGAGTGGCCCCCACCCAACTTTCCGACTAAATCATTGACACATTGAAATCTTTCAACATTTTTGCAATTATTAAATTTCGTGAAGCCAATACCACTCTGGACCCCAGTCAGTGGCCACTGCCATTTATCAAAGTTTGACACTTCGCAACCACAGCGATGACGGCTGTGGATTTAGTCAGAAAAAATCTGATTGCTTACAGAAAGGCTTAAAAATTTAAATGAACCAACAATTAATTCTCGATTAGTTTAATTAATTCCCCTTGATAATTACCTGTCAAGTTACCTCGTTAAATACTCTATTGCGAGGAGAATTATCAGAACACTACGAAAGCTAGGGAAAATATGAGCTGGCCCTCACCCAACTTTCCGGCTACATCGTTGGCACAATGACTTGTCTAAGCACGTTTGCAATTATTCAATTTTATGAAGCCAGAGCTATTCTCTACCCAGCTAACGTCAGTGTCTATGACCTAATGACATTTGCCATACTGACATTTAACGTCATGTCATGTCAGTGGCACTGACATTTGTGCCACTGTTGGCTGTGGATCCTGTCAACCCGCTTCTATAAAAGCTAATAGCTCCTAAACCGTTCACGCCACTGATCTGCAAATTTGTGTACATATTTAAAGTCACTGAAGGATGAGTTGGTAAGAGTTCGGTCTCAATGGGATAAATCCCTCAGAAGACGCATGGAACATTTGCCACTTCCGGTTATCAGATTGTCACCAAAAACAACCCAGTTCGTCCCCTGGTCATTCTAAATAAGCATACCAAATTTCAGCCCGATATGTTGTTTCGTTTGGGCGCAATAGTGTTCAAAGACATACACCCATACCCACATACATACACACATACATACATTTCCCAGAAATCATTGCAATGGATTCAGTGGACCCCAAAACGGGTATTTCCGATGAAATCCCGATTTTTTTTTCCGTCGATTACAATACTTTCCTTCTAGAGTACTAGTCGGAAAGTAAAAAGCATCCATGAAGAAAATAACATTATGACAACTGACATTTCATGGTGCGACCGTTATTGCTTTATCTAATACCAATACAGACCCCGGAGGAGCTGTTAATAAACGTCGGTGTAGACAGAGACTAGACTTAATGATTTGAGGAAAATCTATAATTAAATGTAACGTTCTTACATTGCTATTTGACTATTGGAATTCGACCATAGTGACGTGGTGCGACCGTTATAATGGTCGTTAATTATAAGCTGAAAGCAGAAAGGCCGTTTCAATTAACGGATAATAACGGAATGATGGGGTCATCACAATAGGTCCAAATTACTTCCCGATTTGGTCAAGAGCTTTCAAGCTGAATTCAAATTACAGTCGATATGCTCAATTGAGAATGTAATGAGTCGTTAAAACCCCACAACGCGACGCACAAATTCAATTCAAAATCTAATTTTTAATTTGTCTGTCGATAACAACTTTTATGATGTTTAGCCATTGGCAGTTTGTTTTGCAAATTACAGGAACATTTTTCAAAATTATTCTTAGCTAATGATGTTTTTGTAGTCTAAGACAATTAGCTCTGTCCTTAGATTCATGTTGTTATAATCCTAATATAGTATCATTATTATTATTTTGCGAACATTCGTTTAATTAGTTTTCCACCCTCTATACGTTTCGAGAGTTTATAAATGTGAGGGCCACCCCAGATATTTTATAATTACCACAGTGCGTATAAATTCTGGCAATCTTCCTTTAATTCTTCTTCTAATTCTGGCCAAGAAATACCTGAGTTATGGCAGATGATAGTTAAATTTACCAGGTTTCAGTTAAAACACTGTATCTTCTTTGAAAATTAACATATTGCACTGTTTAGGTAAAAACTTGATAAAGGAGCCCCTAAACCATTTATTCCATTAATTAATAAATTAGTATACATATTTCAAGTCACAGGAGGAAGAAAATAAGAAAATGCATGCAAATGAAAATTTCAGCCTGATCCGTTGTACCTTTTGGGCACTATCGTATTCAAATATCCACACATACATTTTCCAAAAATTATTGCGTTCAGGGAACCTCAGAATTCTGAAACACCGTTTTCTTTTACATCGATTACGATACTTTCATTCTGGAAAGGCAGTCGGAAAATCCGATTTATTGCTGAAATACCTCTTATTCAGTTGGTATCTAAACCATCGTGACAATAATGCAAATTCTACATCCAAGTACACGGTTCTAATAACCCCAAAGTGTAATTGAACGTTAAACACTCCTCGGTGGAGCGTTTGGAGGTCTACAGATAAAACTTTGAAAGGGGTATTCATTCGTGAATGAGTCGAAAAGGAGCTGGTGTGCGAGTGAAAATACGTTGTTGTCGCTCTCGACTACGTCGCCGCACGTTCCAGGAATCCTTCACAGCGATTACTCGGATAATCGCAGATCCTTTCCGCATCGATCATCCAGGCCGAACTTGATTAAATAGTAGGAAAGGGGCGAAGACGAAGGACCATCGAATTTCATTTAATTCGGACACGGACTATTCAGCAATTGACAAACACGTAAAGACGGGTTCACATGGGCAAATTATGATCTCAAATAACTTTTGTTATCTTCGGTGAATTGAAATGATTCGTTCAGAAAATTATGGCCAAATTCTTCAAAATTCTGTCTAGAGAACACAATTTTTAAAACTCATTTGATCTATGGAATCGGCACGATGTTTTTATGGTCTACGTTTGGTGTTGTTTCAGTTTTATAGACAATTGAATTAGCAATGTGCTGGCATTCATTTTATTTCGATATGTTAATTAGCAAAGAAGATACAGTGTCTTCATTAAACCCTTGTATGTAAATTTAAATTTTATCTTCTATAACCCCTAGTTATTTATACCTTATTTTTTGACCGATTGTAATGCCTTGTGTAATAATTTAGAAAAAAATTAGCATTTCATCGGAAATACGTGATTTGGGGTCCCTTGAATCCATTGCAATGCTTTCTGGAAAATGTATGTGTGTGTGTGTATGTCTGTGAGGACGATAACGCCCAAACGAAACAACAGATCGGGCTGAAATTTTGCATACATATTTAGAATTGCCAGGGGAAGAACTGGATTGCTTTTTGCAAACTGTCAGGTTTTGATAAAAGTGAGTGACCACTGACATGACATGACATTAAATGTCTTCTTCTGGTAGACGTTAAGTCCATATGCAAATTTGTTTAGACACTGTCAACGATTTAGCCGGAAAGTTGGGTGAGGGACACCCCGGATATTTTAAAGAGCGGAAGGGATCAGAAGATTTCACCACCACCTCGCTATCGAGTGTCACCGAACCATTCTGCCGACAGCGACGTGTTCCTTTAAATGGATTTCTTTTTAATTTGAAAAAGTATTAAGTGCTTAACGTTTGTCCCTTTCGCTCTTTTGGGTTGGCTATAACCTTTATTTCGACTAGAACCCTAGAAAGACAGTACAGTGAATGCTATCTTAGGCGTACACCCCTAAAGCCGACAGCTGTTTTGGCGGGACAGTTTGGTAAACACAAAGTTGGGAGAACATACATACAACAATTTTACTTAAATCATGTGAAACATCACTATTCTGCGGAAGCTGAGTTCTCTTTGGCAGACGTAAATGTGATAGGTATAAGTTTGGTGATTTTAAATCATTTACCTTATTGCTTGAAAGCACACATTTAGGGACCTCACATCTTACTGTTTATTTTCATTGGTGACGTCTGTATTTCATTATTCGATCATTTTTGAAGTGTACTGTAGGCGCGATGTCCGGCACAAAAAAAGTTATAAAGTTTGCTTTATTCTTTTCCTTTAATTTAAAATTACAGGTAGAAAAAAAACGAAAAAGTTTATTATTTCTCGACAACGCATTTTCACATCCATGAAGTTGCAGAATATTAAAATAAAACTCAACGTTTTCTTAATCCGGCAAACCTTTTATGCGGCCAGATCTGTTGGCAGGACTCAAAAATTGCTGTTCGCTTATGGGAGCTTTTGCTATGTTGTAATCGAAGGGGAAAATGGTATTTCAGCGAAAATATGCGTTTCGGGACCCTTGAATCGATTGCAATGATTTCTGGAAAATGTTTGTGGGTCTATGTACGTAACTATGTACATATATTGTATGTATGTATGTGTGGCAGAAAATGGCAGAAATTAAAACAAGTTTAATTTGCTTAAGGTCGGTTGTAAGAAGCCCTTTAACATGATTAATTAATTGTTATAATAAAATTTAATATAAAAGGATATATATAGATATATAAAGGATATATATGTTTTGACAAACAAAAGTTGTTGATCATATAATACAGTATACTATATTTTGACAAATTTTAAACTGTCAATCTGTGTTCATCATACCTCAATCTTACCCACTTCCTATAACATTGAAAACAATCATTTCACACAATGCGGTCCGTCCCGAAAAAAATCCGTACGGGTCTTTTATCGTCCTCATTCTATTTACTGGTTATTTGGTCTAATCCAGCAAGTAAGAAATCGGTCACGTCTAATATTTGCTCTTGATTTGACAGAAATCATTGCAATAGACGTGTGAATACTCGTAACAGGACTAAATTTCCTATTCGACTAGGCCGTACGGCACCGGATGTATCAAGTGCTATGGTTACCGGACGGACATCCACTCAGTTTGAAAGGACCTAATATCGCGAAATTGTTGACTAGGTATACATTGGCTATTTGCTAGTTTAACAGTAAACAGAAACACATCTATTTTTAAAGTTTAACAAACAAGATTATTTAAATATACTTATGTTTACTTAGACCATGTGCCACCTTTCTACACCGCAAAAAAATAAATTTAGCTCTCACTGCATTGTGCAGTAGCCTTATAATCGATTAGTATCGGTTTATTTGCAGAATGTTGTGTAACAAACAAATGTAAACTTTAGCTGAGTAAATTCCAGATTTTAAATCGTACAGGCAACTGTAGATGCTCCCCGGCAAAATTGGCAAAACAATTTTGCTTGCTTATCTCAAATCCTAATATTAGGATGATATTAGATAATTCTTTCAGCAAGTTGTAAAAAATATTCATTTTGTTCATGTAATTTAATAATATAATAATTCGGTTCTCTTAATATAAGATGTATTTGATCAAAAATATCACGTTTCTTCTCATTTTTTCAGATACTTGATCTTCTTCATGGTTCCGCTAACTTTGCCGGCAAATATACATACTTATTAACCCCCTTTTAAAACGTGTTGAAGCCATTATTACTTAATACGAAGTGTAAAATACTTTACTTACTTGGACAGTGTTGGACCTCTATTCAGTAAATTATCTGGTACGAAAAGAAAATGTTCTGAATCACTTTGTGTCAATCACTTTCAACTGTGGAACACTAAAATCATTCCGCGTGATGTACTGCAAGGTTTTGGAAGGCCGCGGACATACTGATGTTTAGGTATCAGTGATGACCCGCAGGTCGGCATGGCGTAATCGCGATCAGTATTTTTGTTTTTAACTGGTGGATAATTACATACATCTCATATATGTATGTGTAATACCGACAGGATTCGAAATCAAATGGTCTTCTCTCGAGCGCGCCAATCATCCAGACAATAAATTATGCCATTATCTGCGTGTTTGCGGCAAATAAATGATCTAATTGACCGGCATTGGAATGTTCGACAACATCTGCAAATGATTCGTGTTAAGTTTTGTTGATGCTCGGTGTCGCAAACTTGATCTAGTTAAGTGAGATCTTTGTTAGTGCGTTCGCGTTTAGGACGAAGTAGTGCGCGGAGTAATCAAAGCCAGTTTTACATAGGCGTAGTAATTAGTGTCAGTTTAAAACCCAAGCCATATGAAGGGCATAACTTCATAACTTCAACCAAACTGACAATAACTTTTCTTCTATGATAATCCAGCAACTATTCTGTCATCTATTTTTCACACTTATCTGGTATAAACTTGGTGCCATTAATAGCCACACACAAGTAACCCGGTTTTTAGTTTGGCTAGGATTGCTTTTCTTGAGAACATGCGCTTTGAGACTTAACAGCATAACGAATGATTCCAGAATTTGGCATTTTTGACATCCTTTCGATATATGTTGGTATTTGGTGTGAAACTTAATACAAAAACTGTATTCACTTATCTTATGTTTAGATTAGTTTAAGAACACAACCGTGTTCTTCCGATATTATTATGACGTTAATGTATCCACTTTAAAAGGTCTGGACACTACCCCATTGGGCCTGGGAATTTGTTTATGTTATCGTCCGCCTTTGCCAACAACCCCAAATATTCGTTAGTCGCTTGTAAGCTCTTATTTAAAGAAGTTGTACTTTGAGAATAAACTAAAGTATAAAGTATTGAACACTCACGTTGTTTTATTCAACTTAGACCATAACATCCTATAGGTTATGGGCCCAGGTATCGCGTGTGATTTAAATGAGTGATTAAATCGTGATTATATCAAGAAAGTGAATAAAATATAAACAATGGCGAGTGGCGGATCAACTATGTTGAAACGTAACTTAAAACTGTTCAATGGTGAAAACTACATAATGTAGAAATTCCGACTTCAAGAAATTATTGAGCAAGAAGGTGCTAGTAAAGTGTTACATGAAGATCCACCAACACCAATCACTGAAGAATGGACGAAGTGGGAACGATTTGCCAGAGGGACATTGATCGAGTACCTAGATGATACAGTGATATCACACCTACCTCCAGGACGAGCAACAGCTAGAGAAATTTTAAACAAATTTGACAACGTTTTACGCCTGTAAAAAGGTATCAACACAACTATGTCTCCAAGATAGGTTGTTTAATTGCAAACTAAAGCCAGGCATGCCGCTGAAAAAGCACATGCTAGAAATGGACGAAATGGTGCGCGATATGATAGCTTGCGGTGGGGAAGTAAATGAGACAACTAAAGTGTGGTACACACTGAACTCATTACCATCAAGCTATGCACCAATAAAAGCGATAAAGATAAATAAGACATCATATGAGATGTGGCATAATAAAAAGCCAAAATTAGGTCATTTAAAAATATTTGGCTGCACCGCGTATGTGCATAATAAAACGAGAAAAAGTAAATTCGATAGTAAATCGTCTAAAGGAATTCTCGTAGGTTATGTATCAAATGTAATTGTAATTTTTCGATGAAACCACGTTGTTATGTAATTAAGTTAGTTTATAGTTATAGTTTATCGGTTAATTTTGCTTGCACGGCATTCGCGCCAGTTCTGTAGAGAACAAGCGGCACGATGAGAAGCCATCGAGAAGTGTCAGCGAGCGGCTGCATATTATAAGTTTATCGAGCACTGTACTAGTTGTAACACCAAGTTTTCTTCGTATTAAACCACCAAAAAATACAGTCCACAAGTTTTATTTACAAACCAAAAACATGGTCCTTCGATCCGCATGAGGAATTCAACTGAAAAACGAAGAATAAAGTGACGCAATCAGTAGTACATGAAGTACAACGCCGGCCATAGCGATAAGCCAATCCAGACAAAGACGGAAGGGCGACGCAGCGACCGAGCGGAGGTATATAAAGTGGCGTCCGGTAAACATAAAAACGGTGAGCTATCCATTATATTATCTTAATTCCCGGGTCACAATTTGCGGAGTTTGTTTCTTATTGTTTATGCGCGGTTATATTGATAAAGTGAGCTTTGTTGATTTACACACCGTCTTGAGAGACCGGAATTATGGGGGACGATAATGAACAAGTGTTGACGCGAAAGCGAAACACAATAGATAGAAAACTTGCCAATTTTTCTAATTACCTGAAGGAATTTAAGAGTAACGAAACGCCTTCAGAAAACGACATTGAAGAACTAAGAGTACGTTTCAATAAGATTGAGTTGTTGGAGTCGGACTTTGATATAATTCAAACGCAGGTAGAGGTAATAACCGAAAATATTGATGATGAATCGAATGTAAGGGAAGCATTCGAAAAGGAATTTTATAAAGCTGTTAGTAGCGCGCGGTGTTTAATAAAACATAATACGAAACAAACCGTGGACATTAGCTTGAGCTCAGGCGACGCTTCAATGCAAATAACACCTGTTAAATTGCCTATAATTAAATTGCCTACTTTTAAAGGAGATGTTGATCAGTGGATAGAATACAAAGAAATATTTGAATCATTGATAAATGAAAATGCAGGCATAACGGAAATTCAAAAATTTCATTATTTAAGAGCATCGCTAGAGGGCGCGGCAGCACAAGTAATAAGATCGATTGAATTTTCGGCAGACCACTACAAAAGCGCGTGGGATTTATTGTGTAAAAGATATGACAATAAAAATTTGTTAATATACAATCATTTGGATTCATTATTTAATTTGGAAAGGATGACAAAGGGGTCATCAATAAAATTAAGACAGCTAATAGATGTTGTAGGAAAACATATGCGAGCACTAGAAATTTTGGGCCAAAAAACCGAAAATTGGGATATCTTAATAAACCATTTAATTGCAAAAACGTTGGATGATATAACCATGACAAAGTGGGAGGAATATAAGGCATCTCAGGATGAAATAACTTTAGAAATAATGTATGATTTCTTGAGACAACGAGCTGATCTATTAGAGAAAATAGAAACAAACAAACAGGAAAGTAAGAAAGAAAAAACAAATCAGAATAATACGAAATTTAGGTCGTTAGCAGCTACAGAGACAAAAGAAAGTGTCAAAACACAGTGTATGTTTTGTGAAGGTGAGCATAAAAATCATGAATGTAGTGCATTTAAAACTGCAGCATTAGGGAAACGGGTTGAATGGTGCAATAAACTACGTTTATGTCGAAATTGTTTAAGATCAGGTCACATGGCAAGACAATGTCGATTATATGGTACATGCAAATTATGTAAAGAAAAGCACCACACACTTCTACACTATAATAAAGAACAAAACGAGCAAGATACAGTGTCATGTAGCGCAACAAGTGTCAAATCGCAAACAACTTTGCTATCAACCGTTCTAGTAAATCTTAAAGATCGAGTAGGAAACATGCATAAGGTTAGGGCATTATTAGATCCAGGATCGCAATCGTGTTTCATAACAAGTGATTTATGCAATAAATTAAAGTTAGAAAGGGCTCATATTAACTTTGCTGTAGCGGGTCTAGGTAGCAAAATAAGCCAAATAAAATACAAATGTAATGTAGAGATTTATTCTCGAATAAATAATACTTTATTTATATCGGCATGCTTGATAATTCCAAAAATTGTTGGATACTTACCCACATGTAAGATAAATGTAGAAGAGCTCAACATTCCAAAGGACGTATGCTTGGCCGATCCCACATTTGGCACTCCAGCCCAAATAGATCTTTTGATTGGAGCCGACGTATTTTGGCAAATAATGGATGTAGGGAGAAGAGAGCTTGGTAAGAATAAACCAATCCTTCAAGAAACCAAATTAGGCTGGATTGTGGCAGGATCATATAGTGTACAGAACAAACAACAAAGGGTCGTGTGCAGTGTCGCACATGACATGCATAAAATCGACATACAACAGCAGTTACAAAGATTTTTCGAATTGGAAGAAGTTTCAGTAAAGGGTCCATGGTCTAAAGAAGAAATTGAATGTGAAGAATATTTTAGAGAAACGACGAAACGTAAAGAGAATGGAAGATTTGAGGTATCCATTCCTCTAAAGGACAGTCCAGATAAATTAGGGGAATCGTTTGAACAAGCAAAAGCAAGATTTTATTCGCTGGAAAGAAAATTGGATAAGGATGCAATTCTTAAGAAAAGGTATACTGAATTCTTGAAAGAATATGAAGAGATGAATCATATGAGGAAAATAGATAAGGAAGCGGAAAATGAAGAAGAGAGAAAATCATACTACTTACCTCACCATGGAGTTGTTCGCGAAGAAAGCTCTACTACTAAACTCCGAGTAGTGTTCGATGCGTCTGCACGCACTACAAGTGGTTTATCATTTAATGACCTACAGAAGGTAGGCCTAACTTTACAAGACGATTTGGTATCCATACTATTGAGATTTCGACAACACAACATTGTATTGAGCGCAGACATTGAGAAAATGTACCGCCAAGTTAAAATAACAGATGAGCAAAGATCTTTGCACAGAATCGTGTGGCGTGAAAGTGCATGCGACAATTTGAGCGTGTATGAGTTAAATACGGTGACTTATGGGACGGCGTCCGCGCCTTTTCTCGCAATAAGGTGTCTTCAGGAATTGGCGAACGAATGTCAGAAGGACTTACCTTGTATTTCACAGATCATACGCCACGACTTTTACGTAGACGACTTATTAACAGGGTGTGACGATATTTGCGAAGCCCAGAGGATATGCACTCAAGTTTCTGCTATTTTGAAGAGCGCTGGATTTGTTTTACGCAAATGGTGTTCAAATAGCGTAGAAGCACTCGATGCAGTCGATACACGAAATGCAGCATCCATAACATTAGACTTTGGCGATAATCGCAATACAGTGGGAACACTCGGATTGATTTGGAATAGCACAGAGGATATCCTAACATTTGCAATAGATATCAAACACGTAATGATGGGAATTGTGACGAAGCGAGTAATGTTGTCGTGCATAGCCAAAATATTTGACCCACTTGGTTTGGTAAGCCCATGTGTCATTATTGCTAAAGTAATGCTTCAAGAATTATGGAAGGAAAAACTAGACTGGGATGAGCCAGTGTCAATGCCTCTACAGAATGGATGGATAAAACTCATGCGAGAGTTACATAAGCTGAATGATATAAAAATTGAGAGACAAGTTATGTGCCGAAAACCGAAATATGTCGAAATACACCTGTTCTCGGATGCTTCAGAGGTTGCTTACGGCGCCTGTGCATACATTAGGTCAATTGATTCAGACGGAACATTTACATGTAGACTTCTATGTGCCAAGTCAAAAGTCGCTCCTCTGAAACCAACAACGATTCCGAGATTAGAACTATGCGCAGCCCTTATTTCTGCCAGGATGGCTGAAAAACTGATGGAATCTCTGCGCATAGAACCGAAGCGTTGTATATTCTGGACAGATTCTCAAGTGGTTTTAGGTTGGATAAAAACCTCGACACATCTTTTGAAACCATTTGTCCGAAACAGAGTGGCAGAAATACAGGACAGCACTGATATAGCTTCTTGGTTTTACGTACATACTGATGAGAACCCCGCGGATGTGGTATCTAGAGGCATGAGCCCATCGACGCTACGGTATTACCAACTTTGGTGGTTTGGGCCGCATTGGTTGCCGCAAGAAAGGAAATTCTGGCCTAAACAAATGACGGCAACTCCAGATCTACCGGAGGTAAAAACATCGTTGGTGATTGCCGATGATGAAACTTTAGATTTCCCGTTCGAGAGATTTTCCAATTGGAACCGAGCTCAGCGGTGTTGTGCTTATATATTACGATTCATAAAAAATTGTCGAGTTGCTAAAGACGAAAGATTGACAGGAGAGCTTACTCCACATGAAATTGACAGGTCTTCAACCGTGTTATGTAGGATCGCTCAAAATAATGAGTTTTCTCGCGAAATTAAAACTTTAAAGCAAGGCCGATCTTTGCATTGTAAAAGCAGATTGTTGTGTTTGAATCCGTTCATAGATAATAAAGGTCTGATACGTGTAGGTGGACGTCTGCAGAATTCTGAATTTCCGTACGACAAAAAACATCCGGTGTTGTTGCCTGCCAAGCACGTAGTTACTAAGCTAATATTTGAGTCAATCCACAGAAATTTACTTCATGCTGGGGCCCAACAAGTGTTATACCAGGTGCGTGAAAAATTCTGGCCTCTTTCTGGTGGGAGAATGGCAAAATTGGTGGTACGGGAATGTGTAAGGTGTTTTAGATTTAAAGCTCAAACCATTCAACCTATAATGGGTAATTTACCAGCAGCCAGAATGGCGTCAGGATTTCCATTCCAAGTAACAGGGTTAGATTATGCAGGTCCTTTTCTAATTCGCGATCGAAAGGGAAGGGGGTGTAAATTAAATAAGGGATATGTTTGCCTATTTGTATGTTTTGCAACAAAATGCCTGCATTTGGAGTTGGTCAGCGATCTAACAACACAAACTTTTTTATTAGCGTTAAAGCGATTTATTGCGCGCCGGGGAAAACCATTGCATATCTACTCAGATAACGGTACGAATTTTGTAGGTGCCAATAGAGAGTTAGAAAAATTGGCACAGTTTATTGATCAGAATAGTGTCACGATTAATGAATTTGTAACTGGTCAAGGGATTCAGTGGCATTTTGCACCACCTTATGCACCTAATTTTGGAGGTATTTGGGAGGCGGGTGTTAAATCAACAAAGCATCATATGAAACGAGTCATGGGTAATGCGCATTTAACTTTTGAGGAATTTGCAACGGTACTCTCGCAAATTGAGGCTATCCTCAACTCACGGCCACTTTGTCCACTATCTTCAGACCCTTCAGATCCTCTCCCACTAACCCCAGCTCATTTTCTTATCGGACGCCCACTAAGTTCAACACCAGAACCGGATCTCCAGGTGGTTCCTGAAAACAGACTTACCAACTACCAGAACCTGGAACGATTGCGCCAGCACTTCTGGACCAGATGGCGTAAGGACTTCATCAGTGAACTTCAACAACGCACCAAGTGGAAGACAACGAAATCCAGCTTAGTGAAAGGTGCGCTTGTGTTGTTAAAGGACGACAATGTGCCGCCTATGGAGTGGTCCTTGGGACGAGTGTTAGAAATTAAGCCAGGAAAAGACTCTATAGCTCGTGTAGCTTCAATAAAGACTTTCAAAGGAGTAGTTACTAGAGCCGTATCAAAAATATGTCCGTTGCCTATAGAAAATGCTACTTTTGGCTGTTAAAGATCTAATGTTCTTTAAGGGCGGGGGCATGTTATGTAATTAAGTTAGTTTATAGTTATAGTTTATCGGTTAATTTTGCTTGCACGGCATTCGCGCCAGTTCTGTAGAGAACAAGCGGCACGATGAGAAGCCATCGAGAAGTGTCAGCGAGCGGCTGCATATTATAAGTTTATCGAGCACTGTACTAGTTGTAACACCAAGTTTTCTTCGTATTAAACCACCAAAAAATACAGTCCACAAGTTTTATTTACAAACCAAAAACACACGTATAAAACATCAAGACCAGAACTTGATGATATGATTAAAATTGGTAGCGAAATAAATACAGATGAATCTATGCAAATAGATATAGATAGTATTTCAGCAGGGGGTGCTGCTGGTAATAAATCTGTAGAAAATATCACTCCTGGCCAAACGGACGAGTGCAAACAAACCCTTATTGAAAAAGGTGTCCCTGATTGCACTCAAGGTCAAACATCCTCAATAGAAAAGGATGTCCCTGAACAAAGTACAAGGTTAAACATCCTGGGTAAAGGATGTCCCTGAACCAAGTATGAGGTTAAACATCCTAAGTAAAGGATGTCCCTGAACCACGAACGAGTTAAGGTCAAACATCCTAAGTAAAGGATGTCCCTGAACAAAGTACAAGGTTAAACATCCTGGGTAAAGGATGTCCCTGAACCAAGTACGAGATCGAACAGTGATAGTGAAAGTCCGTATTCCTCAACTAATAAATTGAGGAAGTTAAATATAGAGCAGGATGTGAGAAGGAGCAATAGATTGCTAGCTAAACCAATAATATCATACAAAGAAAATGAATTTGATACATATAATTATTTGAAAGGTGATCAATTGTTTAAAGATGATATTCCCAAATGTTATCAAGACGTAGCTAAAATGCGTTTAGAACAAAATGGGAAAATGCTATAAAAGATGAGCTAGAATCTTTAAAACAAAATAAAACATGAACAATAGTACAAAGAAAAGTAATATGAATGTTATCGACTCTAAATGGGTATTTACAGTAAAAGAAGACAGAGATGGAAATCTGTTAAGATATAAGCTCATTTGGTAGTTCGCGGTTTTAGCCATTGAAAGACTTTAGATTATGACGAAACATTTGCACCAGTTGCGCGTATTAGTACGTTTGGATGCGTACTGGCGCTTGCAAATGAGTTTGAGCTGTTAATCCATCAAGTGGATGTTAAAACGGCATTTCTTATCAAAATAAATGCAACAAAGAACTATGGCTATGCTTAAAGCTAGTATTAAGATATATAGAAGGAATGATTAATATGAAATTGATATATGTATAAGCGTAATGAGAATTACGATGAAATTTTAACAGGATATGTTGATGCAGATTGGGCTAATAATGAATTAGATCGTAGAAGTACAACAGGTTGTTTATTTAAATTATTTAAAAATTGTACAGTAACATGATTTACACGACGACAAAATTCAGTTGCCGCATCATCAACAGAGGCCGAATACATGGCTGTATTTGAGGCAGTAAAGGAGGCCTTATGGATTAAATCCTTATTAGTCGGTATTAATGTTGATATGTCAGAACCAATTACATTATATGAAGACAACCAAAGTTGCATAGCAATGGCAAATAATCCAGTAAATCATAAACGTTCTAAACATATTGACATTAAATACCATTTTATACGAGAACAAGTAGAGAACAAAACTGTCCGTTTGAAATATTTGTCCACAGGTCATCAGGAGGCTGACTTACTGACCAAATCTCTTCCAACGCATTAGTTCAGGGAACTGAGGGAGAAGATGGGACTACAGCAGAAATAGAAGAATAAATTCTATGAAAACACTACAAATAAGTTGTTTATTTGATAAGTGTTTGTTATTCATGTGTCATGATCTGGTTAGGTTTTTGTGGGGTTTTTCCCTAACCCGTTTTTGCAACAAATGTTGGATCATCAGTTGTTATACTCCCCATATACATAAAATAGCAAATATAAGTTCATACACTTTTTGAGGGGGTGTGTTGGTATTTGGTGTGAAACTTAATACAAAAACTGTATTCACTTATCTTATGTTTAGATTAGTTTAAGAACACAACCGTGTTCTTCCGATATTATTATGACGTTAATGTATCCACTTTAAAAGGTCTGGACACTACCCCATTGGGCCTGGGAATTTGTTTATGTTATCGTCCGCCTTTGCCAACAACCCCAAATATTCGTTAGTCGCTTGTAAGCTCTTATTTAAAGAAGTTGTACTTTGAGAATAAACTAAAGTATAAAGTATTGAACACTCACGTTGTTTTATTCAACTTAGACCATAACATCCTAAACTATAGTTGTCGAATGATTATTTGCTAACGTCTATCATCAAAATACACTTTAACAATTCAATTTAATCAATTACAAATAAACTAAATATTTTAACTTATACAGGATGTCTCACGGAACTGGTCTATTAAAAGTTTCTGACGTTTCACTTAATCGATATTTTGCAACACAGCTACGAAGGCTCTGAATTCTGTCAAACTGATTCTATAAAAGCTAATAACGCCTAAACCGTTCATCCCATTGACTTGTAAATTGGTATACTTATTTAAAATTACTGGAGGATGCGCTGATATTAGTTTGGCCAAAATCGGATAAATCCCGAATAAGACATGTAACATTTGCCACTTGCGGTTATCAGATTGTCACCAAAAACAATCCAGTTCATCTCCGGCAATTCTAAAAAATCTTCCGTCCATTACAATATTTTTTTTTTCAAATTCAAATGCAATTTATTGATGCTGATCACAACAGTTAGCACAAGTCAATTATATTACATACATACATTAATCAAGTAATCAATCATATTACACATTTATATCAGTTTCCTAAGCGTAGGTGCAGAATTTAAAAAGAGTAATCCAAAAACTCATCATAACTAGATAGGTAGATAGGGTATTCGATAAACAATTGCTTTCCTTCTAGGGTACTAGTCGGAAACTAAAAAGTACCTAAGCATAACCACTGCATTATTGTAATCAAACATCATAAGATTTGTATACAAATTTATCATACAAATAAGGTATTATAAAAGGCATCTATTACCTGTATGTCTGGCATAGAAAACGTCAGTTTTGTGAGTCCTAGATCTGATCTAGATCGGTTAGGTTCTTCCTTCCTAATCTGCAACAAGAAACGTATAAACTCAGTGTTGTTAAAATAATAACTACTTCATTCATCTACAAAGTTACTTACTTAAAAAGCCATAACTCTGATCATTGCAGTTAATCCATGGATAAAGAGTATAAACAATGGGGAGTGGGGGCCTTAAATCACTTCCAACATGCTCCTAAAACTAAAAAAAAATTAATTATACTTATAAATATTGAACACTTTTATAGCGCCTATTGGAAAAAGGAAACCCACTCCTCGTCCATCTGAAACAAAACACACAAATTTTATTTTAACTTTTTTGGAGCAGAAATGAGCAAGAGGGAAGATCCCAAACCACCACCCCGCTAACCTGCAACGACATCTTCTTCCCTCTCGCTCGTTTCTTCCAGGTATCGGAAGTATTACAAAGAAAGACCCACTTACCGGAATTTTTCAATAATACAACCAATCAACGTCAGATGATTAGCACTACCACTGCTTTTGACGACTCTACAGAACTCCGTAGAGAGTCAAAAAGACCGATAACGGGCCGCGAACCTAGAGAAGTCCAAAAATCCTACCTTATTCCGTCTTCTTCCCCTCCAACGAAGGACGACATCTCCTTGAACCTACCTTTAGATGGCTTCGTCCTTGGAAGCTTCCACTCTAGTCAAATCCTCCTCCAAGTCAGTCCTTCTTCTCCCTTGGGCATCTACGGCTGCTATTCAACACTACACACGCAAGATTTAAAAACGCGCACAACTAAATGTCCAACACTTCACTACATCACCGTCGTTGTCCATCTGCAACAATAATATAACCAAATATTCATCCACAATGTTTATTATGATCCAAATACTACCAGTACCAGTTATTACTCAACAAAATTTGACTAATGGCGCTGAAATGAGTACGGAACATGATTTTTATACACACGGGGGAATAGGTTAGGTCAAAATCACTTAAAACACCACTCAAAATATCACAAATTACCTGCTGCGAATATTTGCTGGTATATCTGTATGCAACACGCGCGTACGCCGTGAAAGTCTGTCAAAAAAAAACGCACAGACGCGCAGAAAATGTTTGGCAAGATGGCCGAAAAATGCAAATTAGCTCGGTTGTGGTGAACAGGTATTGTCGTTACTTGGTTACGAGACTAATAGATATAGCTTTTGTCGGTTCTTATTATTTCGCAATGTTAGATAATAATTTAGTATTACTTACATACGTTTTAGTCTTTGCTTCAAACTTCTATCACAGCTTCTATGAGCAGAAAATACATAGTTATTGCGCTGAGCGAACTTGGTTAAACATGTACCCACATTACACCGCCTACATCGCTTGTCGCTAACTGAACCGAATATCTAACAACAACATATGAAATGCATCAAAAAATTTTACCTGCGAACGCAAAGCATATAGCATATATACAGGCACACATCCGGCATACAAAAAAAAATCGTTCAATTCCAACCAACACAGCGCGCAAAGCATACACTTCACGTATCGGTAACTTTTACAAAAATATTTCTCGATAAAATTTATGGTGAAAATCCTACAGAAATTAATACCTAAAACCGTTTAATTAAAATAACAGTGTGGTTACCATGAAAATTGGTGAAAACACATAACTTCAAATATCTGGGGTAGCCCTCACCCTACTTTCCGACTATATCGTTGGTACAATGAAATATCTAAACCCTAACTAACGTCAGTTTCTATGACATAATGACATTTGTCATTCTGACATTTAATGTCATTTAATGTCATGTCATGTGATGGCTGACGTTTGTCAAAATTTAACAATTCTATAAAAGCATATAACGCCTAAACCGTACCTAAATCTCATTGATCTGCAGATTTGTATACGTATTTAAGTCAGTGGAGGATGAGTTGGTATGAATTTGATCTCAATCGGATAAATTTCTCAGAAGATGCATGTAACATTTGCCACTTACGGTTGTCAGATTGTCACCAAAAACACTCCAGTTCGTCCCCCGTTAATTCTAAACATGTATAACAAATTTCAGCCCGATCCGTTGTTGCGTTTGGGCGCTATCGTGTTCACGGACATACATAAACACATACACACACACACACACACACACACACACATACACATCCACAGACATTTTCCAGAAATCATTGCAATCGATTCAGGGCACCCGAAAACGGGTATTTCCGCTGAAAGCCCGAAATTTTTTTATTTTATGATGAAGACACATAGAAGAGAAACCGGGGGCCCAAGAAGAACAAATGAGCTGCAGGACCGCCATCTTCGACTTCTGGTAACAGGAGACAGATTCCCTAGTACGAGATCAATTGCCGATCAATGGTTAGCTAACGAAGGTCATTCTGTAACCCTTCGAATGGTTTACCGCAGAATCAGACCCTTTGGTTTGCAATCCTATTCTACACTACTATAAAGCGCTATGCGTAGCGGTCACCATTTTTCACAACAAAATGACGTAGACGTAAATCAGCGTAGCCGTTCAGTCGGACATTTGCGCTAGATTAGAGCGGCATCATAAACGCGCTATCGTTAACTAATAGCCCCGCTGAATGCACCCAATATCTCCTCAACAGAGTTTAACTTTTGGACTGTCACCAATTGTCACTGAAACCCCAAAGGTGGGGTTTATGAGATTATAAGAATAAGCGTATCATTTCGGTAGCGAGTGGTAAATAATTGAATTAAGCGAAATATCAAGCATAGCAGCCCAGCGCCAGAGGACCAATCTTATGTTGGTTTCACTTAAATAAAATAGTTAATTGTGGACTGACTGAATCTCTGCGAAATTGACTGTAAACAATATTTTAATCTAAAAACAGATTTGCCAATCAAGTAAAAGTTTATATCTGTAGGAGGTCAAAATGGCGGGAACAACCGCGACTCCCTAACATGGTAGCATTTGGCCAAGCGCGGTTTAAGGGCTTTAATTACTGGTCAAAATTCTAATTCATCAAATCTCTTCCAATTTATTCGAAGGCAAAACTAACTGGGTTCTTTTTCTTGAACCTTGTGAACACATTTTCTGACTACTAACTGACGCGTTTAAGTATTTAACATTTAATAAGGGCTGATAAAGCAAGACTACTCAAATGAAACGAAACACTTATCAAAACAATAACATCTATTAACAATAATAATCAACAATCCCGTTTGATAGGTTACATAGAAAAATGAATGAAGCTTTGAACATATTGACGTTTAAATTAAACCTAGGAGTTGATTTAGACAGACACACTTTTAGCAGAAATATGAATAATTTAATTTACAATGAAATGCGAGACAAGTTGAAAAGACTTACCAGGGATAAACTTAAGCGCCTAAGAACGCTCCACAAAAACGTGTACTTTACATGACGGTGGTTGAAAATGAGAAGAGCGAGATCTGTTCGTTTGCATCCCTCGACCCCAAAGGAAGCCGGAAGCATTTCTTCTTAGCCAATGACAACTCTTCAATTTTAAACTTATAACACGCGGTCAAATCCTAAACCAGATGTTCAACCCTAGCAAAAACCTTTGACATTCCCGAATGTTCTTACAAATATCTCGCTTAATTTGATCATATCTTAATAAATAAATAATGGGTTTCCGACCCTTTACATATCAAACTATTTCAATGATGTTTTATATAGAACAGAAGTTCAGTGTGTGTCACTTCAGACGTATTGTTTTCTATGGCCAATAAATCTTGATATGATTTCAGTAAATTTGTTTTACGATATGTTCAGATGAGTAATTACTGTGGCTCGAAAGTCGTGATGCTAAAAATAAATCTAACAAGTTTAAATCCAAGCACACAGACAAGCTACTTTCTGTCACGCCTAGAAGTAACTGCCAGCAACAGTTGCAGCGGATCCTGTTTTGAGTGACTGTCGCCAGCGATTTTTTGTCGGGCGATTGACACCCGCTAAGAGGCACGGAGCATGTGTGCGTACACTGCGTACAGTGCTCGTCAGTTCTATCGTTCCAGGTACTATTGCGGTTTAGTTTTAGTGCATATGTTATAGACCAGCGTTTCTCAAACTTTGTAGACTGGCGACCCAACATATTTATGTTTGAATAGCTCGCGACCCAAATAACTATAAGCTTTAGATATTGTAATACAACTGAATTTTATTTATTACAAAATGCGACAATATTGAAAAGTAAACTTAAACAAACTTATACAAAATAATTTTATTTATTACAAAATGCTACTTTTCTACAAAGTGAACTTAAACAAACTTATAGTAGTAGTATTAATAAACTTATTGTTAATGAGATGGATGTTGCTGTTTTTTAGCAACCAATTGATCAAAATCAATGTTAATGAAATTCGTCATTAAAATTTGCATTGCCGAGCTGATGTCAAGCCGATTAATCAAATTGGTTCTTATTACAACCATAATTGAGAATCTACTTTCCACTAAATAAGTCGTTCCAAAAGGAAGCAATAATTTCAATGCATTTTCACTTAATATTTGATATTCTTTCCTTATTTCTAACCAAAGTCGCGACATATTATTTTTGTTCTAAAGTTTTATCCGTAGATAATTCAATTAACTGTACTTTTTCAGGGAATGTTAAATTATTCGATAATTCAGCACTAAAGGAATTTATGACCCACATATTGCCTTGACGAATGTCATCCTCATATGGAAAGTACTGCACTAGTTTTGCTTTCAATTCGTTAAAATCACTTTGTATAATTACGCGTACATCGAGCACTTGTTGCTGAGATAAAACTTTGTCATCAACTAATTCAGAAAACGTAGGAAGCATCATATAGCAACCTGTTTTAATAGTATCGATCCAAAGCTGATTTTTTTTATTAATGCTTTAATTTTATTATAACAATTAAAGAGAGTAATCTGCTTTCCCTGAAGTGAAATATTAAACTCATTCATGTGTGAAAATATATCAGCCAAATATGCTACTTTTACAAATTATTTTGAAAGAATTCGCATAAAGTTGATTTTTGTTCCCGTACAAATATTTCAATTTCCGTTCTCAGTTCGAAGAATCGTTTTAATACTTTAGCCCTAGAAAGCCATCTTATATCAGAATACAAAAAGAATGTCTGATGTACTGATCCCATTTCTTCGCATAATATTTTGAAAATTCTTCTTTTTAGTGCACTTTTGTGTAATTTACAATTATTGTTACACATTCATTTAAAACTTCATGAAGATTTGAGCTCATGTGAGGTCATGTCTTTCGCAGCTAATTGCTCCCGATGCAGAAAATAGTGAGTTACTGTCATATCAGGATGAGCAACCCTCTTAATGTCCAACAATTTCTTCTGATGTTGTTAATGTTTCTAGTTGTAAGCAACAGAATAATTCTTTTTCTATGCCTCTGGATGCATAATCTTCATATCTAACATATAACAGTAAAATAGCATTATTTGATATGTCTGTGGATTCGTCCATTTGAATCGCATAGTACAAAGTTTCCTGTAGTTTTTGAATTAATTGTGCTTCAATCTCATTAGATATATCGATTATTCGCCTAGCAATTGTGTCATTTGATAAAGGAATAGAATTAATGTTTGCTTCAAATTCTTTACCAAGTATTTGGCCGCAAATGTCTTTCATGCAAGGTTTTAATAATGTTTCACCAATTGTATAGGCCTTTTTACATCTAGCAATGTGAAAAGCTGCCATGTATGAACACTTCAATACCTTCTGGTCAGTGCATACGAATTTGGTTAAAAATGATTTTTTTTTGCTTTCAATTCATCCCGTTTCCTCAGAAAAAAAATCAAAGGGTTTGTCTTTGTACTGACCATGATTTATATGAAAATGTCTTACAATTTATTGGCTTTCAAGGATGAATTTGCCAAAACGCTTTCATAAATTACGCACTGCGGTAAATCGATGTGACCGTCTTTAATGACAGTGAATCCATATTCAATAATTATTTACTATAATTCGTCTCTAGTTAGGCTTTTTTTGCCTTTGATCCACTTTTTTAGTTTTTAGTTTTATCTGTTTTCGCCAGAAAGCTTAATATGTTGCTTTGCTTACTCATTTTACGCAAGAAATATGATGCTATCTAAAAGTAACAATAGTATACACAACGACGAAACCTGTTGTACACCTCTTTGTGTGATTGTAAATTGTGATTTATTTCTTGTTGTGGTTAGCTTCATACGCGACCCAAAAAAAAATTAACGCGACCCACATTCGGGTCGCGACCCATAGTTTGAGAATCGCTGTTATAGACCGTGTGATTAATCCGGTCATATTTCTTCCTATCATCATCCGGTAATTTTTATTTTTATTTACTTTTCTGTAGCATAACGCGAGTTCCAGTAGCCGTAGGGACTGGAACGCCAGATTTGCGCTTACAGGCGCTACAGAACTGCTCAGAATCGACCCATGAGATTGTCGGCGGCCCATGTTCCGTGCACTAGAGTCACTAGACTGCATTGTAATTCAAAGAAAATTTATGAATGAACGCAAACAAAGCCGTAAAATTCAACAGAATTATGTATGGCCTTATTCATTTGCATATACCATTTTAATAGTCACATATTTTTACTTATAATATGTAGACTAAATATCTGTGGTGGCATACGCTTAACTTTCCGACTACCTCGTTGACACATTGAAGCGTCGTATCAATTTGGTCAAGGTCGGTTGAATCCATAACAAAGTGCATAATATTCGTCTCCTGGTAATTCTAAATATACAGGATGGACAAGAAAAAAATGCCTTGCAAGTACAAATTTTATTTGATAAAAAGAAAAAAATTACACTGATTACATTGACACAATGTGTGTTTTTATCAAATAAAATTTGTACTTGCAAGCCATTTTTTTTGCTTGTGACACCCTGTATATTTAGAATTACCAGGGCATTAGTACATAAGCATGAGGTATTTCCTGACAGGTTTAATTATTTCAGAAAATTTCTGAAAACGTAGAGCCGCACAAATCGTGCAACGAATAGGGCTAAAATTTGATACATGTACGTATTTAAAATTACCAGGGGGCGAAATGGATAGTTTTTGGTGACAGTCTGACAACCAGAACTGGCAAATGAAAAGGCATTCTCTTGCGATTTAAGACAAAACTAACACCAGCTCATTCTCCAGTGACTTTAAACATGTGTGCTAATTTTTTGATGGATGCGATGAACGGTTTGGCCGCTGATATGACATGATATTTAGTATGTTATTCTATGACTGACATTAGGTAGGTTGTTTCGACGTGTCAACGTGGTCTGAAAGTTGGTGGAGGCCACCCCATATTTATTTTTACAAAAAATGAAATTATTGCAAGTACCTACGTCCCTTGCTAGGCAAAATTGCATTCATGTTATCTTTCTTTCTGTCCTCGCCAGCAAAGAGAAGAGAAAAATATTCAATCCGCTACATTAAATATTTACTTTGCTTTGAACTTGAAGCCAGCACGCCGTGTTCGGTATGAAGACCACGTTACAAAGGGTATGCAGATTTGAATTTGTACATTGTTTCAATATGAAAGTTTCAGGCGGAATGTTTGCTGCAATGAACCCGTTATTACTATAAGAGAGAGATATATCCACTAAAACTACTTGTCTGTTTCTTTTCCAGTGCCACAATAATACAAGGTGTTTCATAACTACGTAACACACCAAACTTGTGTTTTTTAAATGAAACTCCCTATGTTGTAATTCATTTTTGTTTCATATAGGGACAAATTCTTTTTTTAGTGTTATTTGTACTGTTTGTACCCTCCGTAAAAGTTAATTGGGTGCGAGCAAACTAATGGACTAGGCTCGTATGTAAGATTAAAACATGTACGTACTTTAATGTTACGAAAACAAAAACGATCGTGTTGTTACCATACAATAGATGAATCTCACGTACTTACATGCATAATGTTAATTATAAAATATTAAAATTATCTCTTTCAGTTTCTGGCCATTCGGTTGTGCAGCATTGGTGTCAAGTCGATCTGACAGCCCTACTTACAGTTTTATTTTCTTTTCACGTCGCGTTATGCAAAATATTAATTCATTTAGATGAAATGAGTTTTTAGTATTGAGAATTATGTTTACAAATATGTATAATAAAAGGTGTAGTTTCCTGTTCACATATTCACCAAAGCCGATCCGAACAAGTAAGACTCTAGTAAAAAAAATTACTCGCGGAATTTGGCTCTGATATTCACAACATTACCTAATAAAGTCTATATTTCGAGAGCTTTTGGACACTTTTTGCTTAAAACCCACAAAAATATGCACATATGATACCGTTTTAAAATGTCAAAAAAGACTGGACCCTCTGAAGCAATAGATTTAGACGATATAATAAAGAAGTTTTTGGAATTGAATTCTTTTGTTTAGTTTTATTATTACCTAAGTATTAATTATTACCGAAGTAACCGACATTATGTCTTTGAGGTATAAGTTTGGAACAACATGTGAAACAATCAACGGCCTTAAGATTTTCAGTTTAATTAATTAGCTGCATAGCTATAAGCTAACTGTGTCTATATATGTCAAGTTGATTTGAAGTCATTCTATATTCACTATTGTGTTTCATCTAATATACCATTAAACACAATCATTTCTCAATCCCATATTATCCATCAAATTTTGTGCACTCAAACCAAAATTACACCATGTATAACCATATAAGTGTCCCACGTGAATGAAATAGCGAATGTTGCATTCCAGCTTACAAGATAGACATAAGGTAAAAGACGAGGATTCCATAGGGATCACCCCATAAAATCTTTAGATAGAACCAATCGAAATCCTTCTACTGGGAACCACTAAAAAGCAGGGACCGAAACATTGATTGCTACGTAAATGCAAGAACCGCAAGAAGTAAAGAAATGAACACAAAAGCATAGACACAGAAAGGCGGCGAAAACTTCAGTATCTCCAATGCAATTAAGATTATGGTCCCTAATGCGGTTTTCTGACGTTGATTACAATGATGCTATTTAATGTACTCTATCTCGAACGGTCCGGCCAGAGTTTTGCCCACAAAAAAATATCCAATTGCTCACTCGAGAACGCCCCTTTAGGTGATCATAGCGTTGACCTAACCCATAACAAGAAATACGCCCGCAGCTGCAATTACTTCTATGAATATTCTTGCATAACTTTGATTCATACGACAAATTATATGTAATTAATAGGGGTAGCTATCTTGAAAAGCTCGGAGTTTTGCTCACTCGATATGCAATGGGTCGCGACCGGTATGAAGACGTACATAAAAGATATCCATAACTTTTTTGTTCGAATTTCTTAATGAAACATACGCGCCAATCGATAGACTTATTGAAGTAGTATATCTGTATACCCCAGGGTTTTGTCCATAAAAAATATGTAACGGTTTAGCAAAATAAATATTTAATTGTCAGCGTCTCATCTAATACAACATAAGCTACCCTGGAATGTTCAGATTATTTGTCACTTAATAAAACCCTGTAAATGACGACCGCCTAATGACCAGTACGAAGATAGTCGTTTGGCAGACAAAATTCATCATAACTTTTATTTATATAAGTATTGTACAAACCGTGATATTGTGTTGGACATGAATTTTGGTCATAGTGATACATGATAATAATAAGAGGAATAAAATATTGAAATACGGGCGTCTCTTCACAATATGAACGGGGAACAGCCACTATACTACTAATTTTATGGTTTGGTATGCCAGGGCGTCGCACAAAATGCTTTTTAATTATTATTTATCTACAAATGATGTTAAAACAAATTTGGCTGCAATACTTTAGACGTTGTTATTGTTCTAGCGACACACTGTATACATTAAATTAGGTGCACATCATCGTTGTCAAGAGGTGTAATCCGGTCAGCCGTAGCACGAACGTTTCAGGGTAGCTACCCCTATTAATTACCTACAATTTAACCTTTTAAGAAAGTTATCCAAGAATATTTATAGAAGTTTTAATGTTATCAATTTATCTGCCTAACGGCGTATTTCTTGTTATGGGGTAGGTTCGTATCATGATCATTTAGGGCGTGTTATACAGTGAGCAAAACTGCGGGGTTCACAGCGTAGCTAGCCCTATTAATTACCTACAATTTGACATATGAATTAAAGTTATGAATCGACTTTCATAATTGTTCGATATCGCTTATAGGCAAAACTCTGGGCCTATAACTTGAATAGCTAATATCGATTGACATATGTTTCATTAAGAAATTCGAACAAAAAAAAATCCGGCATGACCCCCACCCAACTTTCCGACTACTATGTTGACACATTCATAAACTGTCTAAATGTATAGAGGGTGAAACATCAATTAAACGAATGTCCCTAAGATAATAATAATAATACTATTTTGAGATTCTACATTCTAACAATGCACCTCTCGATACAAATTACTACATTTTAATAATGTCACGTATCCGTGTGTTTTCCTGCGAGGTTTATTTCTCAACTTCTTGAATAACGGGTGAATAACTATAAATGGTTTAATAACTAATAAATAATCCATTACGTCACAAACCGATCGGTATAAACCTTGGGATTTCTTATTTATTTCCCGTTTCAAATGCACGCATAGGAGAGAGAAAGAAGCTTTACGCTTGTAACATTTCGCCAGGAGCGACCATTCCGTGGCTCAGGCATTATAGGGCCTAACCCGCTCATCCTATTGATCTGTAAATTTGTAAATATGTATATTTAATGTCACTGCAGGATAAGATGGTGTCAATTTGGTCAAAATGGAATAAATTCCTAAAAAACGCATGTAACATTTGCCATTTCCGGTTGTCAGATTGTCACCAAAGACAATCCAGGTTGTCCCCTGATTATTATTTGCCTACCAAATTTGAGCCCAGCTCGTTGTTCCGTTTGGGTGCAATCGTGTTCACGGACATAAACACATACATTTTCCAGAAATCATGGTAATGGACTCAAAGGACCTCAAAAGGCGTAATTACGAGGAAATTTCAAATTTCGTTTTCCATCGATTACTTTCCTACTAGGAACTAGTCGAACTGAACTTTTTCCAGACAGTATCCCAATAGACAAATTGTCGAAATTTCAATGAAAACGCGTTTTGAGATCCAATGAATCCATTGCAATGATTTCTGGAAAATGTATGTATGCAGGTATGTATGATTTTATATGTGAACACGATAGCGCCCAACCGGTACGGATCGGGCTGAAATTTGGTAGAATTACCTGGGACGAACTGGATTGTTTTTAGTGACTATCTGACAACCGGAAGTATGGAATCGGAAGTGTTACGTTCATTTTCTTAGCAAAATTGAACAAATTTGTACCGTATCACGTGACTTTCTACAATACTTTAAATTTGTGAAGCCACAGCCATTCTGGGCGACAACCAAATGTCACAGAATACCATTGTCATGTTATGTCAGTGGCCACTGACGTTTATCAAAGTATGTCAACTGGCAACCATAGCGACAAAGGCTTATGGCTGGTTTACACGTTGCCAATACGCCTGCCAGTAGATTTTGCCAGTGAGTGGCGAGTCCTACTGGCAAGCGACTTGCAAGGTGTAGACACCATCTTGCCAGTGGCTAGCAAGCCAGTTGTGCCAGTTACTGGCGATGCCAGCGAAACAAAACTATTTGATTCACTGGCAGACTGGCAATAGTTCCCCACCACTTTTTTGAACTGGCGCAAATGCTTGCACTTTGTAAACAGTTCCAAGCCAGTTGGTAGTCCAATCCAGTTCAAGCTTATGATGACAAAGTGCAGTGTTCAGTTTATATTGAAAATTGAATAATTATAAATTATGGCCGAAACGATAAAAAGGGCCCTAAAATGGATCGCCAAAATTCTTATTCCTCCTGCTGGCACGACATTGTCCGTTAACTGGCATTGCATAGAAAAACCGCCACTTGCATGACAGTTATCAGCAACGTGTAAATAGCCACTGGACTTTCCCAATTCTTTGCGAATGGTGACATGCTAGTGCCGTAGCAACTGGCATGCTAGTCGCTGGCAACGTGTAAACCAGCCATTAGGATTCTCAGACCGTTTATAGCGCCCGATCTCTAAATTGGTATACACACAAAAAATCACTGGGCATACATATTTAATGTCACTGGGTGATGAGCTGATATCAGTTTGGTCAAGATCGGATGAATTTCCGACGATGATACAATGTTTCCATATAAATCTTGCACAATTAACTTTCACTCAACTTGTACTAAAACTGAAAATTTAACTTGCCCATATAGCTGCAATATATTGCATCTGGTTTTTCTAGTTACGAAATGTTACATCAGAACAGTTCCCAGAAAGTCCCTGTTATTTATTGCATCTGGTCTATTGAATTACATTATATCTCATTAAAAATACAACATCCCTGACCTAAGACTTGTTTATTATTGAGACTACTTGCTGTTTTATTGCAACTGATTTTAGGAAATTAAATTCATTCTGGTTATAAAATTCCTGTCCTAAGACAATTAAGTTTATTATTCACACTATTTACCTTTTTATGGAAACCAGGGTAATATCTATCATAAAAACTATTAATAATTTCTGAGCTAATTGTTCAGAAGATAAATTTAGCCGAATAGCACAACCCTTGTTGTATCAAATTCTCAAATGTCACAAAATATGGACGCAAAACATGCGACAGCAAACTTTCAATACGTATTTATAAATTTTGCTTGAATATGTATATATTTTGTTACATGTTGGGTCCAGTTGTTGCATGATTGATTCTAAGTGTACCGCAAAGAGAGACTGTTGTCATAACACAATGATTAAAGTATCACTTAGCATGATGACAAGCAAAACTTTTGTTAATCTTGCTTCTATTACCAAAATCACTGTGCATTTTTTATAAATAAATAACAAAAACACGTCCACATATACATTTGCAAAAATATTCTTTTTAATTAATGGCAAAACAAAAATGTTATCACAATTTAAAAATTTACTCTTCTATTCTTTTTCTACTGCAATACAGAAAAGAGTGGATATTAAAAAAAAATCTTCTTAACCTTCTTTAGTAGTGGCCATTTCACTTTGCCTAAAAAAAAAACAATACAATTAGGTAAAACAACTTTACAACATTCTTAATAATACCTTATTAGCAAAATAAGTTGCTTCAGTTTTCAAATCAACATCCACTATTGGCATCCTTCTTAGCGGCACCTTTGACCTCATTTTAGGAATTTTTCTTACAGCTGTTAATTCAACGATATCACTCCTATTTAAGCCAAACTCACATTCAGCAGTCATTCTTTCAGGTTTATGTGACACCTCTTTTAGTTCTTTTGATTTGCTAACTGAGACTTGCTTAGGGTTTTCTGAACAAACACGTTCAATAACATGATCTTTTAACGGAACACCCGTAACTTCTTCTAGTGGACATTGGGCTGCTATTCCTTTGCTTTGACGAGATATCGTAAACTGGGACTTTGGTCTTGGGGGGTCTTTTTGCTCACCTGACTACACAAAAAGGAAGAGAAAGTTTAGAGGTAAAGTCAGCAATAGGAATAATATTCTCAGCTATTTAATCTCCCAATAATTTTTGTAATCTTTTGTGGGATTTGTGGATGATTCTTTCAGCAAAAATTTAATCAAAATTTTTCTCTACCTTTTTAAGGAATGGATATTTGGCCTCTAATTTCTGTATCATTGCCTTTGCTTCAGAATTTTTGGGTTCATACACAAGTGCTTGCTGAAAATCATCATAGGCCTCCTTTGCTTGCTGTAGTGCTTCTCTAGCAGTACCCCTCCTCTGATACGCTTTTACATAAGTTTTATCTATCTGCAACGCTGCTGTACTATCAGCTTCTGCCTTACGGTAACTAAAAGTATAAATTCACAATTTTAAAAAATAAAGTACTTGCCAAACTTTAAAAAAGTGATGTAATAACATACTCGCCAAGTTTTAAATACGCCAAAGACCGATTTGCATAAAATACGGGATCATAAGCATAACAATCAATAGCCTGCGTATAACAATTGATCGCTTCCTTCCATATTTTTTTCTTTACAAATTCATTCCCCTTATTTTTGTACACCATCGCCAAATCGATTTTACTCTGGTCAGGTGCATCGTCATCATCAGACGCAGGACTACTGCATTCTCCATCGGAATCCTTATCCAAATTCGCGCAGTACGTGTCAACATCAAATTTGTCCCATGCTTTATAATCTGTACCTTTTATTCGCTTGGCTTTGTTTTTTCCTCCGTCAGTCGTCTTAGATGTTGTAGATGCCGAAGATATAACATCATTAGTTTGCTGGAAATGAAGATGTTAAAAGAATTAACCTATAAAAAAGAGGTTATGTTACATCTTCGGTAAGTTTCTTCTTATCGTATTCTTGACGCTTCTTGATTTGGTCTCCCCAGTTTTCCAAATCTTTGTAGAATTCTTGTAAATGCGATGCATTGTCGCGAACTTGCTTCTGCAAAAATATAGAATCCATCGGGATTTTCTGCTATAACCGATTGTTTGGTCAATAAAGTATAGAAATTAGAAAAGGTTGACACTTGACAGATCAAAACAAAAGGCTACATTCATAAATACAAAACGTACCCAACTTCAGGACGTATCCAAGTCTATTTTTGACAGTTCTCTCCCAACACCTGCAAAAATTGAGGTTAGAAAGTTGGGATTTTGTTTAAACCAAACAGTTAAATAAAACATTTCCATGCAATAATACCTCTCTGTGTTTTAGATCCACAATGAGATTTACCCAAATATTAAATGCTGTGAAGAAATTCTCCCAGGATTATTCAAATCTGCCCGATAGATATGTAAAAAGGGCTATGCAGCAAGTGTACTGGAAAAATCCAAAAGGTCTTCAGTACAAGCCAGATGCAGTAGTAGAAAGAAAGAAATTCAAGTTCACAACGAACAGGCCGTGGACGGGGCAGTTCAGGCAACAAAACACGTCGGGAAAACTGTACAAAAAAGTTTTTGTTGAACCTCTTAGAGATTGGCAATTCTTCAGAGGTGACAGAGTTGAAGTACTAGTGGGAAAAGATAAAGGAAAACAAGGAATTGTTAAACAAGTGATCCAAGAACGTAACTGGGTTATCGTAGAAGGACTAAACTGTCACTATAGAAACGTCGGTAGTGAAAAAAATTTCTCTGGTGTTTACGTTCAGTCAGAAGCTCCCTTATTGGTAACCAATCAGGTTTCTTTAGTTGATCCGGCGGATTTGAAAGCAACGCAAGTTGAGTGGAGGTATACTGAAGACGGGCAAAAGGTGCGAGTTTCTTCTAGAACGGGGCGTATAATTCCAGTTCCTGCTTCTGCAGCAGAAACTATCGATTTTAAAAGTAAAGCTGTTTATAAAGATCAACCAAAGGATACAGCGGCTGAGGATGCGGTCGAAATTACTTTCAAGCCTGAATTGCAAACGTTTGAAATGGACATTATGAAGAGCATGGGCATTGAAGAAGATAGGGTTCCTCCTAAGTCGTACTGGTATTAAATTATTAATAATGTGAAGTAATGAAATTGTGTGTTCTGAGATTTAGTTGTTCAAATTTGCAATTGTTTAATAAAAAAGGAATATGTACATAGTGATTCTAAAGACTTCAGTAAAAGAATCTACAATAAGTATTTTTTTTTTTGATATTCCAAAGATGCTTGTTTTTTTTTTTGGTCAATTTTCCAAAATTTATAACAATTTAGTTTACTAGTGTTTGTTTTATTTCTTAAAATAAAAATACTAAATATTAAATAAAACTGGTCTTTTATTTGTATGCTCAGTGGTTTGTAGTGTTTTTACAAGATATTTTATAATATATTTTAATAGGTTTTAATTTGCAAAAATAAATAACGAAATGTTAATGAGCGTTTTATCATAGTTTTATGTTTCAATTCGCCTGAACAAGCGAATGTAGATGGCGCTATTTATCCCCAATTGTTTAATTCAATTCGTTGGGACGAATGATTGAAAACGTTCCAAATGATATAGTTATATAACTGACAATAAAATCATCAGTTTACACTAATAAATTTGTAAAATGTTGTTCGTTTTGTAACGTTTATCTATCGTTTGGAAATTTGTATGATAAAACACTATATAGATTTTTATTTTAATGGATGCACATCTTTGGTTGGCAGGCCTGACTGTCAGTGTTGTCGGTTTTTCGCGTTTATAGGTTATTTATGTTTGTTTTATGTGCTGCCAAATAGCGCCGTTCTTGTCGCCGATGTCGTGACGGCAATGCCAATAAATTTAAATTTGCATATAAATGGCCTTCTGTAGTTAATTCTTCTCTGCTTAGAATGTAAGTGACTGTAGCAGCTATTTTGACCGGCTCTGTAATGCTACTTCTCCTATCCAAACTCTTTGTTTGTATTTATATGCATACTAAATGGAACAATATTATATTCTAATGAACAACTTGTATGTATTTAAATGCCTATCAGCAGTAGTGCTGCAGCAATTGTAAGTTTTTTTCCAAGTTACACACAAACAAAAATTAACTTATAATGAATATACTTTCAGGATAAAAGAAAACTATTACCGAGTCATAGCAAATCTGATGCAGGTGAACAGAAGAAGGTCCCTGACAAAGAGAAAAATTTTCTGACCATTGGACCAGCATTACCTAGCAGTAAACTATCTAAAAGATCGCACAGCACCTTAAATCATAAGAAAGACGATGGCACCACAACGGTGGAGGCAATCACCCTACAGATACGCCAGAATGGTGTATATCTTTCACGTGCACAAAAAGAAAAGGAAAAGCAACCTGACCGAATTAGTCTAGACAGACGAGGGCTAACTGTAATACCTGTCTTAGAGGGCGAACTAAAGTTACGATTATTATCACTCCAGCACAATTTAATCAATAATTTAGACGGTTTGAAAGACCAACAGTTTCCATTCTTAGTGTTTTTAGATATTTACGATAACCAATTGGAAAAGATTTGTTACCTGGATAAGCTGGAGAATGTACGTGTGCTTCTTCTAGGCAAAAACAGGTAATTTTTTAGTCTTTTATTAGGTTTTTATATCAAGTGACTCTTGTACTAATAACTTATAAAATATCCAATATAACAATAACAACTTTTCATGTCAAAAAGGGGTTTAAAGTTTAATTGTCAAATTTCAATGTAACCTATAATAGTTTTCGCCCACCTTTTCTTTGTTGAACTTAGGATACATTCATGGGCGTATCCAGGGGGGGGGGGCAGCTGCCCCCCCTTCTGGTACTTGTTTTGCATTGTAGCATTGTCCTTATCAACTATCCTTCCCTATGAGACAAGTCAATGTTATAGAACTGCCCCCCCTTCCGTTTCGGGCTGGATACGCCCATGGATACATTTCTATTATGTATAGATGTTTCAAACCAAGGAGAGCACAATTGTGTATGCAACCAAATATACGCGGGTCATTTATAAACCATACACTGGGTATAATTGGTTGCATATGTCACTGTGCTCTACTTAGTTTAAAACTACTCTATTTTAGAATAAAACGAATTGAGGGATTACAAAATTTGAAAAAAGTTGAAGTTTTGGACCTACACGGAAATCAGATTCAATATGTTTCTGGATTATCAACCCTGAAAGAGTTGAAAGTTCTCAATTTGGCTGGCAATCAGTTGAAGATGATTGGAGTTCAAGATTTACTAGGATTGAATTCGCTTCAAGAACTCAACCTCAGACGGAATAAGATCAAAAAATTACTGGGGTTTGCAGAAACACCGAATCTGCAGAAGCTGTTTTTGAGTAACAATGATGTACAAATGTAAGTTATGACATTTTAAACACACAGTAGGTAATATGTTAATATATTTAGGTACTATTATACATACTTAAAACGATTTAACTTAATTTTGCAAAATATGTAGTGAAAATTTAACTAATTTTAATAGCCAATAACTTCTGTTAGCTTTGTAATACAGTTTTTAAAATAATTGTTTTAATAACTTATTTGATGTTTGATTTTGTCATTTATTATACAAATTCTACACCGAACAAGTTCAGAATATGCTCTGCAAACAAGTCTGTTAATTGTCAAAAAAGGTACAGTATTTTAACTTAAAATTTGCATATTTAACTTTCACTCAAACCGTGTAAATTTAGCTTGCGCATATCGCAATAAATTAAACAGCAGTGCATTTAGAATGGACAGGGTTTTATTATTTATAATGTAGAAACCAAACAAGTGACAGACCCCTAATTATTCCACAGGTGTTTCAAATTTAGACTGCTAAAGCCTTTTTTCTTCTTGCGATATAAGAAATTGTAAGATGTCTGTTTTGTCATAGTTAGCATAGCACGTGTTAATTAAGTCTTCTTTACATTATATTCAGAAAATCTGTCAAAAAATACCCTAGTAATGGAAGATCAAAGTTAAACTTCAATTAAAACCAGGGTGAGTAAAAGCAGCAGTTTTTTTTGTTAAAATATGTTTTAAAACATGAAACAATAATGTTTTAAAATACCTCAAAAAAACATGTTTTAAATCAAGTGTCAGAAAAAATAAATTATTGTTTTCGAATATAAGGGGATGCTCATGGAGATTTAAGAATAATATAAAATCTACCCTTTTACAAATGTTGGCTCTCTTGAGTTGATAGTAGGTTCTCTGTTCCATTTGGCGTTGTAATGGGATTCCCTGACGGTTAGGGGAATACCTCACGGGTAGTTAGTTGGATTTAATACAAAACAATTATTTACTATTATTTATTTTAAAATTTTTACTGTTATTTTTAAACAACCCTGGTCAACATACAACACTTAAGGTAAGTAGTCTCTAAATGATTCTATTGAATGTGGTTTGGAAATAAACAGTAACAGTAGAAAAAGACACGTTTTAAAAACTTTGTTTTAAAACATTTTTAAAACAATGTTTTAAAACATAACAAACCTGGTTAAAACACTGTATTTTCTTTGAAATTTAATACATATTTATCAAAATGAAACTAATGTCAATATATTGCTAATTAATTTGGTTTTAAAACTGAGTAGGTGAGAAGTTGATCAAGGTTCTTAATTGTTCCACAGTGTATTCCAAACTTAGGCCACAAAAACATCATGTCGTTTAGGCAGATCAAATAACTTGTAGGAATAATTATTTTAAAAATTATATTATCCAGAAAGAATTTGGAAGTATTTGTCTATAATTTTCTGATAGCATCATCAAAATCCACCAAAGATTACCAACATTATTTATTTTTTAGTGTTGAAGACATGAGCAGTATAGCTAAATCGGCCAATATTCGCGAGATATCAATCGATAACAACCCAGTGTTCCTAGGAGGGGACTGCGTCTCCTTCCTCGTATCGTTCCTACCGCACCTGACCAGTTTAAACGCTATGCAAATCACCGAGCAGGTTAGAAAAGCGGCGATGGCTTGGCGTCTTAACAAAGAATCCACAAATTCAGCCTTTATGGACCTCTCCAGCGATGTTTCCCTCAACGGACGCAGAGAAGAGGTCATCTCAAACGCCCGAACTAACTGGGAATTGATCCGGTCACAAACCAAATGCCTAACAACCACTTTAAACTGCGCCATACCCAAAGTACGAAAACTTGAACCAGATGTCGACTTTATATTAACATCGCTTTCAAAACCTGAGAATAGAAGCGTTGCTAAGGTTAAGCCGAAGACAGCGAGCATGACAAAAGTGCCTGCAATAACGGATAAGAAGAATTTTAGAAGTGCGTCGCAGGATACGGATAATTCCCAGAATACGTCTTCTTCTAATAGTGGAAGTGAGTATTTTAGGTTGCCCCCAATTTTGGTGCCTATTATCAATAAGATGGAACAGAAACAGGAGAAAATGTGTGGTAGCTTGTCGAGTATTGGGCCTAATGTGGATAGTAGTGTAAGTTCACTCAATAGCACTCGTTCCGAGAGTTCGTCGGAAACTGAAAGCGAAAGCGATAGCGAGAGTGACGAAGAGGAATGTGAGGAAGAGAATATACATCAGAAGGGGACTTGTGGTGATGTCCAGGATGGTAACCTTATTGAACAGAAGTAAGTTCAATTATTGGTTATTTTGTTGCTTTATTTTGTGTTTGGGTTTTTATCTGACAGAATATTAACTGCAGATTTTTTAGCATTTATTTGTGGAAAACATTTAAAGAAGTTACAAAAAGAGAATTAAATAAAAATCATTATTAATAATAAAAGTAAATAGTACATGCAATAACAAAACAACATATGTACTTTGACAAAAATCTCAGATATTCTTTCTATACATAAATTAGTTTTAATATTCTATTTAAAGTTATGAACAGAAGCAATACCATTCTTGTTTATAATTTACAATTATATACTTTTTACGTTTCTCCGAATTGGCTATATTAAATTTAAGCCTTTTATTGCATAATAAATCTTTATAAATTGAAAAACTTTTGTCAATGTCAACTTATGTAATGGGTTCAAATTTAAAGTGATTAAGGGCTAGTTTTTCAATACTGGTTTATCTCTGAGTTCTTCTGAACTCCTTGGTAACTGTGGTACCTGTCAGATTAGACAAGATTAATTGGTTCACTAGACAGTAAAAAATAGTACTGAACTTTGATCATGGTTTATACCAGTATTGAAAAATTAGCCCTAAGTGCTACGTTAATATTAATATCTTCCTGCAAAAAAATCGCCCCTGAAAACCCCTTAAGACACCTTTATTATTTTAATAAACAATTCATTATTATTATTGCGCATGGCTACTACTTAGATACTAATAATTAGAACACTTTTCAGAAAACCTGAAGCCCAATTACCACCATCCGACCCAACCAGCTCAAACACATCATCCAATAATACGAGTGACTCAGGGAGTAACTTATCAACAAACACAGCTATATCGAATATAACTATTCCAAGTACTAGTACAGATCTAAGCACAAAATCCTCGACCAGCAAGAGCTACAGAAGCATCAAAAGTGCTGTTAACGTACGTCTGGTACAATCGAAAGTAAATTCCAGAGCTGCGACAGCAAAACCAAAGAAAGGATCTCCCAGCCAAGTTCCACAACCGGCCAAGGAACGAGAGCAAGGCGGCGACTACCTCATAGAAATATGCGGAAGGCATCTTAACATCTACGGCCAGGGGGCCTTGCGATTCATTGATAAACCGTGGAACTCTAGCAAGGCTAACGACGTTACAACAATTAATTTTAATTACGCTAATTTCAACGGGATCACTGCAATATTAAGCAAGATTAAGCATAGGTTTCCAAATGCAGAGAATTTTGTTTTTAAGGAGACTAACATACAGTATATAGGGCAGTTGAACGCCCTCGCCGAAATACAAGGGTTGTCCTCGTTGTATGTGGGGGAAGAGGGGAATATGATAACGCAGAAGGATTGGAGAACTTATGCGATATATAGGTTGTCGCATTGGGGGCTGAAAACAATTAATGGTGTTGAGGTAAGATTAGTTAATTAAGCTATTGAGGGATGTTAAGGTTTGAATTATTATTATTAAATTGTCGGATTTAACACGCACTGTGGTAAAATTAAAAAGATATCTTATCACTTCTTATACACCAAGAAGACAAAATCTTCAGTTGTGTAAGTTTGAAACACTTTGTGGAGTAATTAGGGAAATATCATTTTATTGGATTCTACATTATGTTTGATTTATTGCATTGTGCTCAAGTTAAATTTACAACGTTTAAGTAGAAGTTAAATGTGCAAGTTCAAACGCGATCTTTCTTGAATCAAGTCAAAATGAATCAAAGAACAATACATGCTAATTAATTTGGATTTAAAACTGAATAGGCCAAAAGTTGACCAAAACTCTTAAAAATTGTATTAGCTAGAAACAATTTAGAAGAATTTGTCTATAATTTCCTGAAAGAATGATCAAAATCCGCTAAAGATTACAAAAGCTATTGGGGATTAAGACTTGTTAAATTGTTAGCTGGGCGTTTTTTTTTTGTTGTTCTTTTAGCGCCTAGTATATTGTTGTGTTCTGTCTGTAGATTAAAGAAGACGAAGTGAGATCAGCAAATGCAGAATACCAAAGCCTAAGTGATTTGGTTTTATGGTCATTACCGGAACCATTATTGCAACCTTTGCTCTCCCGATTGCACATAGACTTAAATCAAGCAGGAAAAGAACAAAGCGCTAAAAAGTGGTTGCTCACCGCTGATCCAGCGTTGAGAAGTGTGGTCAGTAAGGAAGCATTACAATGGAAAAAGGGCATAATCCCGCAGGTTGCTAACCGAATCATAATTTACAAAAAGAAAATTAACAATTTTATTTTTAGGAGGATCTTATTTCCCGTCAAAAGGCAAAAATATTCTGCAGCACGTTAATAGAGCAAACGTGCTGCGCGATAAGCAAATTGCGATTGTTGGACCAACAGTGGCCATCCATTCTGCAAGAAATCGTCCAGAACACGCTGCTAGATTATTCGCAGTTGGAAATGTACATGAAGGAAAAGATAAAGGAATTGATGTGACCTATGCTTTATTTGTTACGAATGCCAAAACTATCATTCTAGACTCTATTACTGTTATTGTTTATGTTCTTGTTTTATGTTATGATATATGCCTTGATTAATATTAATTTGTCACCGAACTAGCATCATTGTTATTCTTTCACTGCCATCTGGATCATCAGTTACGCACAGTATTATAAATAAGTACAAAAATCGAGATATCAATTGTAATAAAACAATGTCAAGTCAAGTTTTATGTTTTCTTTCAACCCAAAACTGAATTTAAGACGGCCTTTTTTGAAGTAATGTAAATTTATTTCATAACAAAACTTTAGTGATTTGGAAAAATATAACACGGAATGCGCTTTGTCCCGTCTTGAATGTGGATCGATGGTATCGAGGTTGTGTCATGGTGAGTTTTATCATGTTGATGAAGTAAATTATTTTCATTACTATGGTTTGCTGTCATGTTTATGTTTGTTTTCGTGAAATTTTATTTTTAATCTTTTGAACGATGTAGATGGCGCTATTTGCCACGAATTGTTTAATTCAAATTTCTACCACCAGAGCGGAGACTCTTTCGTTCGTTGTGGCGGATTAGTTTTCAACTTATTATTATTATTATTATTTTACAGTATATTAAAAACTGTAAAAAAATAAAGTAAAATCATTGTTTACATATGTATACATATATAAACAATGGTAAAATAATCCTGTTGGAAAACTGTAGATGGCAGTCAAAGTCAAATGACCTTGGATGGCATAACAGTAGCCTTTTTTCTCGGTGGCATTCGCACGCAGTGTGGCCAGACGTAGGGATTTCTCCCTACACGTAGGGATTTTTTAGCTTAAAAAATGCGTAAGGAGTTTTTCTTGGGATTGTGGAAAATGTAGGGATATTTGTTACTGCAGTATGGGTACGTGTTTTTATGTATATTTGAGAAAAAATATTTATTTATTGTGTTAATTTTATGCGAAGAAGGACTTATGGGGCGCCCTAGATGTCCACCGATCGCGAGACGGGTGATACGTTCTGTGGTTATACCATATAAAACAATAAATTAATTTTGTTGCGTCGTTGATGCTGACGTTACAACTTTTAATTTAAATTCGCCTGAACGAGCGAATGTAGATGACGCTATTAATCCTGACTGTTTAAGTTCAAGTTTCTACCACCAGAGCGAAGACTCTTGTAAAAAATATATAATTATTCACCTACCCATGAAGTTCTGTATTGCGATTTCTCAAATACGTCAAATTTTGTTGTCCTATTACAACTCGTCCAAGCAATATATTTTCGACGGATGTGTAGAAAACGTTACCTTTTCTTGCAGGTTCTGCATATAATTATTATCTCTACAAATAGGACAACAAAATCAGTTTATCTAACTCATCTGTTCAGGATTTCATGGGTAGGTGAATAGGGTTTATTGGCCTAAGAATAAATAAAAATTTATACGTATATGAACTTTACTTTGGTACTCCCCCCCCTAGCAGCGTAGGGAGGCGTAGGGACATTTCGTGTCGGCTATAGGGATGTTTCCTATAGAACATCTGGCCACACTGTTCGCACGTGAGAGTATAGGTTAGGTACAAATATCAACATTTTGGTTATGTTTTTGTCAGTGGTGACAGTGGTTAGTGTTTTATCGTAAACATGAGTAAAAAGGCATCACTCGCTGATAAAATATCGAGCATATTATCTACTGCCCCGGCGTCTTTTAATCCTGACGAAGAAGATAATGAAGAAACAGCGGCAAAACTCACAGAAGGAGCATTTGCTGGGGAAGATGATGAAGATGACCTCTTAATTGGAAGTTTTAGACGGCAAAATGCCGAGTTATTGGAAGATATCGATGTGAAATATGCTGGAAGGAAGAGCAGTAGAAAGCGGTTACGAGACTCCGACGATGATTTGGATTCAAAAGATGAAAGTAATGGAGACGATTATGATGAAGATGATGCAGACAGTAATTTGACAGATGAAGGTTTGATATGTTTTCTGGTCTTTTTACATTATTTAATCTCCGATAACTTGTACATAAGTCCATTTCAATACTTAAACATTTTAATATATTAACCACTTGTTGTGTCAGCCATAAAAGTTTTAATTTGTATGTCATCTAATTTCTGTACACTGCACTTTGTCTTCATGGGATGATTTTATCCCATAATCTAATAAATGACAATAATAGCCAAAACATGTTGTCGAAAATAATTAAGGAAGAAAAAATACAAGAAAGGTTAGACAACTTTGTTTTATTTACTCATACTACATGTAAATTCTGAAGTTACTACATTCATTATTTAAATAGTTTATAAATCATGTAAAAAGAGTCTAATCATATAAGACACATTTCATGACTAACTATACTAATATGGCAATAATTTTATGATTTGTCACAGAAATCCGGTAATGATCAGGGAATTTATCAAAGATTACTTTAATTTTATAGTCGGCAAGTCTTCTTTACCACGGAATGAGCCCTACTCAGTTTTAAAGCCAAAATTTAGAGCAATATAAATTTACTATTTTTAGTGTTCTGTTTAAACTTTATGAACAGAAGCATTGCTGTGTTAAGAATATTTTATTTGCACAACATTGTGGAATGTTTGTTCATAAAAACAATTTATCTAAAAACAATTTATATATTATAATTAATTTATATTTACAATTAAAAATTACTCTAAATTGTCTTAATTAAAGTTATGCCTTTTATTGGATAATATACATAACTTAATAAATTAAAAAGCTTCTCGTAGCATCCACTGAAGTAATCCGCCTCAACGAACAAGAGTTTCCGCTCTGGTGGTAGAAATTTGAATTAAACAATTCGGTGTAAAAAGCGCCATCTCCATTCGCCCGTTCAGGCGGATGGGGTGCAAAATGATTAAGAGATATGTCAGTTACAAAATATTAATGTTTTGCTACATAAAATTTAAAAACGAAAACACACAAAATCAAAATCAAATTAGCTCCAAATTATTTCATTTACTCAAGTTTGAAGAGTTCTTTTTGAATTTACGTTGCTTAATGGAATTATTTTATTCAATTAATTACATTAATGGAAATGTAAATTATATTCTAGATGGCACTGACCAAGAAAACGAAGTAAAATCAAGTAGTGAATCAGGTGAGGGTGAAGAAGACAATGACAGTGAAGAAAACGACGAACACGAGAATGAAGACGAGTTGAGCGTAGATGATGAGGAAGGTATCAGCTTTGACGATGCCACTTTTCAACATATGAAAGAGCAAGACGTCCCCGCCCAAATGAAGAAAGGTTTATCCGTCAGAAATCAACTGAATATGTGGGAGAGCCTGTTAGAAATGAGGATACAGATGCAAAAATGTCTAGTAGCTGCAAATAAGATGCCGCAGAAGGACCATTACGCAGCTATAGCAAAAGATTCCGGTAATGAGTTTACCGCCAAGGTGAATGAAACAAAGAAAAGTCTTAGCGGAACGTTGGAAAAATTGCTGGAACTGCAAAGTTTGGTTTGGAAAAAATATCCAGAGACGAGAGCGTTGCTGAAGAGAAATGATGTTGAGAAAATGAAAAATAACGACGAAGGAAGTGATGAAGAGATTCCCAGCGAGTCGGAGGTGGAAATATCGGAAGAGGAGGAACTCGAAGATGAGAAACCCAGAAAAAGGATTAAGCTTACCGACTATGAGAATGATATTAACGAACGTCACAAGAAGTACAAGGCTTACAGAAATTCCGTCGTCCAAAAGTGGAATGACAAAACTAGGATGGGTACTTTAAAAAGTGCAACCGCTGCACATTCAGTTTTAAATCAAATCGATCATATATTAACTGATAGAACCCGATTAATCAAAAGAACACAAACAAAGAGATCAAACTATGAAATCGTTGGTATTCAAGAGCCAACTGTAGAGAACGAGATTAACTCGAACTTAGAATGCAGTACGGAAATTTTTGATGATGATGATTTCTATCATCAGCTGTTAAGGGAATTGATTGAGGTGAAGTCTGCTGGTGTTACCGATCCGATTCAGTTGGGTAGACAATGGATACAGTTGCAGAATTTGAGGAGTAAAATGAAGAGGAAAATTGATACAAGGGCTACTAAAGGAAGGAAGATTAGGTATACTGTACATTCGAAATTGGTTAATTTTATGGCACCAATGGACGAGGGAACTTATACAGACGATGCGAAAACGGAGCTGTTTAGTTCGTTGTTTGGGAAGAAATTGGGCCTGCAAAATAGTGTTGTGAAATTTGTAAATAATTATAGATGATTATATCATTAAATGGATGATTTGTTGTATTTTTATTGATTGTTTTATTTGATAGTTTGAACGTGTTTTTTTCTTCCTGCATGGGAATAACATTTTTATTGTTATTTCCAATTATTTGTGTGCTCCCAAAGTGTCACTTATTTAAGTGTAAGATACATGAGGTAAGTATGAATGATATTGAGAATGGTATATTAAATTAAGGCTGGTTATGAAAGTTGTGTGAATGTTAAATGTGTAAAGTTCAAGTTAAAACACTACACACTTGTCGACAAATAACACATCTAAATGAATCAAACGAGGTTAGATTCTTAATTCATTTGGTTTTAAAATGAACACGCAAAAACTTGACCAAGTTATTTAATTGTTGACACAGGGTGTTCCAAATTTATACCACTAAAGCATCGCAGTGAATACACAGATCAAATGAGTTGT